>JAPKLX010000018.1:2831953-2951404 GCA_026898415.1 Leonotis leonurus | reverse complement strand
AACGACGGATTAAATTCGTCGTTAGCTTTCCGGCGCCGTCAACCGTCTCCGGCAGCCTCTGACGACGGATTTTAGTCCGTCGTGGCTAACGACGGATAAATTCCGTCGTGAGTCCGTCGTTAGCTAACGACGGATTGTATTTTCCGTCGTCCGGCGGGCTAACGACGAACGAAATACAGACGGAAAATATCCGTCGCCAGTCCGTCGCTAAGCCCCCGGGACGACGGATTTCTTCTCCTAACGACAGATTTTTCCGTCGCCAGAAGCTGTTTTTTTTGTAGTGTTTCTTACTACCTATATTCCTTTTACTTTTCAAATCTAACCTTGGTTTGTTCTTTAAGTTGTAGTTATTAATACCTTATGTCGTGCTGTTATTCATGACACGTTGCTATTAAACACAGAAATTAAGAAATTGATACTTTTATGTGTAAAGTGATGGATTCAAGGCACTCATGACACGTTGCTATTAAACACGGTGATTAAGAAGTTGATACTTTTATGTGTAAAAATAATAAATAAACTATAAATAAATGAACCATTATTATTATTATACTCAATCCGTTCCATTATTGTTGTCCTCTTTTATATTGTGATGAGTGTAGTATTTTAATAAAAGAGGACAACAATAATGGGAGTATATATTTATGAACATTGGAGTAGAAAATAATTACAGAGCAACATTGAAAGAAATTATGCGATAGAACAACACTAAATTACATTTTCTATTGGTTTACTTGCAAATTGTCTTGGTCTACTCTCAACTTGCTTGAGGAATTTTGTACCATCAAGCAGCTTCTATCATTTCTCCTAGTTTTGTCATTAAGTAAAAATTTATTGGTACAACATACATGCATGAATCGGAAGTCAAATTTCAATATTTATTTTTAATTAATTTTAAAATTGATAAATAAAACTATAATATACTCTCTGTTCCATAAAAGTGGTTTGGTTTGACAAAAAGCTCTCACATTTTACATGCAATATTTTAAATAAATATTAATTATAACTCATTATTGTATTTAAGACATAAAGTATAAAACTGAAACAATTAATCTCATCGAATATATATATATATATATATATATTAACCAAGGGAAAATATTTTTAGAGGGAATATGATGGAGAAATCTTGAATTGCGGCTCTTTTTAGTTTATGTATAGACAATAATAATATCCAAAAGCAGTAAGTAACTAAGCCTTATCTTAATTTCCCCAAAGTTTCCTAAGCCAATGAAGCGAAACAACAGACATCACACTCACAAAACCACGTTTCCTTGACTATTACTAACTAACTAGTTTCTATATTTAATGTTCACGTGGGAGCCTTCGACTTCGATCATCATTTCTTGAACTCCATTCACATTATATTCATCCAACCAAAAGCAGCTCTCATCTATGGCAGAAGCCGCCGTTGCTGCGGCGGTGGGTCTAATACAGCTGATAATGCCCTACCTGAACGAGACGAACCACCACAAAGACATCAAGGAGGAGGACCTCAAGAGCATGAAAAGCTGGCTCACTTCATGCAAAGCTTTCATGGACGACAACGATGGCCGTCAAGGCAGCCACTTGCTCCACGACCTCGTCCACAAAGTCCGCACAACCGCCTACGACATCGAGGACACCCTCGACGACTTCCTCTTCCATATGATATATCATCATATTTTTAGGGAATATATATATTGTACCTCAGCCGTAAATTAATATATGAAGCAACAAATTTTGAAATTTGTTAAAGAGATTTTCTTTTTATCCCATTTATTTATTTATGGAATGGGCAACACAATTTGAGGAATGGGCGGGCCCCGTTTAAGCAAAGCCCAGCCCAATAAGGACAACCTTTTCCAGCTATAAAAAGACAGTAACACCTTCATTAATTCATTCATTCCAAGGTAGAAAGAAAACCACCGATCAAGAATGGGAGCTGCGCTGACTTCTTTCCTAGGGTGATTAATCTTGGAAGATCCGCCCTCACCCCAAGATTAATCTCCCTAAGAAAGAACTCAGCGAGGCTTCCCCCAAGAGTGAAAGAGAATGAGAAGCGGGATTGATTGGGTTCTGGTTTCCTATCGTCGGCCATGATTGGGTTCTGGTTTCCACTTGACGAAATCTGGACGTGGGCTTTGAAGAAGATGTGTTTAATATGGATAATGATGACCTTGTTGAGGAGGATGAAGCTTCGGAGTTACTTGTTCATGGTTTGAACGACGACTGCAAAAGAATGAAGCCTCTGGTTTGAACGACGACTGCACCCTCCACCGATCTCTCTCTCGGCGATGGAGGAGCGTGTTAAGTGGAACGGCCAACAGATTTCCAGCGAGATTGAAGGAAAAGATTTGAAATCAAAGGAAACTTGTTATTTCTTTAAGGAAAGAATCGCGCAATATAAATGGAAACTTATGATTTACGTGGATCCGGTAATGAAGGAGATTTGCATGGATACAGAATGTTGGATTCTTCCTTCCCTAATCCTCTTTTAGATTCCACCTTGGACTGGAATTTAGAAGCCCAACCCTTCTCCTTCAACTCAAATTTGTTGTTTGAGCCCAACCCTATACCTCCTCACTCTACTATCCCAATCTTCTGCATCCCAGCCCAATCTTACTCTTAATCTGCCCAATCCCAATTCCCAGCCAACCCCTCAGCCCAGCCCAATAATATACAATCAGCCCAATCCTCTCTCTCTCATTCCAATTTAATTAAATCTTTTACCCAGCCCATTACCCAACACTATCCTACCCCCAATCAGCCCAATCCACTCGTCCCAACCACAGCCCAATGATTTTCCTAGTTTGGGAAATAATACAGAAGGTGTTACAAATCTTTGAATTCAAGAATCTTGATTACTTCATCCCTCTCTTGTGGTGCTGCTGTTTTTTTGGTGGTAGTGTTTTGTTTTGGATGCTTCTGTGCATATATATATATATATAGTTGGTGCTTAATTGTGTTAATTAGGTTTATTAGTTAATTAGTGTAATAATGAACTTAGCTTTATATAAATCAAAGCTTTATTCTATTGATCACTTCCTAAAACTGCAGTTAATGTTCATGAATTATCGATGCGCCGCTTAATGTCAGTCTGTGCTGCAGCCTTTGCTTCTAGTTCTATCTACCGCTTAATGGACTTGCTTTATTTTAAACAAAGCTTTATCCGATTGATCACTTTATCAAAACCAATTCGGATCTACTATTGCCTAGTCGTGTCACATCTCGTGTTGCATTAATACGAGAGTGACACGTGTCATAATTAATAATTTAAGATTCAACATATATATATATATATTTTTATATATACACTAAATCTTGAACCCTAATCGTGTCACATGTCATTCTCGTGTTAATACAATACAATATGTCATACTGTTCAGGTCAATTGATTTTATTTTAGACTAAAATATTTCACCCTATATATTCCTATCGACCACTCAGTTTTGAGCTAGCCTGTCGGACCAAAATATATAATTTTGTTAATAAATATTTTTTAATTACAAAATAATTATGTTGTCTTTTCTCAATAGAAATATTTAACTTGATATTAAATACAAAAAAGTACTATTTTATTATAAAATTACATAATAACTAATAAATTACTAATACTTTGACACAATTTTGATATAAATAATTATATTTTTTAAGTAATAATTGCTTTTTATCGGTTTATCGGGTCAACCCGTTTAGTTTTCGGGCTAGTCCTATCGGACTTTTTTTCTTTCGCGCTAAAATATTTAGGTCCTATTTCTACGTGGCATGGTAAGATGAATTTAACAATAAACTCTAGTCGGAAAGTGGTAATTAATAAAAAATTATTTAAATTTTAATATTTATCTACGTGGCATGCCACATCCTTTGTGGGCGCATTAACCCCGCCCGCCGCAGGTGAGTGGGTATTTTTGATTGTTATTATTATTTAAGACTAACGAAATATATATTAATCAACTCAATATAATTACACATCATCTAGGAATTGAAATGTAATATTTAAGTGAAAATACTCACATAAGTCAATTGACATAAATTGAATTTTAAATTTCAATTTGATATTGATTCGATTATGTAAAATAACTTTCAATTTTGTTCTCATCTTGTAATTATCTTTCTTAATAATTTGATGATCCTTTTCTGTGCCGACAATTATGGCACCTCATTTAAATTGTACGCCGTCATTGTCTCTATATATTTTCAATTTCTCTATATCAGGGGAAAAAGAGATAATTGAGTTCGAATTCTTCATGGGTGTGTGTGAGATTTAACGTATCATTTATCACATAAAAGTATTAATGCCTCTTCACATGAATATTATAACATGACATTTGATTCAAGCCTATAAACAAATGCCTCTACATAATTAGTGCATAACGCAACTGAAATAGTGGAAACTCTGGTGATGAAATTACCATTATAAAAAGGTGATGAAATTATTTACACACTCTGTCCCCAGTTATTTGGTTAGTCAAAAAAAGCTCAAATCTTTTTTCTGAATTGCAGTGTTTTTTTCTATAAAAATAACAGAACAACCGTTAGCTTCAAGATGCAGTTAAACTCCCTTAAGAGAAACTATAAATGAAGCTAAGTCGATGATGACTTTAGCGATATATACCAGATTTCTCAAGAACCTCCATTCCATTCGTGCATCAACAACAAATCTCTACTGCCATTGCCTATTGTAAGCGAATTCAACACTTAGTAATTTCCTTTCACTTTTCTTTACAGAAGCGATTAATTGCTTAATTAATACTACGTAGTTCCGATGGATTATTCTTGTGCATGAAGTTCTCTTTTACTAATTGCAGCAGTTCGTGAAAGCGAGCGACTGGGCAAGTAATATTTTAATCTGGTATTACAAAGTAAATTAAACAGAAAACTGAGTAATTATTTGATGAAACAAACAATTGCTGTTCACTGATTTGAGAGGAGAAGAGTAGCGAAAGGTGGGTCAACTAGAAGAAAGGTGGGACTCTCTTTTTCTTCTTGGTAGCACATTTCATTTAACTCTCCGTTTCTGCATTTTTCAACGTTGGTTGCTTACAATTTTTTCTAAATTACTGTGTAGTTGTAGTTCTTGAAAGAAGTCTGCTCAGAAACAGTTGGAACCAATCTCTCATCAGGTAAATAAAGAAAGTTAATCACCAAGGGACTCTCCTTTTTTTGTTGATAGTACATTTCATTTAACACTCCGTTTCTGCATTTTTCAACGTTGGTTGCTTACAATTTTTTCTAAATTACTGTGCAGTTGTAGTTCTGGAAATAAGTCTAAATTACTGTGCAGTTGTAGTTCTGCATTCAAGTCTAAGTTGGAACCAATCTCTCACCAGGTAAAGAAAATCATTTTATGAAATCGTAACTCAAAAGTGCGTTTTTAATCATATCGTTCATGAATGAATATCCCCTCCTTTTTTGCTGTTATATAAACACACTTGATGCAGTCCCTTTAACATGCATCTTCAACATATACTAATCTCCCACTAATTACGCACACTTACAAAATCCAAAAATCCTAAGCACCTCAATCTCAAGACAACTTAAGCATTTTGGTTTGGTTTGGTTTGATGAGCATTGTATTAATTTGTTAATTACCAAAAGCTAGAGGATTCGGAATTAAGTGAATTGAAAAGGGGTTGCTTTAATTTAATTTTTCTTGGAGTGAAAGTACTATAGTGATTGTTACGCATCATGCATTAGGCTTCCATCTCTTTTGTGCATTAATAATAGACATAATGTTGAGCATGCTTTTTTGCATCAAAACCGATCATAACTGCACAGTCATGTCTAAAAGGCAAAGCCTTTGTCTTGAATGCCCTTAGGGCAAACACACTCACACACACATATCGTAAGCGAATTCAATACTTAATAATTTCCTTGCACTTTTCTTTACAGAAGCTATTGCTTACTACGTAGTTCCGATTATTCTTGTGCATGCATGCATCGATCAAGAATCACTTGGTTTGATATGCATGGAGTTACAGTACTAATTCATGAATATATGTTTGTGGGCAGGGTTAGAATAATGGATTCATGTGGAGGAAAGGGGAAAGAATTAGGGTTGGAAGGACATAGCAGCAGCACAAGTGCAGAAAAGAATAATACAGAGAGGGTTCTGGGTACTGATGATGCCATTAATGAAGGGAGTCACCCTTCAACGCCCTCTCCCAATATTAATCACCCTAGGAAAGAACTCAGCAATCTTTACAGCAGCAACCATCATATTTTGCTGGTGGGAGAAGGAGATTTCTCCTTCTCCACTAGTTTGGCTTCAAGTTTTGGTGTTGCTACCAAAATCGTGGCAACTTCATTGGATTGTTTAGGTATATATATATATATATATATATATATATATATATATATACTACTACTACTAATTGTAATATTAATCGTGGCAACTTCATTGCATGTGTGAAGATGTGTTGTTGGAAAAATATGTTAAAGCTAAATCAAATTTATTAGAGTTAAGTATGAGAGGGAGTTTAGTACTTCATGAAATTGACGCTATTGAGATGTCCAATCATAACATTATTGGACGGATGAAGTTTGATAGGATAATCTACAACTTCCCATATGCTAATAATGTTTTTAAAGAGTTCTGCCCCCGCAAGGCTCAAATAAGGTAATTTTTTTTGCTAAATTTAGTACATGTCTTTGTTTTTAGCATTTGATCTTTTTTATATTCGTGTCTTTATTAATCGGAGGGAGTACCGTGCAGGAGGCATAGTGTTTAGTAGGTTTTTAGTTATGTTTTTATGTGTCGTGTGATCGTATTTTATTTGTTTATCTTTTGTTTCATATTGTTTTAGTTCGTTTTTATGTTGTTTCTTGTTTCGTTGTGTTCTACGCAGGAAGGAGTGAAAAAGGATGAAATGGTGTTGGAAGTGCTCGAAAAGCCGTTGGAGCAAAGCCGGGCGAGGAAGCGAAGTACGAGCTTGGAACGGGATAGAGAAGAACACCACAAGGGGCTGAAGAAGGCAGCCAGCGATCGCTAGGTATCCCAGCGATCGCTGGGCTGCAAGATTAAGCGAGGGCAGAACCGTTCATCCAGCGATCGCTGGATATCCCAGCGATCGCTGGGAAGATCACTCAGCTGAAGACAGAACCCATAGTCCAGCGACCGCTGGCTTCCCAGCGGCTGCTGGGCGGCGGTTATTTGTGCGTTTTAAAGGGTTCCTACACGTATTTTCAGGATAACCATCCATTCCCTAATTTTGTAACTCGAGAGATACTTTCCCAAAACACTTATTTTACTGTTTTTCGTAGTTTAGATCCTTGGGATACCAAGGATTGAAGGACTCTAGCAACCGAATGGTGAATTTCTAGTAAGTTTATGAAGATAACTCTTTCTACGGATTTACTTTTCATTATGGTTGTCTAGATTCTTATCTATGGAGTGATTATTCTTATTCTATGGTCTGATGCTTGAATTGATCTTGTTTTATGGTTGTTTGATCCGTGCTTAAGGGTTTTGCATGCTTGATCACCATGTGCAACTCTAGAAGTAGGATTACTTTGATCAATGAATGATTTTACTTCTCTTTTATGATTAAACAGCCTAACCTATTAATCGGATACGTAAATAGGTAATCATCTCTTGATTAGTGTTACTCTAAGTGTGATTTGTATACGTAAGTAATAATCACGGATTAGCTTTTAAGAATACGTAAGTTATTGGCTAATCAACTTAGAGAAATCCTATTTAAGACTTGGTTTGATTAAACTAGCATTGGCCTAGATTGGAAATAATCTCACCCTAGACTTCAATCACTTGTGTATTCCCGTTTATTGCTTTTAATCTTAGTTTAGAGTTCTTTTACCTCAAGTTGATTTAGAGTGTTTAGGATTTATTTCTTGCATTATAGTACTAATGATTAGTAGCCCTGCATAGCCTTCCGTTGAGATACGACATTCGGGTCGACTTAAATATAGTAACTGACTGAAGTATATCGGCTGGAAACATTCCTCGTGCCCGATACTGATTCTCTTGTAGAACAGTGGGTCTGGACTTAACAACGCCACGTACTTCAGTTTAGCACACATTTTAGGTCGAACACATAGGATGCTGGTTAGTGGATTTTTAAAGAATGCAAAAGAAATGGTGAGTGAGAACGGCGAGATTCATATAAGGCATAAGACAGATGGCTTCTATAAAGATTGGAAGATTGAAAAACTTGCTTCTTTACACGGTTTAACTCTCGTGGAAGCAGTCGAGTTCAACAAAGCTGATTTCCTGGGCTACAATACCAAGCGAGGATTTTTTGGAGACCAAAATTTTGAATGCAACCCGAGCAACCTTTTTAAGTTCAGGCTTTAGACTTTAATTAATTTTTTGCTTTTTTTTTGTCCATGCATTGGTAGGTCTATTCTTTTGTGAAACTCGTCAACTTTAAATCCTTCTTTTGTGATTAACATTTTATCATCTCTCATTTGAAATCCTTCAATGGTAATTTCTTTTGTGATTAACATTGATTCCAATTCACAGTTGTTAGTAATTTATAACCAGTTATAAACGTGTATTTTTTGTTAAACTACTATGAAAAAATCTTGGAGCTCCATCAATTCCTATCGTCTTCCCTCGAGGACTCTCATATATATGTATGTTTGTGAGAAAGATATTTTTTTAAAATGTAAGATTTGTTTCGTTGTTTTTTCTCTTTTGTCTGAATTAAGATGGCGTTTTTAAATCTATTCTAAGATTGTTTTTTAGGGTTATCATTTCACACACAACGTGCACGCCGCCAATTGGTCTGAGATTTAGTGGGTCCCGTCCAATTCCAACTATCCCAGTTCCCAACATTTTAAATTTCAAAACTTAACTCTCTCTTCCATAATGTACTATCAAATTTAATCAAAAAGAAAAGAAAAAAGAACCTACAATTGCATTTAAGAGATGAGATCAAATATTGGAGATCTAAACAAATCAAAAAATATACTCACACCGTTCCCAACCCATTTGATTATAACATTAAATTTAATTAAATACAAAATAGGTCCAATGAAGTGGGATATAAGAATTATAAGAAATTAAACACATTCATATGTAATATTATTGTCCTAATTTTCATCATGTCTAAATCACTTTATCTCATTAATAACGATCCATTTAATTTTACACGAAAATCAAAAAACGCACAATTATTAGTAATGAGACGCTATAAAATGAAAAATAAGTGGTTAGTAACAAAACCGAGGGAATATTATTTTTGTTGCTAATATTTCCAAATTTAGTAGTGGAAATTAATTAATAACAATGTAACGCTATACGTTTCAGTTGCTGGTCCCATGCACCATGCAACATCCTCGAGATTCATCTTCATCACCACAAATTACTTATATCTTTAATATAGTCTTAATTTACACTCCTTTTTTCCCTTTTGTCTCTCTATTAGTAACGGAAACGGAAAATTAATTCGTTCAATATTCGAATTTAAGCCCGTTTTCTAATTCATTAGCTATAGCTAGGCTCCAAACATGCATGTTTGGCTCGTCGAGTTTGTGAATATGTTCGAGATAGTTTGTTAATGAACATTTGATCTGATCATGTTCATGACAAGCCTTCAATTGAAGCATAAATAACATGTCTTCATCAAGCTAGCCTACAAGTGAGTTCTTGTATAAATAGTACTCCCTCCGTCCTACTAAAGTGACTACATTTGACTAAATCTGTGAGACTTTTTTGGTCAAACATGACCATTTTTAGTGGGACAGAGAAAGTAACACTTACGAATGATGTAAGCATTTAAAGTAGTAAATTTTGAAGAAGATTTGTAAAACAGATAGTGATCTCAAAATTCTCCTACACACGTGCCGATCGTGTGATAAATGTATATATATAAAGCAAAACAACAGATTAATGGGACAAATATTTATGTTTGTAGCCACTGTAAATTACTGTCTTCACGAGGAAGGCAGTGGAAGATTGGACCATAATAATAAGAAGTTTGGTTTTTTCTTTATCCTCTTGTCTCAATACAAGACAACCTCTCACTAATACTATTATGAAATAACTTCCTTTTATCTTTTATATATATATCAACGGTGGGGGTGGGGGCTGCTCAGATTCATGGCTAGGGGTGAATATAATTCGGTTAAAAATCGAAAACCGATTAATTTGGTGATTTTTTTTTCTTTTTTGATTCAGTTTCGGTTTTAATTTACAAAATTCGGTTTTTTCCGCTCAGTTTTAAATTTTGAAAAGATAATTTATTATATCATAAATATTTTTTTGGAAAAAAAGTTACTTCTTAGATATGGAGTAATGTTAGAGTATAATTTATGAGAATTGAGCTATTAAAATGTATTTCTCAAAACTTTTTAATCCTAAAAATAAATTATTATATAAAAATAAAAAGGAATTATATATAATTGTACATTCTAATGGACATGGAACACTCATTTTATTAATGATAAATATACAGCTAATTAACATAATATATAGTGTATATATATATATATTTTTTTTTTTTTCTTGATCAAAATAAAAATGTACACGTACATAAAAAATTAAAAACTACTAGTATTTAAAGGAAGAAATAATTATAAAGACAGGCCACAAGAAAAAAAACTAGTTAGGATGATTCAATAAATAAATGCCACAAATTACTATCTCTACCTTATCTGTTGCTGAGTTTCTATTTACGTACCTTATCTGTTGCCCATTCCCATTTGGGTTCTATTTGCTTGCTACAAATTAAATATCTCTATAAATTATGATACTCGTATTAATACGAGACTCATAGATTTGTAATATACATAAAGAATATATAAAAGAATAATAAATGCATTATTTTTAATTTAGACGACGTAGTTAGTTTTATATCTAAAAATGAAACTTGCATAAATTATTAATATATTATATATTTCGTGAACATGTAATTTATATCTGACATGCATCCAATCCAAATCTGATAAGATAATTTCGAACTATTATTGAATTGATCTGATAACAATTCTAATCCGATCAAAATTAACATTAAGTCATTAATTTCGTACATACTCTTATATTGTGTAACAAATTGAGAACACTAATCTAAATATAGTGTAGGTCTCATTCTTTTTATTATATTCACATAAATATACAACATATATCTTACATCATACACTACAATTTTAAAATAAAAAAGTCCACATTATAACATAAAACAGTTATATGACAATTGTGAACATTAACATATTAGATATTTCAATAACGATTATGAACATTTGCATATGACAAAAAGGAAAGATTTAAACTTAAAAACTCATTTTCCTTACACTTGAAATCTGAGGCAGGATATTTCATATCAAGAAAACTATAAATGAACCCTAAATTCACATTCTATTGTGCAGGTGAGTATTTACCAGAAATAGACTTTGTTCAAAAACGTACAAAACACCATCAACATCCACTATTCCACATCAAGAAACCAGATCGAAAGGGTTCGAGAAAGTGCTCGTTTATTCTCATCCGAAATGGCAACACAGCAACGACACTCATCTCTTTCGTTTTGAGGCAGACCCAGAGCCACGACCGGCCCCTTTCCCATCTGCATTTCCTTTTCCTCTGCCTGCAGGTGCCTTTTTGACGCTTGAACTTGCAGAACCCTTCAACTCCATTTGCACACGAATGGCTGCAAACATAATGTTAGAATAGTAAAAGTTAGGCGACGAATTAGATTAGCAATAGATATGGTTTAGAATTTGATGGATTCTATCTATCTAAACAGTCACCAAATGTAACACCCTGCAAGAATGAATGATGAAGATAACAAGATGTAGTGCACTGTATCGATAAAGACCATGCGAGCATTGTTTAAAAAGGCGTTTGAGGCGTAAGCCTCGAGGCGCGCCTCGAGGCGAGGCGGACCAGAATCGCCTCTGAGGCGCCGCCTCAGTAGTGGTGGACGAGGCTTACGCCTCGCTGTAAGGGAGGCGGTGTGAGGCGCATGAGGCGAGGCTTTTTCCAGAGGCGTAAGCCTCAGTTTCATAAACATTTTAATCCAAATTACACCTCAATTTGGGCTGAATTCAGCCCACCCACTATGGGCTTATACAATTTAATCCAAATTAAACATGGGCTTTCAAACCCTAAACACTAAAAGTCTAAAATTGAAAATTGGGTGAAGTGAAATCAGCAGACCAGCGACATACGCAGTCTACGCAGCGACATACGCAATCTCTTCTCCAGTTCTCTTCTCCCCCCACGCTCTACTCCTCCAGTTCTCTTCTCCCCCCACGCTCTACGCAGCAGTCTCCAGTCTTGAGACTTCTAAGACCTTAGTTATGACTTATGAGACTGTTTTTATGGATTATTAGTAACATAGTTGTGTTTTCTATGTGTTATTTGTGCTATATATAATTTATTTATATTTTATTCTTAATTCCATCGAGGCTTACGCCTCGGAACGATTTGAGGCTTACGCCTCGTGAAACTATAGGAAAACGTCTCGAGGCTTAAAATAGCCTTTTTAAACATTGCATGCGAGTAGTGGTTGGAAACAGTTATGTTGTTTTGGGAGAAAGAAGTATGACCAACCTTTTGAATTTAGAGACTCCAGATCTGATTGTAGCTGCTGCTTCTCTGGATCACCCGAGTCGTCCTCTGAAATAAAGAAGCAGATCAGTTCAGTTAATCTGGAAAAAAAGCAGCACATGAGTTTCTTTTTATACGCAAGAAACATATACCCTGGTCCTCTGCATCTGAGAGGTTTTCTTCTTCAGTTTCAGCGTTTTCTGCTACAGTGTCATCAAGAGGTTCTAGCATTGCTGCAACCCGTTTCTTTGGTGCCTTTTTAATTCCGGGAAGTGTGATCAAATCCGCAGTCTTGATAATACGTGATGAGCTGCCTTTTTTATAAGCCCTTGTAAGGGCAGATTTTACAGCAGGCTGTACACAATCCAGTGGATTTGGATGTCCCTAAATCATGTACAGAGCAAGTCAGTTCGAGAATATGAGATGATATTATGTAACATAATAACAGCAATGTTGAATGCACCTTAAATTTTGAAAGCTCCACGATTGTATCAAAATCTTCCATGCTAATAGAGTACAACTCCATGAACTTGACAACCTTCTCAACAGCTTCATCCTGGCAAGGTAGAACATCCGAGTATCAGACGTTGAGTCCAGGCCAAAGGAGAAAATATCGACATTGAAGAGATACTAAAAGAGGAAGAAAACTCCAACCTTTGATAGATTCTTCAAAGGTTCAGTTAACCGCTTTGAAAGAAGAGTGAGATAGTCAAGTCGCAATGTCGACCTAATTGGTGAATGAAGTAGATAGTATTGTAGTAAGGAGCACAGTAGACGCAAACCATAATTAGTTTCACAAGAAAGGAGTGCAGATAAGCCACTGGCTGATAACAGCTATAAGCCTATAACCAAAGAAAGGCAATAACTAAATATGAACCTTCCTAAGTTTGATTCGCGAGAGGCAAGAAGATGAACGTGAAGATCCTCCAAAAGTCGGTTATTCTTTCCCATAGTAGAATTCTTCCCTAGCCATCCACCAAATCTATTGAAATTGCGTTCCCCCTGTAAAACATAAAACAACTTCTGATAAAGATATAAGCAACTCGACTTTGGAAACCGTAAATGCATTTCGACTTACTCACGGATAAATTAAATTAGTCCAATGTGAGATAGAAAGAGTCAGCATTTCTCATAATATATCCTGTTAAACTTACAATCAATATTTACCAATATGCTACAAAAGTACATCCGTTTGAAATATGTTAACTGGTTGATTATGAGAAGCCATAATACATCTTCGTGATTTGTGAATCATATTCTGCAATCATATATATATATATATTTGTACACTAGAATTCAACTTATCCATTTCTAATATCAAGCACTGAACATCTTATACTAATAGTTAGCATTAATCACCTGCTCAAGTATCTCACGTTGCCCGTGCATCAGAGCTGCACTGTTCCATGGCATAATGCATTGCCATCAGTAACATTAATATGATAAAATAATATATTTAAATTGGATAAGATAGAACTTACGGAGTGATGCAAGATGCAATACAACCACTCTGAGAGAGTTGCCACTGCCGGTACCTCCGTATCTGGACATTAATAATATCACCATTCCCAATGGACTCGGCAGCCCGAGCAAGTAAGTCCATCCTTTTCATTCCATTATCATCTTTACCAAGAGAACTTGGCCTATAATTGACATAGTTCTCCTGAAATCAAAGGGCAGGTGCACAAAATGATCAAATATATATAAAAAATATCTCTTTTATAAATAAATGCAGAATACATTCAATCCAAAGGGCAGAATGAATAATGCTCAAATATATAAGAGAAATACATATACTTCACATGTAAACCTCAAGTACAAGTCATACCTGGATAAGAAGAGGAACCAGATCAGCATCACTCATGCTAAGGTCGATTCTCTCATCCATCCGCAACTTCCCACCATTAAATCCGAAGAGTCTGTACCAAGAAGATGTGACATCAGTTGTTAGTAGATTAATTCACAGATCAAGAGAAGCACCTCATCTAACAAAGGCCTTACTAGAAGAAAACCTAATTAATCTTAGTTCACTTCAGTCAAAAATAAATTCCACATTAGAAAATGTGCAAAAGGAGGGTAAGGATGACAGTGAAGCAGACAATAATACTGAAAGGAGTCAAAGGGAAACTAAAAACATGTGAAGGTAGCTTACTTATCAACAGCCGTGAAAGGGGAAATATCTTCATCTTTTGAGTTGCTTTGAAGGCGTTGTCTGATGTCATCAAATTTAATGACAGACATAGAGAGACCCATATACTGCAGGTGATTGAGGGCCATACGTATATCTCCATTAGTTCTTTCAGCAAGTTCTTCAAGTGCAATCTGGGATAGCATCACATAAATTAGTGATAAGAATAGACACACAAGAAAGTAACAATAGTTACTATAAAACAAAATAGGAAAAGCATCCTCAAGGTATTTACCTCATTAACTTGAAGCCCTTCCGACCTTGCTATGTGTGACAATCTTTTAGCAACCTGTCATTACCATAAAAAATATTATCGACTAACAAACAATGACATGCATCATTTTTAATCCATCAACAAAAACCAAAAGAAACCGCACGCACTGTCAAGCATACATTGCATCTATACTTCAATTTTTTCTACTTCAACATGCTTGGTGCATCAGAAAAAAGAATATCAGAAGTAACCTGCTGCTTTGTTGGCTTCCGAAAACTAAGCAGCAAACAGTAGTTCATAAGGCTCTTAAGTTTCTGACTGTATCGATCATTACAGATGCATATGATGGGAATCTTTGAGATTTTGATGCTGGCAATAAGATCAGCAACTCCACCTCTATCTCCAGCAGACATACCGTCAACCTCATCCATGATGAGAACAGTCTTTACATGTTGAGAGCTGGAACATTTGTGAAAAGTAATCAGTAAATAGCTAAAAGTTAATGTAATGTGAGAGTTACTAGCAGGTGCATCCCACTATTAAATGCAAGCATAAAAGTAAATCCAACCTTTCCGGTTTAAGACTCAGGGATTGATTATTAACAAGTTCTTTAACAGAATTAGAAGTACTTCCATGAATTCCTCTCTCAATTTTACCATCAGCTTTTCCACGGCTATCACTAGCATTAACCTGGACGAGTTAAAAAATTGGTAATGAGATACTCAACTTCCAGTATGGGGGAAGGGTTGAGATGAAAAACAGCCTAACCTCAATTGTCTGAAAACCAAGCATCTGACTGACCAACTTTGCCGAGGTAGTCTTTCCAATGCCAGGAGTCCCACTCAACAGCACAGCTTTCTTAGCACCAGAATCATTCTGTTTCTTTCCTTTACCCTTTTGCCTGGTATCAAGGAACTGTTCATTCCAATGTACCAACCAATCATGGAGCTGCTTCACCTGAAACCAACAGGATACTATCACTTATAAACCAAGAAATGAGCAGACCTCTCCACATTTCTTGCTCAACGGAAAACTATAGAAATAACGACTAAACACATACCAGAGACTGATTTCCAACGATATCATTTGGAACCTTTGGCCTATATTTTTCAGTCCATTGCAACGAAGTTTGTGGAGTAGGCTGGTTTTTTTGTTTAGAAGATGCTGAATTAGAGGCCAGCTCTTTTGTACCTGAGTTTGCCACAGTTTGGGTGGCTTGTTCTGGAAAATACATTGGACCACAGAATAAAATATCTTGGACAAAATGAATGCGCATTGAGACAATACATGCTGAAAAGCAAAAGGTCTAAAATAAAGTTTATGCTTCCAATAGCTGGAAAATACATGCAATTGTATATAATTTAAATCTCAATGGTAGCTTCATCAACTCAACAGATTATGGGATGGTAACATACTACTTTTTTCTGCCTTTTGAGGGCTCTTCTTGGGAGGAGATGGAGCAACCTTATCCACTGACTTCTTAGATTTATTTGATGCTCGAATCTTTTCAAACAAACCATCCTCCGTGATAAAAGGAGTACTGTAAAAGAGAAAAAAATACAGAAAATCTTTGCACAGCGGCAGGAATATGTTTTAGGTATCAATGAACAAAAGGAAATAGGAATTAGAAACTTGCCCGAGCTCTTGAGCCTTGGCAGACTTCCGTCCACCAATATCTTCATCACATAGGAGATAATTCTGCAAGAACCATATAAGATACGACTAATAGTGAAGCCCTATAATAGTTAAATATCACAATAATCACCGTTTTTTTGCTGACAGATCCAGTAACGCGCCCACCATGACGTTTGATTAAATCCTCAGCTTCTTCTCTTTCTAAACTGGAGAATGGAACAATGGAAAGGTAAACTAATAAGAAATAGTTAAAGCACCAACAGAGTATACTTGACGAAAGCACATCACTAGACACGGTTTATCATTTTTCAAATATAACCTATGGCAACATATGAACAAGATTCAAAATATACATTAGCATTCACACAACGAAAACCATGTGCAGCAGGTATACACAGTCCCATCATCGTTTTATGATGAAACAAGCAAAACATCCGATCATATGCATGCAACATCTTTTGAGAAGAACGATTACCTGTCGAGTGTTCCACTAATGACAAAGGTCAAACCATTTAAACAGTCTGGAGCACCTTCAGGAACTTCCTGACGCACAAGAAAATCAATAATGGTCAAGAAGTGACATTAAAAACAAAACATTCACAACTCCTCAACTTCCATACCTTCTCTCCTTTATGAGGAGGATCTTTCCTCTCACCAAAGTTCATAAAACCACCTCTTCCTCCACCACCTCTGCCTCTTCCGCCTGCCAGTGCACCTCTTCCACCACGCCCTCGTCCACCAGGCTTTGCAGAAATAGCATCCTTATCATCCATGTCATCTGCATCAGTCTCATCAACATCCATGCTTTGTACAGTAGCTTGTGTCACTGCAGAACCTTTTGCACCTCGACCCCTACCCCTTCCAGCAGATTTTGCACTAGATTTTACTGTTTCATCGTCATCTTCATCAATAATTTTCCTAGCAACTCCTTTACCAGATCCACTTTTTAACTTTTTGTTTGGAGTAGCATCTACAGAACCCTTCCTCAAGGTAGGTGTGGAAAATTCATCATTCTCGTCAATGTTTTCAAGTTTGTGGGATCTTTTCACCAATGGAGGCTTCACAATGGCTGACCCTGCACTACCTCTTTGTGCCTTCTTATCAGAAGCTTCCTCAACTTCCATCTCCTCTTTTATACTATCTGCATTCTTAGCGAAATATTTGCTTGTTTTCCTCCCACTGGAAGATTCTTTTACTTCTTGTACCTAGGGGGGCCCACATAAAGGAACACATATGAGGTGAATTGGATTTCCTAAAGTAACACTGATGCAGAATGCAAACTATCTATGTTAAATTGCATGATCAAGAGGAACATAATATCTAGCACTCTTTAAAGTCATAGAGGTGCCATAGTACCATGTTTTCCAAATGTTGTATTGCTCAAATATGAAGCTAATACACCATTCAAACAGACATACATAATAAATGGCGCATACATTTAGTTTTGCATGGATAGTGAGAAAAAATCACAATAATTATTAGTGACCACACTGAGCTCTTCGTATAGAGAAAACAGTTCCTAAGAAAACAAGTGACCGTAGTAAGCAAATACATTCCAGGTGAGGACTTACAACAGGAGGTTTCTCAGGTGCAGATGGCTTTGCTTGCTTCGAAGTATTGCCATTTCCTGTGTCTTTCGCATGTTTATTCATGAACCACTTCCTAATATCTTGAGACTGAAATTTCGGGGAGAAATATTTCAACGATGAGTGTATCAGAACTCTCTTAAACTCCTCCCACACAACTCAGAAGAAATATCAGAGGAAACAAAAAATAAAAGGGGTGAAACGAACATTACCCAAAAATTTAGCATCTTAAATAAACAACCAGCATACTATGAAATGCAAATAAGATTCAATGTTTGAAATAGTCCATCACTGAGTCTAATCACAACGTACCATCCTTTTATCTAGAAACTGGCTTCACGCTGCTAAATATCCCCTTCAAAACACCATCTGCAACAACAAAATAAATAAGAAATTCTTACTGCACCGTACATAAAACGAGAAGACATTGTAAATGGTCCTTATAATTAAGCTTTAGGGTTTATGCTTCAGTGTGCCAAATTATCATTAACAGTGAGTGCCAATCATCCAGCTTTTTCGCACTTCAATTATCCCTAGCCCACCCATCACCCATGCAATGCATATAGCAACTAAAAAGGTAAAGCAGCTTGAGCCACACAGTGAGTGGCGCGTTGTGTGTTATACATAGAGAAACATCAAAAAAATCACTCGATCAAAACAAAACGATCCGAACATTACCGGAGCGTCTATAAAGCACAAGAATTTGAACCAGCAATGCCTGTGCAGCAAATTTGGTGCATATAGAGGGAGAGGAAGAAGGAGGTTTTACAGTGGAAGAAACTTTCAAGAGACTCAAGACAGCCGCGCCAATGAGTGTGGGGCCCAAACCCGCCCTAAGCTTATCGCAGCCGTTGATCGGAAAACACCGTTGGATTTAGAGTATGAGACTTTGGGCCGCTTAACGGGCCGTTTTAGGCCCAATTAATTATCATATGAAGATAATGGCCCATATTTTTTGACGGCCCAGCCCATAAATCCATAAGCCTATGAAAGAGTACTAAAGTTCAGCTTAATTATTTTTTTATTTTTTTTGAACAAGTGACATTGTAATTGAAATAATAATTATTTTTTTTACAAATTTTGATTAAAAAGTTTCATGATTAGAAATGAATTATAATGAGTGAAAATATATAGGGTGATGGACTCGTATGGTGGAAGAAATTTAAGTGGCACTCAATACTCAATAGCACTGCATTTAATTTATTAGTTGCATTAATTAGATTTCATCATTTTGTTTCTGATTTTATTGATCTGCTGTCAATTTCTTTCCACTTTGGTTAAATGGAAGATTTACCAGTAAATGGTTATTTCAATTACATACAACCGGTCTCGTATCCGCGACGAGCATAATTTGACGTATTTGTGGTTGATGTGTCATGTTTCATACATAGATAATAATTTTTTTTTATTAATTATCACATTTTGAGGAAAATTATAGTGATCTTTATAATGATACGACATTACGTGACATTGCCACATCAATCTCGAGCACGTTAAGTTGTGTTCAGCAAGAATAAATAAGGGGTGATATCTTTCAAGATAAGATATTTTGAATCTTTTTATTTTTATTTCATAATATAAAATATTTTAGGAATTTTATTTTGTTTTATATTATACTTCCACCATCCCGCTACTCATGGCGTGTTGTATTAGAGAACAAGGTTAAGAAATTGATGTTTAATTTTAATTATGTGTAAAGTAATGGATTCTACTAATTAAAGTTGATTAACTATTTTAAGGTAAACTAATATTTTTTATTTTTTTTAAATGATTGATTATTATTGAGAGACACCTTGATATAATAAACGAATTTTAAATAATGAGAGTAATATTTTATGGTCAGTAAAAAATAAATATCAATATTGTTCTTTCAATACACTTTTTGCTTTCAAACCCTCATTAAACTATTTATTTATCCGTTGTCATTTAATTCCAAATTTAATAAATGACTAAAGGCAATATATTCTTATATCATATCATTAATGCTCCTTAATTTTAGTACAACAATATAAAATAATTTATAAATTTCATAAAAAAACAAGTATACTTTCATGTCATCAAAATTATTCCATTTATAACTTATACTTCCAAATCATTAAACCATATAATAAAAACAACATTATACATAAAAAATAATAGGCAATTAACTATTCAACTGAAAGATAATAATTATCCAAAGATAGGTCGCCTTCTTAAGCTTTCAAAAAACTTTACAAAGAAATTGAAGTATACATTTCTATAATTTTGACCTATTTGACAACATTACAACACACTAATAGATGGACTCATTAGAACATTATTATTATGTTTCTATAATCAATTAAAAAAAATGAAATAATTAATATTTAAGGCAAGTTATTACTAGTCAAAGTATTTGTGTAAACACATCACGTGTTGTCAAATCTTAACAATTCTTTGTAGTTGCGTCTCATCTGTCATGTCTGCACATTTCCTTGCTATTTGACACATTATGGTACAATTTTTTGTGCTGATTTAATAAAGTTGTTATCTTCTTTTGTTCTCCAAAGTCAATACCACATAAATCAATTATTCCACTTTTTATTTGTCTAGTGTTTTTATTATTGGAGATGTATGCTAGGTATATATCAATATAATTATCTCTTATATCTTAATCACATAATTAGGGCAAATCAAAACATAAACCCTAATTGAATAGTTCTATAACAATAATTCGAGTAATTATAATAGTGGAAACACTAACCTGAAGTAGCTGTCTTCAGGGTTGATCTTTTAAACAAACGTTTTCTATTTCTTTGATGGAGAAAAATAAAAGTGTTTTCTATTTCTTTGATGGAGAAAAATAAAAGTGTGATACCGCTCTCTCATAATCAGATCGACATTTATATCTTATAATTATATCAGATTTTTTAATATTCATGATTTGGCCCCTGGTTAATTATAAATATATATAACATATATATGCCCACAATTATTAGAATATTAATCAAACACTATCATCTACTAGTTATTTTCTTTTTAATTTTTTTCACTTATATTTCGTGTTGTTTTTTTTTACTTGATCGATCGATCATTATCGCCAACTATAAGAAAAATGATGGGACAAAAGACATTCATATTATACACACGGTTCGGTTAATTCTCTTTTAAGTTAGCGTTAGAATCTCAAATTTTGCTATTTTGGTAAAAACTTCACTTGCTAATTCTAAGACCTAATTCATTTGTTGCTTTTATTTAACTTGTGCATTTATTTGCTAGTATGTTATAAGAGTATAGTTTAGTAGTGATTCTTGAAAACAATTAATGCTAAAGTTGATTGTGAGGTTAAAAATAGCAATGAAAAAAAAAATCTCATATCAAAGTTGCAACTCGAATATATATAATTTTCTAATTGATATTAATTTGGTGTTAGAATTGATATGATAGAAAGTGCCATAGTGTATCAAATAAACGAAATTTGGACAATGAATTTATGTCTTAAGCTGTGTTGTCCTTGTCAAAAATTTAAAGGATAGTCATTGATTGTTAATTGAACAAGACCAACCCCAATATTTTGATTGAACACATATTTTAAATATTTTCTTTCGCAATTCTTAACCATAATTAGCCATACATACATACTAAGACATGATGACAATCAATCAATCAAAGTATGAATGTTTAATCACAAGTAAAACTCTAGTGTCCGCCCTCTCTTCCCTCTAGGGTTTCAAATTAAGGGTGTGATCTGTTCAAGTATCAGATTCATTTCGAGTCAGATTTGAAATTGGAAATTTTATAATTTTCAAATTTTGCTACTTGAAGTTTTGATTCGACTTCGAGAATCGGTGATTAAAATATCTGATTTAAGTAGTCAAAATTTTCGAGTAAGTTCTTCAACCAATTCGACTTGAATAGACACTAATGTTCAAAATGAGTGATTTTTTTCCCGACCTCACTCTCTAAGTGCCTAAAGACTAATTTGTGTTCGAGAACAAGTAACTAAAATATAGGGTTCACGGGATCAGTGAGCTGAAATTTTCGAGTAATTAAATTATCCAACACAACCCGACCTGAATAAATTAACACTCATATGAGTTATTTTCTTTTTTCGACCTCACACTCTGATCACTCTCTAGGTACCTGAAGTCTAATTCAAGTTCGACAACGGGTAACTAAAATATAAGGGTTTTCGGGATTAGTGAGTAGAAATTTTCGAATAAGTTATCCATCTCGATCTGATCCAAATAGACACTCTTATTCAATTTCTTCTTTTGAGGAGAAATGAGTTGAATTGTTACAAACTCTAATCCCTAAACATTCCAATGCATTAATATCTCGCCCCCCTCGTCCGCTGCACAAAATGCAGCAATATAAATACAAAAAACAAGAAGACTCCCACCCACTCATTCTCTCAATCATAATACTCCCTCTTTCTCTCTATTTTTTTACTACACACCTCTCTATTAAACATATTCCCATAAATGAAAAACCACCCTTTTCTTTTTTTCACAACTCCATTACAAAACACCACTAAAATTTCGTACTCCCACTTCACTCTCTCTCTCTCACCCTATCTGCCCCAATACCGACCTGACCAGTCCCATCTCTCTCTCCTCATCTAATTCTCATTCAGTTCTCTACACTCATTTCTTGCCCTCTCCGACTACCATACAAATACATACACATTAACTACACATGTATCTGTACTTCAATTTACACAACACACACCTCCCTCTTTCCCTATCTCTCTATCTCTCTCTCATCTCTCCATCCCTTGTCTTCAACCTCAAGCTGAATTTATTATTCTTCAGTTCTTGATCTGCCTTCACCTTTACTTTCTTGGTGCTTTCCACCTCTATTTCTCAGAGCCCTTTTCCTTTTTCATCTTCTTTTTTGTGTTCTTGCTTAAAGAATTCTCCTACGGTCGATCCGGCTAAGATGTCAATGGAATTAACCGCAGAGCCAGTTTGTTATGTTAACTGCAACTACTGCAACACCATTTTAGCGGTATACTTTCCTTTAATTTCGAGTGATTTGACTTTGCATGTAATAATATACATCTCTTCAAGAACTCAAATTTTACCAAGTGTGACTAAGTATTCCCCTCAAAAACTATAGGGTACCAGAAAAGGAGCGATTTTTTCATTTATAAAAAAAACCCTGATTTTTAAATGTATTTTCTGATGAATTTCAGTGTATTTTGTTACTTAAACAAGAAAAAGATTGGTTTTTTTTTAAAGAAGATACCATCATATCACTGTAAAATGCAGGTTTCAGTGAATTTGTTGGATGTGTCTTTTGAACTATATATAGTACGGTATTTTATGTTGATTCTTACTGGTAAAAAAAATTTAAAAAATATATATATTTCTGTCCAAAAGTGTCGGATGAATTTTGATGACAAGAAAGCTCATGAATTATTACCATCAGCTGATATTTTATGCATCATGAGTCTGTGATTTGTCCAAAGGTTTGATTTTTATCACTTTATTTTGGGGTTAAAGAAGCAAGAATTCGAAATCACAGAAACCCAGAAATAAAAAAGAAAAAAAAACTACTTTAATTGCCTATGCACTAATCACCATAAAGAACCCTATTTGAAATGAGATGTGTGTATAATTAATGTGTAATCCTATAATCTTGTGGTTTTTGGGGTTCTTCTTCTCTGCAATCAAATGTCAAATTTTAATTGCTGATGCTGCTTTGTCCTTTATTATCATTAAATACCTCAATTTATGACTCATCTATTTCTCCTGAATTTTTTCCCTGCTGGTACACCTTCACTGTGTGTGGGAAATAGGTGTTTCAGTTCATACCCAATTTTTAGAACTTTTTTCAGATCATATTTGTGTTTTTATGATGTTTGGAATCTTAGTTGATTTGCAGCTTCTTTTAGGTTTCTTTTGTTTATTTTTCATATTTTTCTTCAAGGTAGTATGTTAATTAATTTACAAGATTGATCCTTTATCCCCCCTTCTGCTGTTGTTCTTTTCTTCTTTGTGAAGATATAATTTTCATTTCTATGGGAAGTTACTTTAGCTATTTTGTGTAAAGGGAAATAACTTTAACTACAATTTTACAGTCTGTAAAAAAGAGAATGCAACTTGACAAATGTATATGGATCAATTGATGATGTTTCCTCTTCTTTACTGTCTTTTGATGGATTCCGTTCCAGTCACATAGTTTTCATCTCTCTCTCTGTGTGATCTCTCTCTCTAACACACACACACACAGTGATCAGTGATAGTGTCAGTGCAGCAGAAAAAGTCAGAAGCACTGAAAGGAAAGAGAGATTTGAAGAGGGACTTCTTTCTTCTTTTCTTGAGTAATTCTTGTGGTTATTGTCCGCATATGAGTAGTGCTGTGATTCTTCGATATATCTGCACTCTAAGCTCAATTAACTTTCTCTTGCAATATTCATTTCAAGAATATATATGAAATTTCTTGCATATAGCAAAAGGGTTTTGGCTGCTGTCAAGCTAGGGTTTGGTTACTATGATCAAGATCCAATCTTGATGAATGAAAAGTGATGATTTTTGAAGGGTGTGTATTGATTTTATATGTTATATATGTGTAGGTGAATGTTCCATTTGGGAGCATGTTTACAATTGTGACAGTGAGATGTGGGCATTGCTCAAATTTGCTCTCAGTCAACATGGGAGCGTTGCTTCAGTCTGTTCACCTCCAAGATTTCCAGGTGTGTGTGTGTGTGTGGTGTTTTATTACATTCTTGTTCTATGCATATATGTGTGTGTGTGTGTTTTATTACATTCTTGTTCTATGCACATATATATATATATATATATATATATATACGTGTGTGTGTGTGATCATTCCAAAATACAGAACTTTCACTCAAATATATATATATATATATATATATATATATTGTGTATTTGTGTGTGTGTAAATAGTTTGGGATGCCTATTCTCTTCTTTCAGTTTGAGTCTGAGTCACCAAGAATTTGGAAAAGTACTTGTCTTTTAGATTAATTTATTATTTTAATTATTTATTTGTAGAACTGAAGATTAATTTTTTTAAATATATATCTAATTTTGAATTTATCAATTCTAAAAATTATATCATATATAAAAAAAATTATTATTTACTTATTTACTTATATAAAGAAAACAAAATTACAGTTTGATAGTGAAAAATATAAGGTGCGCTTCAAAAAAAATTTAAATTACCTACGTAAAAATTCTTCGATAAAAGTTAAAAATCTCTCGGCGATACTAAATATCAAGGGATTGCCAACGGAACACGTCTGTCGATAAAAGCATCGTCGGTAATAGAGATTACCAAGGGAAAATACATCCCTCGGTAATTATTCATCGGTAAAATAAATAATTAATTTATATTAGTTATTTTAATTCCCTGGGTAAAATAATAAATACAAATAGTAATAAATAATTCATTCCATCGGCGATCCCTTGGTAAAATAATAAATTTAAATATTAATAAATAATTAATTCTCTTGGCAATCTCTCAATAAAAAAAATATAAATATTACTTAATAAATAATTTATTCTCTTGGGAATCCCTCGATAAAATAAGTAATTTATTTATAATAATTATTTTTATTTTTTCGGCAATCGCTCGGTAAAATATTAATTATAAAACTTGTTATTTATATATTGATAATATTTTTCCAAATATATGATTTAATTATTATAATACGAAAAATTCAAAATTTAATAATTTAGTACAAATATTAAACTCATAACAAAAAATACTATATTAGATCTTAGCCAAAAGATAAAAAAAAACGTATAAGAATACTACTCCCTCCGTCTCGGAAAGTGTTTAACGGTTTGACTTGCACGAGTTTTAATAAAATTTGTTGACTTTGTGTAGAGTGCGTAAGAAGTGTAATGAGTGGATTGTGAAATGAGTGTAATGTGTGGAGATGTGTGTAGAAAAGTAAAGTTAATGGAATTTGGGTCCCACATGATTTATAATTTTTAATTGAATTATGTGTATAGAAAATTTACTATAAATAGAAAGTTTTAGTATTAAACACTTTCGTGGACTGCCCGAAAATAAAATTCGTTAAACACTTTGGCGGACGGAGGGAGTAATAATTATGCATTCTTATTTATAGAGATCACTCATTGAAAGTACTATATTTTTTTTGATGTGGGATACAAGTGAATTGCCACGGATTTTTTTCCTCGGTAATATTTAAAGTAAAAAAAATAAATATTTGATTAAATTAAATTTTAATTTAAAAAATAAAAATTTATTAATTTTTATATAAATAAATTATTTAATTTTCGATTAAATTAATTATTTATTGCCGACGGATTTTTTCCCTCGATAATATCTAATGAAATAAAATATTAATTTAAAAAAATAAAAAAATATTTAATTTCTAAATATATTAATTAATTTTCAATTAAATTAAATGTTTATTGCCGACGGAATTATCCCTCAGTAATATTAATTTTAATAAAATAATCAATTATTTAGATTTTAAATAATTTAATTGTATTTTGCCGACGGATTTTTTCCCTCAGTAATATTTAAAGTAAAAAATAAATATTTAATAAAATTAAATCCGCCAGTAATAAATATTTAATGCATAAATAAATATTCATATTAAAATTCCGTCGGCAATCCGTAATGAGGGATCGAATTTTCTCCGAAATTCCGTCGGGAGTTTTACAAGAAGGTGAACGTTAAAAGTGGAACATAATACTAATTAAACCCCATCTGAAACTTTGATTAATTATGATGATGCATGCCAAAATGAAGAGTTGCTATTAATTAACTCTACATATGTACATACTCATGATCTTGTTTGTGTGTGTTTTCTCATTCATATACAATATATTTCTATATAATAATAATAATATGAATAATTGAAGGTCCAGAAACAACAACAACAATCAATGGAGGCATCAATTAGAGAGAATGGTTCTTCTTCTTCTTCAAAGTGCATTAACAGATACACTTCTCTTCAAGTTGACACTCATGACCAACCTAAGATGCCTCCAATTCGCCGTGAGTCGTTTATCGATCATTCTTTTATCCCACTAAAGTAGTCTTGTTGTTTTTTAAATAAATCTGCTTTATGAGAGAAGATAGAGATATACTTTAATCAATCAATTTAATGTAGATATAATAATATCTGGTAATATGATTATAGTTCAAGATTCATTAAATATTTTGGTAATTATGATTTATACTCTATAAATAAGAGGGGAAAGAGAGGGGGAGGGAGAGATATGAGCACCTGACATATATATTTTCTTGATTCATATATGACCTGTTTTGATTGTGACATAACATGCAAATACATACATATACACACATAGGGGCAGGTACTTTTATGAATAAGGCTATGCCTCTTTATTCATAAGATTTAACCATCCCTCACCCCACCACTAATCAATGCCCACTCTCATTTCTATTTCCTTTTTTTAAATCTATTTTATTGGACATTGCAAAGGAAAAAAAGAAATAAAAGATTGCTTTGGTTAGAAGAGGAATTCTTTAATATTTCTTGATTTTTTTCAGTAAATTTCATCTTCCTTTATGCTCTCATGGTGGCAATTTGAGTGATAGTATAAAATGATTATTAATTAGGGTATATAATAAAATATACTATAATTTGAACATTCTCTATAATCTTTGGTCACTCTTAAACATACTAATTAGATCTTCATAATTGGATTTTATTTTTACAGCTCCGGAGAAAAGACAACGAGTTCCATCAGCGTATAATCGTTTCATAAAGTAAGTAGTATTTCACCTGTCTCACTTATTCATACACATTTATTTTTGACACGCAGATCAATATTTATGCTTTAAAAATTTTCAAATAAAAAAATACGTCTAAATAACCGTAACAACTCAATAAGAATATTGCGTTTGAATGTAATATATAAACGGAACGGATGTAATATATAATAGCATCTTATTTTGGGGTTTATAGAGAGGAGATTCAGAGGATAAAAGCAAGCAATCCAGAGATCAGCCATCGTGAAGCCTTTAGCACAGCTGCAAAGAATGTAAGTTAATTATAAATTTCTTTATTATCAGAGCTTCCAAGTGTACATGCATGCATGCATGTTAACTATTGTCATAAATATTGAAACTAATCCTTCTTAAATATAATATTTGTGTGTTGTTAAATATATATAAAATGCAGTGGGCACATTTTCCTCATATTCATTTTGGACTAAAGGTGGAAAGCAACAAACAAGCAAAGGTGGATCATCCTATTACAGTTCCAGTTCCTGTTTCAGTTTCAGTTGCAGCAGGAGAAAAAGCCACTGCCCAAAAATCTCTTGGTTTTTAGTAGCAATATTAATTTTGCAAAATAAGTTGGTTATAAATGAATCGCATTTTTCCATCCCCAAAAGTTTGAAGATTTTTTGCCGTTTGAGACTCCCTCACTCCCTCTCTATATATGATATATCTCTTTTTATTACATACATATATATATATATATATCAGAAATTAATTAATTAATTAATATTTCCTATAAATAAAATTAAATATGAGGAGGGGCTCGACGTCACGTGTATCTTCAACTCGAGGGATGCAAAAATGCTATTTTATTTTCCCTGATAATAAATAAAATATATAGAAATAATTAATCAAGATTTTATCCGAGATTTTAAGCCAAACTTAATTGGTTATATATAATATGTATGTGATTACTTTTGTTGTTTTTTCTTCTATGTATGTGATTGAATTCTTGAGTTCATATATATATGTATGATATGATCATTTGTGTATGTATGTATGTATGTATATAATAGTACCACATGCATATTTTTATTTTAATTCCATATTACTTACTATATGTTTGTTGAAATAATAGTTAAATGTAATTTTATAAACACTAAAATAAATTTGTGAGGCCACAAAAATTATCCTAAAACATTTAGAACTAATACATAAGTAGTTTTTGTAGTGGAAATTCTAAAACGAAATTACATTTATAAAAAAGAAATATTAATAATAAGAATTGCAGCTGCTATAAAACAAATAAATAAATAAATAAGGAAACAATCAACATAATCTGTCTCAATTTGGACATGCAAGCGATATTGATTTTATTTTTTATTAAAATTTAAAATTGGAGTTTTACTTCAGTCGTCATTAATTGCTTTTATATAAGCAAAGTGACGCATGCATGACATCAATAATGGTCACAAATCATAAACTGTAAAAGGTGACAACTTGAAAACATTAAATCTTGTCTCTTTTTTTTTCTTCTATTCTTTGAAATCTACATTAAATCTCGTTATTATTAGCAAAATAGTAAGTAATATTTGTCACTTGCTCCCTATTAGTTGCTACATATTTAGTATAGTACATATATATATATATAATGTTTTCAATCATCAATTAATTCATTTACAATTTATACACGTGTAATATATAGTTGTAATTATTGCCTTTATAAATGCAGTTCCATAACACTTCCCTAAATAAGTACATAAAAAGCCTTCAATGGTGGAAAGCGTTGGAGTGGGGTTTCAACTTAATTATTATATATTTTGTAGGAAACTTATGATGTTTTTACAAGAACAAGTCTCTAATAGGTTGAAGCAATTTAACTTAATCTAATTAAAATAGAATACGAATTATCTTTTCCTAGTTAGAAACTTAATTAGAAAGAAAGAGAAAGAAAAAACTTTAGTGAACTAAATATATTGGTGGAGCTGACAAAAATTATGTTTGAATATTTGATCGATTGATAATAACCGAGTCTATTAAAGAATTTACTGAACGAATTTTCAGTAGAAAAAGTGAAATAAAAAAAATGTAATGTTCATTCTCTTGCATCCATTTCATTTGAGTTAATTCGTTTTGGTTTTGATTTCCTTATTATATTACAAGGCTGACTAATTGTATGCAATAGGCTCGAAGACCTTTACAATAAACGAACACTTTTTTCCTTCAACATCGACGATTCACTAGGGGCTGATGAAAAATCTCTTCTCACTTTTTACTGTATCCGCCACCAGATCGAAATAACTTAATTTTAGAAGGATTTTCCAAAAAAACACTCCTCGAATCTCTCTAATAATTGACTTGTGAATTAGGTCAAAAATCAACTATAAAGAGAAGAGATAGTTGCAATTTTATTAGTTGCCAAAATTGAGAACTCATGATCACTTACTACACAACACACCATATTTGGTGGAATCAAAGATGAAATGAGGTAAGATCAAGTTGATAAGAACACATCATTCATTTAGAATTTATGAGTTAGGACCACATGCAGCCTCACAAACACAAACACATGTATGAATGTAAATATAATAATATATATGTATAAGTTGGGACAACAAAGATGATGAAGAACATAAGAAGGCAAGTGCCCTATATTCAAGGGATGGGACACACACACATATCTATCTCCTTAATTACAAGGGCACTATGAGGTATTATTATTAGTTTATTGATGTAGCATTGGACTCTTTCACTTCTCTTTCAAAAAATTAATATAATATTATATAATACATATAATAATGTTTCTCTACTATGATGACCCCATTTGCTATTTTGGAAGATTTTTGTCGGTATCAATATATGTCAAATATTGCCTATGAAATTATTTGTTTGTAGTGATTCTTTTTAACACATTTAGGAAATAAATTAAACCAATTTTTGTACCCAAAAACACACAATTAATCATTAATTAGCTCTTATATTTAAATCCAAGAAAATTTTCTTGAAACTAAAAGGGATTGATCAAGAAATCAATTAATCACCAAATTAACGATGAATTCTCACTTTTAGATCAATCCAACGGTAATCCTATCCATAAAGAAATCATGTGTAATAAATGAGAAATAATCTCTTTATATAAATAAAAATTCTATTATTACATAAACCACTACAAAAAAAAGTTTATTTAGCAACGGAATTTTTCCGTCACTAAAATAAGAAATTCCGTTACTAAAGATGTTAGTAACGGAATTGTAACGGATTTATCCGTAGTAATATTGATGGTTGCTAAAAAAATTTAACAACGGAATATATTCCGTTACTATATAACAACGGAATTGTAACGGAATTTCTGTTTCTAAAATGAAATTTTCAATTTTAGTAACGGAATTGTAATAGAAAATTTCGTTACCAAATTTTAATAATGGATAATTCCGTCACTAATTCTGTTACTAAAATTGAACAACAAATTCCGTAACAATTCCGTTATTAATCCGTTAAAATTTAGAAACGGAAAAATTTTCCATCACTATTCCGTTGCTAGAAAATGTGTTTTTTGTAGTGAACATGAGATTTTCTTTCTAATTAGGGTTTTTTTTTTCTCTTTATTTTTGGAAATTAATTTAATACACTGGTTGGCCCCATCTGTTTGTATAATATGTGGTGAAGACACATATTGCACTATATACTAAACATTTGCATGCAAGTATATAGTGTGTGTAATGATGGATGGCAACATTTCAAGTGTTGATGAGTCACATTCAATGATGAGAGGCTACACTTGAATTCAAGAAATTTTGAGGCCCCAATCCCCCACCGAATTTGCTGCCTTCTCCCATTCTCCAACATGCAAAAGGAAACCCCCATCCCTACTTTTTTTTTTATTTTTTCTCTTGTCTCCTACCTATTTCATTTCATTATTGTACACCATATATATATAACAATATATGTACTTATTTAATTATATGTATTGTGAAAAAATAAAATACATCGTGATCAGAAAATATAGTATAATTAATGAATGTGTGTGCTTGTGTAAAAGCTATATATGCATCCATGATGTATCAATTCTTTGTCAGTCTTTGTATTTGAAATTAAGGAAAGAGATAAATCAAAAGAAGAGCCAAATTACTAAGGAAATATATCATGTAACAAAAAGAGATAAACCAATGAGCAAAGCTATATATGAAATTCCTAATATATACTCCCTTTTTTCAAGATCAGATATCTCAGTTTATTATAATAATAAAGTGTGTCATTTAAGGGGTGACATGATGTAATATTTATAAAGCCAGCTTCCAACACAATAAAATAAAATGGCTTGGGGAATTTTTCTTGACGTTTGATTCAACTAATTTATTGAGAGTGGGTAAACCAAACTAGGGTTTTGTCATAATCAACATGATTAATGAGGTGAGATCGAACTACCATTAGAATAAACCAACACCTGAGATTTGATGTGATAATCATCAATTAAAATTCCCAATATTACTTAAATGATACTCCCTCCATCCACGAAACTTTCTATTTTACCATTTTCGTCCGTCCACAAAATTTCTTTCTTCTTAAAATTTTTTATTTATAGTAAGTGGATCAACCACACTCTCTACACACAACTCAATTTAATATAATACATTAAGTGAGACTCAAAATTCACTAACTACACACAACACAACTTAAAATAATATACCAAGTGGGACTCTAATTTCACTCATTACATATCATCATTAAAGTCAAAAACACTATATTAAAACCCGCATCGTATCAAACTAGGAAGATGTTCCATGGATGGAGGGAGTATATGACGAAAGATGAGATATTTCTTGTCATATGGAATTAGTCAAAAGATATAAATTTCAAAAATCAACCAAAAAAAGAAATGAAACACCTTCATGTATCCTTCAAGTGCAAATTAATTATAAAAAATCCTAATATTAGAGAATAGTAGAAAGAATCAAAATGTGCATGAAAGAAAAGTGAGGGGCTCCTCTCTTTTTTGGCCTTTTCTCAGTTATCTTTTATTATAAAGAAACTTTCTTGAAATTAAGTTATGGTAATAATTAAAGAGAGAATCTGTAATGTCAAATCATGTAGTTGGGCTTGGTGGGGTTGAGGTGGTTCAGCTTTTGATGATCCACAACCCAAACGCTGTCGTTTTGTGGTCATTTATATTTATTGCAAGTAGCATCTTTTATTTGGTAAATAGTTTTTTATAAATGTGATTTTTTCATTTAATAGTACAAGATTAATATTTGAAATCGAAGGTCCTGGTTCAAATATTTTGGCTTAATATTAGTAATTGTGAGTGGTTTTGAAAGGGGTTATAATCTACTTCCTCCGTCTCACTTCAATTATCTCATTTTATATTTAAATAAGTATATTATTATATTCAAATAAGACAATTGAAGTGAGACAGATGGCGTATTTAAGATTTAACAAAATTTTTATTTAGATAAATGGTATCCTAGTATTACACAAACACGACACACTAACTTCTTGTTATCATGTCGACATAACAACACGAATAAGACAAAATGTGACATTATCTCATTAATTATGTATATTATCATGTCGTGTCAAAAAATGTCAACCCCAATCACCGACACATCCTATACCGGAGGGATCTCATTTTACAAATCTTGAATGATTGACTACAACTATAAATGATATTATGTATGAAAGAATGGCAAAACATCAATAGATAAGGATTCCCATCTGAGAAATTTAATCACTAATATAGAACTCCAATATGAGAAATTAGGATTTAGAAAATACATATCCTATGCAAGTACGGAATCGATCATTAATCTAAACTACATAAATTTAATTAAAAAATTAATTAATTAGGGTCAGAATTTTTGGGTAAAAAACCCAACTACTTGGGTTTATGTATTCTGGTGTTGCAGTAAATTTAAAGCTGCAAAAGTAAACCAAATCATAAACACAAAGTCTCAGCACAGTGCGAGAGAGCGTAAATGATCATATCTTCCAACATATATTGAAAAAAGGGCAATTTAATGTAAATTCAGCAGTTAATTGTAGTAGCGTGAGGTGTTGTAGGCGCGGCTCCTCGGGTAAGGAGCTTTAGGCTCGTACCCGTGGTCCCTAGCATTAGCCGGGAACCGGCCTCGTTCTCTGTAAGAGTTGTACGGCTCCGAGTTGCCACCTCGAGAGTCAGTGCTAGGGCCGGCTCCACCTGTGGGATACTGATCCATCACAAGCTGCTGGTATTGCTGGTGCCTTGCTTGAGATTCTCTACGGAGAAATTCGTCTCTCCGGCTTGAGTGCTGGGCACGGAGGGTGAATAACTGCTCCTCGTATTTTGCATTGATTGCTTTTATTCTCTGCACAGTAAAACAAAATGGAACATGATTTAGGCTAATGGCCTTAGAGCAATGTATCTGTTTTCTTCTTAATTCAGTAACAACCACAACGATCACAATATACATAAGTTCTCTTTTAATCTTACAGTTGCCTGCTATTCTAGTTCAAACAAGACAGAATTTGATAAAATTCATAATAGATAGTCATCTACATATAAAAACAGAGTAAGATGGTAATTTAGAGTCAAAAGGAAAATGGTGTTTCACAACAGTAGCCAATAAAGGAAAATTTTCAATCAAGAGCAACAACATTGTTATTATTAAGACACAACAACATTGCTATTATGAATATGATGAAAATAGCAAGAGAAAGAGGATATTTAAGGGATAAAGGGTCAAAAGTATACTTCATAAAGCATACCTCCATATGCCTAGCATTTTCAGCATCCTCTGCATCAGTTTGATCTTTGCTTAGCTTCATGATATCATCCACAAATCTCTGTTCAAGACCTTCCAGAGTTGGTGGTGCACGATTATCTTCGTATCCTATATCCATATCCTCTTCATGGGACTGAGATCTAGGATCTCCGCCACCTTGTCTCTCCAAAGGCATCCGGGGATCCATCCTCTGACTTTGGTAATAGGATCTGGGTGCATCACGCCCTTGACCTATAACGACAAACAACAAACAGCAAAATTTATGATGAGAGAGAATAGTTTATTATCTTATTCAGGTCTTGCCATTTCTCCTTTTTCTTCTTGTGGGTGGACATGGTTTTGAGAGCACCAATACTAAATGTACAAGACTACTACATCTCAGCACTAAACCATGTAACTTTTTCATGCTTCCCAAGTGCTGATATATAGTCCTCATGTCAGTGGCCATTTAATATTTTCTTGGATCATCAAAACTAAACCATGGAGGTGATGGTTAAGGGTGTTTGTAATGATAAAGAACTCAAATGTCACCTATGGGTAGATGCAAGCTATTACATAGCAACTTCACCAATTCATGAAACCAAAAGAAGTAAAGTAATTTCTGGAATTGCTCTGAAGATAATAATAGACACATATATAAATAAATAAATTTATAAAGAAAAAAATAGCACAACTGTCTCATGAAGCAAAGATTTTAATAGAGCCAACACTAGGTAATGACATACCTGGTTCTGAGCGTAATAAGACTCAAAGGCACTACTGATTCCTTTAAGAGGATATTAAGAGATTGGTTGGCAATAGTAGTTACTTCGGGAAATTGAAACTCTCAGAACCCAAGATTTATTCAATTGTAAAACTGAATGGCTTATTAAGTAAGAGGCAATTCTAATGAACACAATTTTTCTGGTCAGGTCCTCCCATGTATTTTGTTCAGGCCTCAGACATGAGAATTGAGATATGCGAAGAAGTTCACGAAGATTAAGTTATAAATGAGCTAAAGGTAGCTCCTAAAGCAGCCTGGGAGACAGATTGCTATTGAAATCTGTTAGCGCTGTTCAATCTTTGAAAGCTTATACAAAAGTTATTCTTGTCCATGATTCAAAATTGATATTACCAACACATAAGTTTCAGAGAAGTTGAAAAACATATCAATCCTGATGCTACTTCCAGCTAGCTCTATCCAATTGTCACAATTTTCCATTCATTATCCAACTCCACAAATTTTCGCTTTTCAGGTTCACATATCTTTGTTCGTACGGTGCTACATTCTACACAGTGCTGTGAGATAAACTAAGGGGGAGTTCATAAAACTTATTAATGAACTTAAGCCAGCTCCTAGCTTCTAGTCACGTTAGTTTCGAGTTCAATCTTAGCATGCTTATGCAAAACTTCTTCATTTCGAATCGATAAAACTAGAATACCCAACAACGCAAGAAAAAGGATTTAAAATAACATGCCCATAATTTAACTGTCAATGCACTAACTATCACAATAAAATACAGCTTACCAGAAATAACGACATTATCCAACCAAATTCATACAACAGCTTCTACAATCCACATATTATTGCGCGGCCATGAATAATTTGTGCAATGCCAGAATTCGCACTTAGCAAAACACATTACAATGAAGCATCCACACTCAAATTCGAATAAATTGACGAAAATAAATAAACACTTGCCATCGGAGAAAGGCGCAGTGGGAGACATAGCAGTTTGCGGCAATTTAGCTTCGGGGCCGTCTCTTTCCCACCGCCATTGATTGTTATGCTGTGCTCCATCCTTCTCCCGGGTCTGCTGTTGCTGCTGCTGCTCCTGGTGACGCCCTTGGTAAAACCCAGACTTGCTGTTCTGATGCGATTGAGAACCACCACCGCCGCCAGAATCACCGCCGTAGTGCCCCCCCTGCCGTCGCATTTTTTCCCGTCGATTGAAAATCGAGTAATTCTACAGTTTCTACCCTAATTTACTATACAATTCGATTTTGAAGCCCCTTTTTCTTTAATCAAATTTACTTTGGGGGATTTTCCTTATTTTGTACGGACGTTTTCTGTTTCTGAGGAATTCCTTTTATTTTCTGTTCAAAATATTTGCTAATTTATATTTTATTGATTTTTTAATAAAATAATGGGACATAACACATTAATTTGTTTATACATTTATTTATTGATTCGTATTAGTTTATTGAAATTAATTTATACATTTCTATTATAATAATTTGAAGCCCAGCCCATTTTAAGTTGAAAAATGGCCCAAGTTAATTAAAATGGGCTGGGCTTCAATTTTCTTTATAATGTATGTATTATTGGGCTGGCCCAAATTACATTTGATGCTCTTGGGGTTTTTTAGATCTTAATTTGAACACAACAATTTTACTCCCAGTCTGCCTCCTTTATCTTGATGGAATAGAGAAATACCCGAGCTCCAGCTTTTACTTTTTTCATTCAACAATAAAATTTAAAATGCTTTTGAATACATGAAATTTATAGCTTTTCTGTATTTCTATACCAAATTCATTTTCTCCAAACCTCGACTTACGTCAGCAGCGATCCCAGGAAAAATTGTTAGTAATGACTGCGTTTTGATATATCAATTTAAAAAATAAATTTTGCTATAATATGAACTGATAGTAAAAACTTTTGTATAAATATTCATAAAAATACCGATATTAAAGATCCTCCTTCGTTGGCCGTAGATCCGCCACTCACTAAAGTGGCAACCAAGTGGCATTCTCAAATCAAAACGACATTATTTTGATTCGAGAAGTACCACTCGATTGTCACACTAGTTTCAGTTTGTGTAAAAATTGAAAATATTTAAATATGTTTAAATTAGAAAATAATTAACATATATATAAGCAAATAGCATGGCAACTTGCTTTCTTCTTTACTTTAAAAGAAAAGGGGGAAAACCGTACAAAAAAATCAATTAAGCTAATATTTTTCATCCACAAAGGCGACAACTAAATCTTTGAGTGGTGTCTCATCCCACGTTAATATAATTAATATAAACTATATATCTAATTCAATCAATCCCAATTCTTGTGGAACTAGACATATATTTTTTGTACTACATTATTATTACATGAAAACTCCTACACTTGTGCCTTGTCTCTTGGCATATTGTCTCCTACCACACAAAAAAAAAACAACATAGATATATAACATTTTAGAGTTTTTTTTTATTCATCAAAACTAAATTATCTACAAATTAGGTTTATGATGCAACACATACAATTAAAATTGTTTTTTTTTTAATTTAAACACATGTTGAAATTTTAAAAATAATGTTGGAACCCTATAATATTTTAAAACTAGTGTGTGAAAATTGCAAATTTCAAATAAAGAATTGTGTTATTTTTGTGTATAATGGAAGAGAACAAAATATAATTAGGGCTGAGGACAAAATCTCATAGGATTTGTTAGCAACAACTAATCTTGTCTTCCTATATTTGATGATTTGCTTTCACAATTTAGGGTAAGTGGAAATCTTGGTGTACCCATTATTTCAATTTGTAGGTTTCACAGCCATACAATTTTCTGTTAAATTCACATAAAAAAATCACACACAACATGCATCATCATTATATGTTTTTAAGTGTATAAAAACTCTAAACTAAATAAACAATATTTTGAGCTGTGTCTTAATTGTTTGGTCTGTTTTTTTATCAAAATACATTCACATTCTTTATCCCAAAAAAAAAAAAAACTATTCTCATTGTCACTTCATGTATTGTGATATAAGATCTAAAATTAATTTAACCACCTAAAAATGAGATAATAAAATTTGTACATTTGAAAATAGTTAATCCTAAAGAATACCTTCACATCTAATTCTCTTTGATTGGATGAATAGAAGTTGAATTTGAAAGAACAATATAAGATCCAAATGCAAATAAATTTAAAAGTAAGTAAAACTATTAACATCTACACCAACTTGAGATTGTACGGACTCCACAACTCCCATCAATGATCACAATAAATCAATAAAATTATTAATATCATATAAAAATAAGATAGGTATTTTAATATATTGGTCACAACTTTCATCTTATCCTTTTTGAGTCCCATCAAAAAGGGAATCTCTTGACAACTAAAACCCTAGCTAGCTAGGTTTTATGCCTTTTCCTTGGTACACAAATGTTGTTCCACAAATAGCACTCACACACAACTACACCTTTTGCTTTTCTTGATGTTTAGCACTCAATTTGGTAATCCCAATTTTCTCATTATGGAACCAAACAAGAAGGTATCCATTTTATACATACCATAATCAAACCCCTTTTCTATTTAACTATTTTAAATATTATCTTACACCTTTTGTGGTACATTCATGGATTAATTAATATACTACAAATAAAAATTGATATCCTAATTATTTAGGGAGCCGGAAAAACGAGCTCGAACCAATCCATCACGATCCTCCCGCTCGCTCAATTTGGGACATATATAATTGAGACTCGATTGAAATTCAGACCGACGTGCGCATAAAATTTTATGGTGCAAATAACAATTAAATTTTAGTTGGACTACCAACACGGCCTGATCTAATTTTCACGAAAAGTTTGATGGGTTTGGACCACAACTCAATATTTTATCAGCTCTAATTATTATTGTTAATTATCATTTTCCATGAAATTAGACTATATTACCACTAATCTTGAAATTGTATACTGAAATTTACTTTTAACCCATAGTTTTTTTGTACCCTATTTTATTCAACTTTCTACTTTCTTAATCTGGACGGCAATATAGACTTATTTTAATTTCCAACGAAAAAATGAAATAAATATTATAATATTTCCACTTGTGATATTTTGGCAAATAATTTCACCCCTTCGATAGAAATAAATATTCTGGATGGGAATAACAATTTTCCAGAAGGCGAATCGAACATGGAAACAAAAAAGAAAGGCTACAAATAAATAATAAAAATAATATAATTGTGACTCATATCTGATGAGAATTCCATAAAATTTGAGACAGGATAATGTTGATACAAATTAAAAAAAGAAAAATAAATAAATAGAAAAGTAGGAATAAATTCAAAATGCATGCAGAGTTGGCACGTCGACGTAGTACGTCCTCTAATGACTATATATTTATAGATTTGGAATATCCTCATTTTAATATATATTCTGCAAGGCTGGTTACCAATTCGCAAGAATCACATGCATACATACAATTATTTAATTTAAATAACGACTGTCACACCTTCCAACACCTACATATGTTATATTCTAAGTTGATATTTATTTATTTATGAAGAATTTGTGTTTTTTTTTTTATAATTTTAGTAAAATTTGAAAGATGGGATTTATTATGAATTACAGAATTAGATATTTCTGTTATCGTGACATATAATTGTAAATTGCTCTAATTGAAATGGCAGAAGTTGAACGACTCTTAAAAGTGGCCGCACTATGGGGTGGGTCGGGTGGGTCCGGCCCCACCCATCAAGCGACCGAATGGGCCCGGTCCCAAACCAATGTAATACTCTATCTGTCTCATTTAATATGACTTCTTTCTTTTCGACAGGCAGAACAAGATGACCTATTTCTTTTTATTTACACAATACACTTAAAGCACAAAAAAAATACTATAAAATAAAATGGGCCAACTTTGTGGGACATACGAAAATGGAAAAAGTGGTCATCTTGAATGAGACGAAGGGAGTATTATGCAATTGAAATTGAATGAGATTATCTGTTATCTAATAATGTAATATTTTTTATTGTATTTTTATATGATCGTGATATATGGTATGATTATGATTTAAGATTTATGATATGTATAAGAAAAATATATATTTGTATCTAAAATAATTAATTATGTTAAATATTATAATTTTATCAATGTAATAAGAAATGTTACTATCTTAATAAGTTTGATATAATTTATTATTTTAATACACTTAAATGAATATAAATAGAGTATATCATTATGCAATAGAAAATCGTCTAAAATTGCATGGTGTCGACATATTTTGATTTTTTTCTACATAACAACAACGAACAAATATTAATAGATATAAATAAGTATACACGTATATTAAAGTCCAAACCCAATAATAAGAAAACTACAAATTAAAAACACATACGTCGATATTTTGCAAAAAGTAATTGACAAATACTCGTATACCATTCACTGCACTCCACCTGTCTTCCAATTTCCATGTTCCTCAATTTACAAAAAAACTAAAAATAAAATAAAACATTTCCAATATTATAAAAAACAAAAACAACGATCATAAATATTCTTAGGCATGTAAGTGACAACTTAGCACATTATTCAGGATTTATTTGAAAAAATTTTGAAAACCGATTCGTTATTAATCGAGTATCGCTCAAACTTTTATTTGAATACATATCGAGTCTAAGTTCGCATTTAACTATATTCCTCTCGATAGGTTTACGAGTCTTATCGGGCTAGGTATTGATTTTACATTCATGTTTATATAATTCAATGAGCCTAAACGAATTTGAACAAGATAAAATTCAAGTTGTATACTCGAATTGAGCTCGAGCTTATCGGTCCAGTTCAAGCTTGAGTAAGTTAATACTCAACTCAGTTCACTTACACCCCTCATTATCCTCTTCGAAAATGAAATTGACATTTTGATTCGTACGTCAACAAAATTATTATTTATTATTTTAATAAATGTACGTATTTGCTCAACGTACGCAACTCAATTAAATCAAATAAATATATATCGAACTATACTTAACACTTAACACAATTAAATACAAAATACACATAAATTAAAACTAGTTTTGAAATTACTGCCGAATGAAAATGAAAAATAATTTAATAAATAGAGATAGTAAATCTATCTTAAAGTTATTACATGTGCATGATGAATCTGAGGAGGACACAAAAGGACAAAGAAAAAACAGAAATGGCATCTCTTTTGCAATTGGATTTTCCACGTGGCGGAACCTCATTCGTGAATTGAATGGCTGTGATTGGGTAACGATTTTGCAAAAAAAAGGATAAGGAATTGTTCCTCACATATTCTGACACAGAAATCGTGCTTTCACTTTCGACGGCTTTCTTAAAAGCGCTATTCCACCAATGAAAAGAGAGGGAATTAGAAATGAGTCTAATAATGGCAATATTATTGAGAGAATAACAAAGGAGCTTTCTTAAAAAGCTTCATTTAAGGACTCCAATATCTTCCCCTCTCGTTTCATCTTCAAAATTCAATAATCCCTATAGAATTTTGGCCTTTTATTACTTCCCAAGTGTTCGAGTCGGGCCGCGAATAAATCCGGATAATCGAATATCTAATTTGTTAGTCAGAACTTATTCAACGAGACTCGTTTATATATATAGGCCGAAAGACAAATTAAATGATGATCACGTTACAATATAGTGTGTATTCATAAAACATAAATGTGTTTAAATTAATGAGACGAATTAAGTACCAATGTCAAATTATATGACAAGCTAGTAAAGACTTTTCTGTGTTATGTGTTTTCTTGGTGATTTGTGTTATAAAATAGTTTATACCATACTGCCGAAATTGAAATAAATAATTAAATCGTGCAAAAAGTCTAGAGGAAACTTTTAGCAAAAACAAAGTTTTTGAAAGGCTGATATATAAAAGTTTGATACATGTTGTCTTAATATATGTATATATATAATAATAAATAAATAAAATATGAATTATTATGGTGCTTGTCCAATTTATTTAATTTTGACTGATCAAAAGTTTTTGTAAAAGCCATTATGTAAGCAAGATCATTATTTAGTTTCATTGTTTTTTTGCAACAATTTAGTTTCATGGTTTTTTGTCGCCAAGATCTCTTCGTTGGGGGAAGAATTCGCACGAATTGGATTTTTTGAGGAACGTATCAAGAGAGAATTTGATTTGGTTAGACAATGGGTGGTTGGTAAACAAGGATCGATTTTTTAGAAAGGTACGGGATATATCGTCAAATATTCAATATGATTCCACAATATCCAATTTCGTTCAAGTAACGGATTCTAGCCAACTGAAAGGATCTTCTTATCAATCTAGAAATCATATGGATTCCATTAATAATGAGGATTCAGAATATCACACATTGATCAATCAAAGAAAGATTCAACTACTAAAAGAAAGATCGAATTATTTGGGATCCTTCCTTTCTTCAAACAGAAGGAACAGAGATAGAATCAGACCGATTCTCAAAATGTCTTTCTGGAGATTCCTCAATGTCCCGACTATTCACGAAACGTGAGAAGCAAGTGATTGAGACAAATAAATAAAGTATGGGTTTATTAACAAAGAAATATATGTCACTATGTTGCATCGTCGACATATCAGCGACAAATACGTTAAATTGTGATAGTAGCCGTAAATACGTTAAATTGCAATCGCCAGCTGCGAGTAGGGTAATCCTAGCCATATGCATATATTAATTAGTGTATATGAACATTCTAATTGAACTTTTCATTGTGCAAACCATATACTTCCCTTCAAAGCAATCTAAATTAAAATAATCAAACCATAAAGAGAAAAGCAGAAACAACTAAACCAAGTTGAAAAGAGACATACATCATTGTTGGTCCTACTTTCTTTTATAAAGGAATGAAGTAACATATATTGATGATATCATGTGTATGTTTATTTATATATTATTCAGTTTTTTTTTTATTTCTTAAAGAATCTATAATTGTATTTGTATGCATCATAGGCCTTGAATATCAGCAGAGTAATTAAATTATATAGTAAACTATTAGCCAATGAAGTGTCACACTCTCAATAGCAAGTGGTAATATTATATAAATGTGAGAACAAATAAATTCGGTACATGCTCTAAAAGATGTATGTTATTTATTTTATTTTTCCAACAGCTATTCTAATTTGTTTCTTTTTTCCAATTTACATTGCAAATTATTGGTTCCAAGTGGAACTTTACAAGAATAAAAGAAAGTGATTTTGTTTTTTTTCTTCCACCACATTCCAAGTGAGCATACATCTCTCTTTCAGCTAGATATTGGAGGATTCTATTTATTTATTTATTTTTATTTAATCAGAATTATTTTTATGATATCAAAAAAATAAATTTATTATCATTCTACAATACATACTATGGGTGACTATTTGTTGGAACGGAAACGTCCATCAAAATTGACATATTGATCCTATGCATTAATATTTTCTTTCTCAATCTGCTTTGGCCTTATTGACAGGCTGATCCGAGACACTTCTCAATAGGTCACTTATCATAGTATTGCTCCAAACCAGACACGCGTAATATTTGAATTTCTACTAAAGGGTCATCTGAAAGGATGATGCATCATGTTTAGTATAAGTAGTACTAATTAATTTCGTTAACCTCTCGTTAACAACGGTAGTGCAGATCCTTTTCGATTGAGATGGACCGCACTCCCATAAAGTATTTCGAATACGATACACAGAAGACCCACCCTCCGAGAGGTGCTGGATTCCACGTGGTATCCCAACAATCATATTTACCCATTTAGATTACTTAGCATGAATTAATTTCCATAATTTTAAAAGTTATGACTCCATAAAAAATTTTATATTATCGATTTTTGCATTTATGCATGCAATTTATAATTTAAATAAAATTTAAAAGTGTTCAATTTTTTTAACAAAACAAGTCAAACTGTAGTTTGAAAAATTAATTAATTTCATACAAAAAAAAGAAACTAAAATAAAACTATATAGAGTTGCTGAGGTGGCGAATCTCTCTTTCGGTAAGGATCATTTCATGGTGTATTACATTCACTAATTAAGATAATTAAGAAAGTATTAGTGCTTTAATTACTTTATTTCATGAACTAATTACCTTTAATATTCGCCCTAAAATTATTAATTTTCCCTACTGTTTTGACTTAACAACAACTGCTAATTAAATTAATACTACAACTATAAATTAACTACAGATTTTAAAAAAAAAACAATAGTCAAGGCACTAATTCGATGCTTACATTAAACAAAAATTAGCACAAAGATTCGAAGATTAATTAACACAGTAGTTTAATTTAGTCAAATGCGTTGTGGGATTTTGAAACTTTCGGTTTTGTTTATATAAATAATTAGATAAAATATAATTAATAGTACATATATAATTTTAATCAATTAAGTATTTATGTATCCAATCGTTTCTTCAGTTGACTTAATATTACAAGATATTAAAGGTAGTGCATGTAGCATCTAGCTATGTAATAAATTGTGAATTAATTACATTTTAATGGACGTATCAATTAAAATTTTAATGATTAATTTAGTTAATATGTTTTGTGGCCATGGTGGACTTCGAATTTTGGAAAAGTTTTTCATCACTAAAGGGTTATTAATTAATTACAATAAACACTTATTCTCGTATATTTAAAATTAACCATTTGTTATTTATAATAGAAAAATCAGTTTGTAGAGAAAACTTATGTTATAAAAATAAATAAGGTGAACAAATTGTTTTTAAGGAAATATAGTGAACATTTAATCTTAAAGGGAGAAATTAATGAGAATTAACTAATTAATTATTCATTAATGGACTAACAATTTTGATAAAAAAAATGATATAAATACGGAACAGATGAAATATAATTAATATAATTAATTGATGAATGATGATGTCTCAAATTAATTAAATTTTTTTTTTTTTTTGAAATTAGTCATTTATAAAATTAATTAAGCAAAATTTTCCTAAATAGACTCCTCCCACTTTATTGTCCACATATGAGTCTAGATGTGACCTAATTTGCACCATGCAAAATAATAAAAATAAAGTGAAGAAAATGGGAAAATAAATAAATATAGATAAGTGTGAATGAATTTGAGTGGTATTGCTTTATAGGGAGACAAAGAGCATCCATACTTTTCTTAGCCTTCCTTGGTTTGTGGCACACCCTATTTTAACACAATATATACAAAAATATTATTAGGAACGGGTGTGGTTAATGCGTCTGTAAAATATATAATAATATATTACATAAATAAATATTAAAATTTAATATTTTTTTTATTAATTATCATTTTTTAACTATAAATTATTAATTATGATATAATTTAATATTATTCAATATAAAATAATTTAAAAAATTAAAAATTATGATAACTCGATTACATCAGCTGTGAACATGTTAAATTGTGTCCAGGTGGAACGGTCGTTGTATATATGTGCTCATCAAATCGCATATCCAACCACATTTTATTACAAAATATATTTAAAATACGTAACACATTATCAATATTTAATGTCTGTCAAATACTGTATATTTTATTTAACATGCCCATATATATAGTCATTTTTAAAAATAAAGTAAATAATACTAACTTGGAAAAAATTAGCCACACTTACAAAATTGCTCTCCATTTACTTAAGTTTAATCTCGTGATTACACGAAAATTAATCGTGTGATTACACGAGCAAAACTTGTCGTCCTTGTGTAATTTCTTTACTATGTTATCATCTTGATTGTGTGATTACACGAACACAACCAAAACTTGTCATGCTCGTATAATTTATTTAGTATGCTTTCATCTCGGTCGTGTTATTACACGAATATAACCAAAACTCATCGTTCTCGTGTAATTCGTACAATTACAAACAACAATGGTGACAACGGTGGCGATGGCTGTAGCGACAACGGCGGCGGCGACGACGACGATGATAGATTATGGTGGCAGCAAGGAGTATGAAGTATATGTAGAAAAATTTTCCTAATTTTTCAAATTTAATTAAAAGTAAAAGTTTTAATGTATTTTTCACAAAAAAATGACTATATTTTACTATTTTTTATAAATAATTAGAATTTACTTTTTTGTTTGTTTGAAAATAACTATTTTGATATATTAACCCTTTTATTTATCTCTTAATTATTATTGTGAGGAGATAAAACAAGTTAATAAATAAATGTGCATTAACTACATATATAGAGAAACTAATGTTAAAAGAGTTCAAAAGGAATGTAAATGGTGATAGAAATATATATTATTTAAGTAGAGTAATAAAATTATTTTAAAAGGAAAATATAATAATTAAGTTGGGACAATTAAAAAGAAAAACGTAACATATTGGGTTTGTTACTGGGCGGAAGGGACGAGTAATTTGTTCAAATTAAAAAAATGATGAACATCAGTTACATCACAAACTTTTTGTAATAGTACACCTCAAAACACATTGGCATCTACTGTAATATATGCAAATATATTTTAATAATAATAATATACACAACATTCAAACAAAAATACCATATCAAAATCTTGGGTCCCTATATATATTATTTTATTTTATTTAATTTTTTTGTCTAAGGGATACATATATAAAAGTAGATCTTGATTGAGATGTGATATATATATATATATAGGAGGGAGTTCAAATAAAAAGGAACATTAAGGTATAAAATAGGAAATTATCTCAGCCTTAGATTTTCATGATCGGACGGTTGAGATCTTGACCGAGTTATGCATTGCATTTTAACTATTAAATGCATTGTGAAAATGTAATTGAGTTATGCATTGCATTTAACTATTAAATGCATTGTATTTAACTATTAAATGCATTGTATTTTGAACGCATAACCGCCACTTCAAATTTTACCAAAATAACCTTATGCATTGTTATACTACAATGCACGCGCGTTTTTTGTTTTAATCATGGCCGTCGGATTATGTTGATCTAATGACCCAGATCATTTCCTATTTTATACTTTAATGTCCCTTTTTATTTGAACCACTCCCTATATATATATATATATAGAACAATTACAACTGTTCGATAACGAAAAATACTTATAAATTAGGATCTAATACTATATATCTCTTCGTTTAATTAATTACGTAACGAATTAGAATTCACTTAGCTATATCATGATTTTAAATCTGAATTAATTCATCCTACAATTTATGATTACTACTACACTTGCTCTTAATTATATATATATATATATATATATGAGAGTACATTATATCATAATTTGAATGTGTAATTAATTAAGAAATTATGTTGAATACCCAAGTGCCTAATCCAAACAAATTAATGAATTAAAAATACAAAGAGAAGAATTAATGAACATGCATACATATAAAGAGATGCAGATCTTTGATCTGATTGGAGATTGGAAATTTTGTTTTGATCACAATTAAATATTATTATTTCATAAAAATCACAGGCATTAATATGTGTGTGTACATATGTGATTCCCATAACTATATATAAATATATATATATAAAGATATTAAAAAAAAAGAATGAATTAGGGCAATGGTGGTGGGACTTTCAAAGTGATTCCATTGCTTCTTTCTTAAGCCATTTTCATCCAATCATCCACACTTTTATGCTTTTCCTAATTCTAAATTGCTATACCTCATAAATCATAATATTCCTCTCATCTTAACCTTATCTTCTTCTTATTTACTCATAAATATCTTATAAATGTGTGTTTTTTTTCCAATTTAAACTTAGAATCTTTCAATCAAGAGATGTGATGAGGAGTTAGTAAATTTAATAATTGATTTAAATTAATTATATATGCATGTTAGTTATAGTTTTAGAGGAATTAATTAGTTCAATTTCATGTATTTAAAATATTAGGGGATAATACAAAATTCAACCTAAATACATTACATATTTTAATTGCTTATGCCACAAATAGATTAGTAAATCGATTAGTAATTTATTAATTAAGGTGTTCTTGAATCTTGATATAACTAACTAGCTAAAATACACATACTATTATATCATTAATAAAAATATGCTAGTCTATTATTTTTGCTTTGTTTTTAGATTGTTACACCAATTATATGAAAAAAAAAAAATTGCATGTCCTTTTCCAAAAATGGAAACAATCCCCAATTGGGAGGGCAGAAACATTGGGATTAACAAATTTAAATTATAAAACAAATAGGTCCTTGACTTTTCTGGGTATTGTAATTAGATCCTCAAACTTGTCTAATTTCATTTTGGTCCTGTAACTCTCTATTATTTTCAATTTGATCCTTATCACTTATCACTATATATTATAGATTCATATTTGCAGTGGATATATTTAAGTTGCCCACAATTTATGTGAGAAAATGTCAAGTAATTAATATACAAGTAAATTAATAATCACAATTTGCTATAAAATAGTAAATTAGTTAGTTTGCAATAAGCTATATCAATTGTGGAAATATAGAAGCAATATTATTAAGGAAGAATGCAGAAAATTTTGATAGTTATTTAAAGATGGGAGAGAGAGAGATGATGGTGACGTAGGCAAAGTGGGGCCCATTAAGTGAATCCATTCGATTCTGCAGAAAAATGGGATGCCTACAAATACCCTCTCCACTCTCACCTCTTCCATTCGCAATTAACTCACCATTCACTTACATTTTCCTCTTTTTTTCGTAACAGATTATTGTTATCTGCGGCTGTTGTGTTCGACGATATGCCTGTGAGAAGAAGCTCCAATCACATCCCTTCCTCTCGGGTGGAGGCGCAAGGGATCGTCACCATTCTCGGCGGCGATTGCGACAGAAAATCCATTCGAAGAACGCTCTCCGCCGACATGTCCTCCAAGAAGTGGCTCCACCAGAATGGGTTCTTCTCCCCCATGAAAAGGATCGTTTCTTCCCAAGAAATGGCCATGGCGGCCCAGGAGGAACTCCCCAATCAAGACCAAGTGTGGCGGTCGATCCAATCCCAGAAGGATGAGGTGCAGAAGCCACCTCAGAGTGGGGTGTGGGGTTTGCTTCTCACTCAAAAGAGTGAGAATTCTCTGCTCGAAACGCCTTACATCCACCCCATGGTGAAGAGATCCAAGAGCAGCTTGAACGACAAGAGTCTCGAGATCTGCACCGAGAGTCTCGGGTCGGAAACCGGGTCGGACTGCTTCTCCCCGCACGAGGTGTCGAGCGATGGAGATCATGATCATGAGGAGATGAGGGTGAAGGTGGAGGAGGACCCTTTTGCTAATCTGCATGTGGTCAAGTACAAGAAGTCGCCGCCGAGGCCATTTCCCCCGCCGCTGCCGTCCATCCACATGCACGCTCACCGCGGGAACGGTAGGCTTGTTCTTGAAGCCGTCGCCGTCGCCCCGAGAAAGTACTTTGAGGCCCGCCGCCAGAACGGCCGCCTTCTGCTCACCCTAAACAAGAACCATAACAATGCACCAAATCTTGAAGAGGAGGAAGTTGGTCAGTTCGAGCAAGTGTTTGATGGCATGGATGCAGTTGGTGATGAGGTAATCATGGATCGCGGTGGCGGAAGCACCAACGACGACGGATACGAGGCGGCCGCTGCAGCGGTGGAGGAGCGAAAAGGTGGGAGAAAAGAGGAATTCTTGGTGGAACAGAATCTATCACTGCCAAGTGGGATGATAAGTGTGCATAAATCAATGAAAAAGCTCATGGCAGAAGGGAATATCAACCCCAAATGGTGCGATGACGTGGCGGCGCAGTTGCTGCCGCCACGGCCGCCTCCGACAGCACGGGTGATGCCGCCGGCAGGAGCGTTCAACGCGTACGAGTACTTCTGGAGGAGCAAGCCCGGCTTCACGAACACGAACAAAAGCAAGATAGTGAATCAAGATTTGGTGCTATACATGAAGGGGTGCAAGGAGGCCAAGACGAGGAGATCACTGCTTTGGGAGCCATACTGCATAGCCACTTCTTGATATATTGTCAAGAATAATAATACTAAGATTTTTACTTCTTAAAAAAGAAAGAAAAAAGAAGCTGTACTATTATTGATTCCCACGAAATATTAACTCCTCTGTTGTTTCAAGAAGATGTGTGTACCCAGAAATAAGCATTAATGGGATTGATAAAAAAGAAAAAGAGTTCTTTTTAGAACAAGATTTCTGCATAATGGAATTCGCTTTTCGATTTCACCTCATTAACATCATGATTAGCAAAATTTGCATGATTTTGATGATGAAGTTGGGGACAACGTGATTCATTATTCTTGATATGTTCTTGTCCTTTCGGATTGGGTTTTAACAACATGGATGACGCATTGTTGCATGTCCATTCACCTTTTAGTGTTTTTTCAAGAGAATTATTACATTTGTACGTTCAAAACCTTACAAGGGTAGGGTTTGATCCGAGTAAGAATGATAAAAGGCAAGGCAAGGCAAGGCCCATTTCTATTATTAGTAGACCCACTTCAATAGAAGGGCTAATCAAGTCCCCTTACCTTGCCAATTTTTCTTTTAAATTATATCATCATTTCACATTCTAAACATTATAAATTAAATAATCAAGTGCTCCAACAATTTATTATACCAAAATTCAACTTATTATAAGCTCCTTGAGACTCGTAAACTTGAGTATCTCAAGAAACATACTTATGAACAAGATATAGTAGAATTTCAACAATATCTCACCATCATATGCTTTAGTTACCCTAAATACAACATTAAATAGGAACATACTAAGTATTAAGTACAACAAAAAATGGCAAAAGTTTGTAATATAATAATAAGAGCAGTTGAATAACATGAGATCCTCAATTACAAAGAATATTTATTTCCTCTCCTATTTGAATACACTATCAATACAAAAACCGAATCGATGACAAATGTAACTAAAAATAGGAAATAAACACCATCGTAGTTCCAAATACCCAAAAGAACAGAACCCTATTATCATCACACACAGTTGTACAAACACAAATTATACAAGGCAAGACCCTCACTATTATACATGAATGATCAAGAAATATCACTGTCTCACCAACCACGTATATGAACCTCATCCACCACCTCTTCAAATTGATTAAAATGATACACCTAAAATGAACAAAAAGAAAGGGAAGCAAAATAAAGAGAAAATTAGAAGAACTAAGATGAAAACCGCAACCTTTCCCACCAACAAAGAAATGACAATACTGACTAGACTCCTCATGTACAACAGACATCTTTCAGAAACACATAAGTATACACATTTCTCGTTTGAACTCATCGCCTCATCATCCGGGGGCTCCTCAAGCGTATGAAATTTAACTGGATTTCAAGGTCATGATGCAACCAAGAGGCATATATACACTGTATATACACATACCTCTTCGCATAATTCTCAAGGTGGTATCATGCTATGTACAAGTGGCTGGAACGTGAAGGTGTTAGCATGAGCCCGCAATAAGTACACTAGAAAACAATTCGGGATCAACAATTTAAATCCAAGCAAGAGAACCTCGATCATTAGCAACTTGAGGTCGGCCTCTAGTAGGCGTAGGTGGCCGGTTAGCATTGAGCTCCTGGATTGAATCCAAAAATCAAATGAGAAAGAGGGAGTGAATGAGATGAGAAATGATAATATAATGTTGCAGGAAAGAGATCGAATGGTATAGTTGGAGATAAATGTAGAACCTGCATCCACGTGTCGTCTCCAGGACGTTCTGGAGATGTTTCAGGAGATGAAATCGCAGGTGGCAATGGGTGAATGAGTTTAGGCACAACCACTAAATCTCTTCCCAAAACCAAGATAGCACCAGCATTATTTGCAGTGCCTGCAGGATTTAAAACAAGAAACTAAGCAAACCTTTGGATGATAAGCCAACAACTTAAAGGTGGATATATTAGCTAAGCATCAGTAGTTTTTAAATTTTAGGACATACCGCAGTAGTTTGTTGCAGAAAAAAGAGTAATTAGATGTCCCTGGGCAAATCTTTCAAAGCCATCCATTACACATTCATGAGCCCGGACTATCAATTGAAGATCATTGTTGTTACAGAATTCCATGACACGATCAGGCTGCATTAGTTCAGATAAATTGTCACGCACAACCGCAGGTTGTCACACAAATTATTCTTCTGAGTATAATGATTTAACAAATTTTCTGTTCTTTATACTACCAACTTGTTCATTATTATGCACATCCCAAGACCAGATCTCATACCACCAGGCCTTGATATAGATTCATCATTAAACTTAACAACATAAATGAATGAGAATTGCAAGAAAGAAAACCCACCCCAAAGGTTACCAACCCAGGACCTCTTGCATTTGGTCGTAGCCCCTCTACACTGTCATTTTCAGTGGGATCAGACCTACAAGCAAAAGATTCAATCATGAAACAATTCTAGAAACTAAAAATGAAATGGAAAAATGAATGAACTGACCATAATAAGTCCATAAGAACAATTGATCCTGCTTCCATAGGAATTGGACGCTGAATATTCTCAATCTGTTCGATATGATTTATAGATCTCCCAATACCACCATGCATACAGATGATTTTTTTCTCAATTAATGCAGCCAGAGGAAGCCAGTTGAACAATCTGTTTATCCGATGCCATGTCCATATTCCATCTCTCTCACCCTGCATAGAAAAGCATCATAAGTTATATGCTTCATCCAAATAACAGGTCATGTAGATAATTTCATACTTACCATACGCTCTATGCACTCAATCCTAAAGCCAAAAAGAGCATTAATATCAGCAGCCTCATGATTACCACGGATTAGATGTACTTGATTTGGATGCTCAACCTGCAAGTCCATTAGGAAAGATAGCAAGAATAAAATCATCTAGCTTCATAGTAAGGAAGCAAAATTATGGTTTTATGGTCTAAAACAAAACGAGTAGGAGAAATTCTTAGTGCTCAAAAGATTAGCATATATATATACCTTCATAGCAAGGAGAAGAGTAATGGTTTCCAAGCTATGCTGGCCACGGTCAACATAATCTCCCAAGAAGAGATAATCAATATATCTGATATCCATTTCACAAATCAGTATAATGGCATAACAACCAACTTTAATGGTAAAAAGTTCACTAGAACAGCTACACAAAGTTCTCCACATCACTCTTCTGCGGCCATGAGTACAAAGGGGTTAAGTGTTACAACATGTTTCATCTTAAATTAGATGCAATATACTTCTTCCAACAATCTCATTATAAAGGATGAAATATGCAAGACAGAAGCATGGGAATACAACCAATTGCATGAACAGCCAAAGAATACAGTTCTTCGAAACTCACGCTATATCTCCTGCAGTAGAAGGCGACCCATATTCATCAAAAAGCCGCATAAGATCTCCAAATTGACCATGCAAATCACCAAATATTTTAATAGGAGCCTTCAGCTGTAACACGCTGGGTTCACTTGCAAATATTCTCTCAGCACTATCACAAAGATCAGCAATCTCATTACAATCCAAGAAGAATTGCCTTCGAACTGGAGGCTTCCAACCACGAGGTTTCAATAGATGAGCAATAACCTGAGACATATCGAGTGACTGATGTAAAATAATAGAAAGAGAAAACTTCTAGTCTCATAACAACTTCTCTCTCACCAAGTTAACATATCACCTAGTCGAATACACATAAGTTTTGTAAAATATATTACTCATACAGATACTGACAGCATATACAGGGAAACAAAAAATATAACCCAGTGATCAAATTCTTGTTCTCTCATTTCTCAAAACCAAGGTTTTATGTTTCCCCGTTCTGGAACAACTTAATGCCACAAGGATAACATGATACAAAATCAGCTATAGAACAACTTAAAGCAAATTAAAGGGAAATAAGCAAACACTTGGGCACTGAAAATTCAATGATATACAGATCTAAATTATTAGCCCTTCTCCTGATCACACTGAGTGAATATAATAAGAATCTTCAATCTGGTCATCCAAGAGCACATATAGATGCAACAAATTACTGTGCTTGACGAGAAAAATACCTTCTTAGGTACACTATTAATTGACATTTGTCGATCTAAAAGTTTCCTAGCTGCTGTTGCACTCTCTGGAGTTCCATAGCTGACCCGTCTGCCTTCATTTTCAAATTGATCAATTGACAGTTGTCTAACCATACCACCTAAAGCACCACCAGTCTCTGCAGCTACAACCACCTGCGCATGTTCTCATAGTGTAAATAAAATGTTTTAGCAACTCAAATGTGTTCATGTACAGTATGTCTAGCACTGATACTAACAGCTCGGTGATGAAGTCGAACTCCAGGTGGGACAGAATAATTTAACATTGCAGAGTCGGGTTTGATCAATGAAGATTGTTTCCCACTTGGTGTTGCCTCTGCCCCACGATCTCTGTCTGGTGACTCTACATCTCCATTTACTTGTCGGGCTTTAGCAGCTTTCATTGTGGCACTAATGGCCTCAGCTTCAGCTGCAGCAGCTTCAACCAAGTAGTCGACACCTTTACTTAGTTGTCTGTGTGCAAAATTATACTTTAGTCCCAGAACTTGAGGTAACCAAAATAGCAAACTAGTCAGAGACACAGCATACAGGTAAGAAAATATACCTGGAACCTGGTTGCATTGCGTTTTCTGTGCTTATATCTGTATAAATATCACCATTTACAGGAGGGGCAACAGGACTTCCAACAACAACAGAACCATCAGCAGCAGAATCAGTTAGAGCTACTCTCGGTCTGTCATCATTAAATCCGTATCTTCCTTGTAGTCTCCCTTGCTGCAAATTGGAAGCTGCTGCAGCTGCTGCCGCATGAGAAGCTGCACTAGTCGTTTCAGCAGCGGCCAAATCTTCAGCAACAAGCAAATCATCGAGAAGTACCCCTACAGTATTGTGTCAATAGTTAATGCAACCTGGGTCTATCAGTGTAGGTGTATCTAAGTTAATCTATCATCTTTTTATGTGGAAAAGGGATGATTAATCTCGACCTTACAGATATATGAGAAGAGAAGTATGTTTGTTAGTTGGTGACTCGGTGTATGTTTGTTCGTTGATATTTCAATATTACAAAGGTGATTGATTTTCTGATTGCTTCTTTAAGGCCTAAAACGTAGAATTGTTCCTCCAAGGTTTTAGACTAGTATGAGATATAGATTTCTTTTAGACAGAGTGCAGAGAAAACTATACTTGAAGTTACCAGACATACAAATTAATATATAATCTCTACCATTATGAACGTAAACCTAAGACTATATTTTAGTCGCGAGAAAGTATCGTATCTCACCACCACGTAAACCACCATAAATAAATATCAAGTCACCAACAGCAGCAGCAGCATGCCTACAGCGCCTAGTTAATTCAACTGCTGCATCTCCTCCAGCTGCATCAGCACTGTATTTACCTGTTCTCGGAGTGGTGACAACAGACTTTGTATCACACCAGACTCCAGCTGCTGTATCCAAAACTGCACAAATACAAATTGAAGAAATCTCGTTCATCTATGTGCAGGCGCATACATAAATATGTAGACACTTGTGGTTATGTACAAGATAGTCAAATGAGAAATACCAGCAATACTTGAGGAGTCCTCTACCATGCGCCCACCACCGAGTGCCCCTCCAGACACATGGAGGCGTGCATTAACAAAAACCTGAAGCAGTAACATAAACCATTACAATAGATGTCTTTATTTTCTGCAACTACACTAAAATTCGTGATAATGATTAATGAGAGGCAGCTGGAAAAACAACTTACCGCTGCATGTTGGTACCTTGGTGATGGTGAGACACCAGGGGCAATGGCCCATTCCCACCGACCATCTCTGTGTTTGGCAAGCCCATATGCACTGGCTAGTGGCTGTGTATTTTTCATTCGGAGAAATCCGATAGTCAAACAGAGATAGTACAATAGAAGTTGCAGTACCATAGAGTAAACACTTGGGTCCAGAAAGTTTCAGCATGAAAATACGCAATTGAACATTAACATTTGGTTTTATCAATCTGACATATATGCCATCAAAAAATTTGGGCTGAACTCTATATGGGGTGTTCAAGAGGAATGCAAGTGAAGATAAGGAGGTGGGTATGGAGTAATCATTCCCTGACGATTTCCACTCTAACTATTAAAAAGTAGGGAATGAACTACATCTCCATTCAGTGGAAACAAAAACAACAGCTATACCGGTATACCCTTTCCAATTCCCTACCTTGATTTTAACAACATGCATTACATTCCCTTAAATTTTGAAGAAGCTCTTAGAGTTATGTGTGTTGACCTCCAAGAATTTTTCTAGTGAATTATTTTCCCCCGAAATGTAACCAAACTCTTTCAAGTCTTCCAAGCATTTTCTTACTAAACATCAAGCACCAATACACAACATCAACTTTCTCCTCCCAAACATTTTCTCCCTAATTAATGCCACATAAATCAAATAAGGATTTTATACAAACTACAAAGCACGGTGATGTCACTCCATGTCAAGCAAGTTAACAATTTACTTTGATATAGGAGAAAGAAAGGGGACCAATAATTACATAGAGAACGCTAAACAGATGACCAAAGCAGCATCAATTCATAAATATTGCATGAGAAAAACTTACAACACTACTCGCATCCCTCCCTCCACAAAGCAGAAGTAGACCATCAGAGCGTGCACTTGCTGTTGCATACCTGGGCAATTGTACAAGTGGCCACGTTAGCACGACCAAAGATCTTTTCTCTGTTTCATACAATATAAATTTAACTCGTATTCCCCATGAACTCCATGCATGTCATACTTTCTCCTTCTCGCTATTAGTATAAACACTTTGCCTCCTAAAATGAAGATAAAATATATGATGTTTTATGGTTATCTTTTTTCCCTTTTGATTATGGAGAGTATATCAGGTCAACAAAGAATATATCAAAATTCAAAAGAAAATATAAGGTATCCGGATCCCAATAGTAAAATACAGAGAAGGATTGGGCATATTGGGTACTTAGTTATTATTCAACAATAATAAATTGATAATTATAAATTTAACTAAATAAAAATCATTGTCAATTAAAATATTTCGTTACATAAAAAATAATCAATTTGACAGGATTGTCAAAATTGAAATGTCACAGTATTTTTGTGACGTGTCAAAAGTGATGGAAAAGAGTTTATCCATTTTTGTGGAAATGCTAAAAAGAAGGATATCTCTACCTCTTTTCGAAAAATTTTCATGTAATGAACTTTACAATCATTGGGTTTATACCAACACACAAAAGGCAAAAGTTTCAACAACGAATTTCAAAATCGAATTAAAGCTCTGGACAAAGAAGTTATTTGTTTTGAGTGTACTAGAAACAAGAACTCGATTGTGTAACGACGATTCTACAAAAGAATATTTATCAAGAGTATATGATCCTTTCCTGAACGGATCATATCGGAAAACAACCTACAAAAACCTTTCACCTTCAGCCTTAAAAAACACTTTGAAAGAAAATATCGTAGATAAATTTGAGATAAATTGGATTCAGGGTATACTTCTTCCAGATGTTGATTATCAAGAATTTGAAGAGAAAAAAAAAAGATTTGATAAAAAATCATTATCAACGAAAATTGTTAATTTTTTAACTTTCATCAGTAAATTTGTTAAGAGAATCAAGATCTCCCAATCTAAACCCGAAAGGTCCTTTATTTTCAGAAAGAAGAATAAATTCCAAAAAAGGAATAAAAATTTTGAAATATTTATTAACTCAAATAGTGACTGATTTTGATGGGTCGAAAATCGATTAGAATAAAAGAAATTAGTAAAGAAATACCTCGACAGTCATACAAATTAATTACCAATTTAGAACAACAATTAGGAGAATATCAAGACAATGTACCAGTAGCTCATCAAATTCGTTCAAGAAAGGGCAAACCTGTCGTGATTTTTACTGCTAATAAGCAGAGTAGTGATTCTAATATTATGGATACTAATATGCCCGATCAAATGGACAAAATGTGCATTCTAAGGGTTAAAAAAATTAATACTTGGGGTCAGAGAGAAGCTTAACCACTAAAATAAAGCGGTTAATGAAAAAGGTTGGAGGAACTCACATGCATGGAGGTGGACCTTCACCCTCAGGCTCTAGCTTCCGCCATTCATATGGCTTTGCAGCAGTGTCCAATGCCCATACATCAGCTAAAGGCCGTTTCCCTACAAAATAGAATAGTTTATATATATACCAGAAGATGCAATAATATACAAAGGGGAAGTAGTATAAGAAGACAAACCATCATTTCCACCAATTGCCATTAGATATCGCTGTCCCACCAAAGCCATGACATGACCATATCGCGGCCCTGGGCCAGGACCATGCACCACAACCCTAAAGAAATTAAGATTTCAGTGCAAGATTGGAATGAACAAAGAATTAAATGGGTTATATAGAGTAATTACTTCAGAAGTGATAGTGAAGGTTACTACATAAGAACCTACCTATGCCATCTTGGTCTGTGCTGTGTAAGATCCAAAACATGAAGATCTTCAGCCGATAAACCAGCCGGGCCAATCCCACCCTATGACAGATAAAATGCCACAAATTAGTCTACTGTCCAAGCATACAAAGGAGTGACTTGTTTTTCATTGAAACCATCGTACACAAACCTGAATAACAACCATGGTGCCTACAGCAGTTGCAACATGAGCTGCCCTAGGCGTAGGTGGTTCCCCAATTGGGGTGACACTGCAACCATAAAAATCCCCAGATCATCAACGAAAATTTTAACTGAATGGAACAGCAACCAGACCACTACAAAAAGTTTATTTAACATACCAAGACCACTTGTTTGCCAGTACATCATAGCAATGAACATCTGGAGTAGCCCCAGCCAACCCTGCAATAAAATACTTGCTAAGTCAACTTGTAGCTCACTATATCATCAACTAGTGATATATTTCCAGTCTTTAATGAAACTCTTACAGTAAGCGCTCATATGCACTGAATAGTAATAATGTCATAAATGGGTCTTCAATGAACTAAGTGTCTCATTTATTAATATAAAACTCTTGTTTCAAATATTAATCAGCAAATTCTTCTACCATACAGATGCTTAAAACACTCTGAACAAACATCAGCACATAAACATGAAGAGATATCAGTGTCCACCGAACCCTCTGAATTGTAAAGCATGAAACAGAAACTCATTTAATAAGTGTTATAGATCCCAAGATAAGAGCACCGAAAATCTACATTATGTTTTTCATAGCATGCTATAGTGTACAAAAATTTGACTCCCGTTGCAATTTATACCATAAACTTATCGCTATCTCCTATTGTACATTATAAGGAACTCCTCAAGTTTACCGAAATACAGTTCTCATGCCTCCGATTTTCCTTCTTTAACTTTATACGGGAAGAAATGGTGTTTCGATTATCTGAAGGTAATTAAATCATCAAGCGGGGGAAAATCAACTTCCAACACCAAACAAGACTTGGAATGAATGTCATCATTAAATCTCACACATTAGGAATATCTCGAGATATACGAAAACATACGAATTCCTGCGCTTCCCGCGGAAGAAGGGGTTCCCGATGCAGCTGAATTGCCTTCAAGCGCAGTTGCCCCTCCAAAAAGAATTAATCTCGGCCCAATATACCCAGGACTCCCCTCCTCCCCAACCGCCGGCACCGCCGTTAGCGTGTGACCACATCGCGGCCCTGGACCATCCTCCTTCTTCTCAATAATCGAGTTCACCACACTATACGTAGGCGCGCAGCGTGGTCCGCCCACAACAGGCCCTCCTCCTGCACCAACCCCGCTGTTACTATTATCGATATTGCTCTGTTCCTGCTGCAGCTGCGGCGTCGAGGGCTGAGATTCGTTGTGCAGCACAACGCCATTAGCAGCTGTGGACCCCGCCAACGGATCGTGATCGGGCTCGCTAGCCATAGCTGACCCAACGTCCATTCCTGTCACAAATCCCTAAAATCCGAAGCTTCGCAATAAGACCGGAGCTCGAATTCTCAGAAATCGGCATTCTGAATCTTCATTTTCAGTTTAGAAAGAAAAAAAAAAAAGGAGAGAAAAAAGCCCTAGCTCCAATGAATCAATTGAGAGCTTTTCCAGAACAGCGAGGAATTCTCCTTTTCTTCAAACTTTATCTCTGTATCGTTGAAAGGGTGAGGAAATGGAATCCAAACGGGACGGCAATCCAAGCACGTTATTTCTCTCTCCAACGCAACTGTTTCTCTTTCTCACCCTTTCTTCTTTCCCTCTCTACAAATACATCTCTCTCTCTCTCAAGAAACGGCTTTTACCTTTTCCTTTCGCTTTGAATTTTATATTTTCCCATTATATGGAGAAGAATGAATGCCAAAATACTAGAATTTTTTTAGTGTTAATATAAATATTAAATGAGTTTTTAACGAGTACGAGTTTAAAATTTATTAATTTGATTATCACACGAGTGAAGCTCAAACTAAAAGTAGAAAAATAATATTATCCAATAATATAAGAGCCAAATCAAATTCAAATTCAATAATTAAATAATAAATCTAATTTGATAAATATATTCGACTTGTATTTGATTCGACCTGTTTACTACTTTGGAGTAAATAAATTTGTATTGACAAATTTATTAATAGCTCAATAGATAAAATTCTCATTCTAACAAACTAAAAAAAAATAGCATATTCATTTAAAATAAAAAATAAAAAGTTATTCACATTATATGAAAAAATAATAATCATATATAATTTAAAACATTATTCATTGTATGTGATGTTTATGTGCAAGTGGATATATTTTATATTTCATTTTGTAAGAGAATAAATTTTATGTTTCATATATTTTTAATTATAAAAATAAAATATTTTAATTTTTTTATCCTTTCGTTAATTTGGTGACAAAAAAATTATTAAATTTGTAAATAGTGGAGCAGGATTTTAACGTCTTATTTATTTATGATTACAATTTGATTCCGAATATAGTAAATATAGTATTTTCAATCAAAATGTGTGTTGATAACCATACCTTGTCGAGTACACGTGAATATATACCATAAGAATGCACATTTATTTATTTATAGCATAATAATACTAAATAAATACTTTTGGGCTAAAACTTATGAAATTGGAGTAGATTCCGTACTACCGCCGTGAAGAAGTATTTTGATAAGCAAATCTATGCAATAAATCCTAAATCCTGTTCCCATTGCAACGGAGGAGGGGTTGAGTGAAAAGGACGTCACAGTGACGCGCGTGGTGATGAACGCTCTCACGTGGCCCCACAAAATTACAACACCTACAACCTATTTTTATTTTTCTACCATATACATTTATTAGATTTGTGCTATAACTAAAATATTTACTCTTCATGAAATTTATTAGACTCAATTATTGTTCGACATCTTTGTAGTTGTGAGCTGTTGCATGATTTTTTTGTGAGCATGATGAACTAATTACGATGCACTAGACAAAGGTCCAAGATATCAATTTGAAAACTTCCATGTTAAATTTTAGAAAACGCTTATTCAAGAAAGCATTTTTCCTCATACTATTAGCTAAAAATAATTGCACAGATGAACACAATTGGAACTGAAACAAAAGGGTTGGAAGCAAAAGCTAATATGAATTTTTTAATACAAACACAAAATCAGTAAGGGGATCAACAACAGTCTTGCATCGAATGAATATTGTGCTCATCTATGAGAGAGTTCACACAGTCTGATTATTAAGGGCCAAAGAGAGAACTGATCAAATAGTTTGGTTTCTCGGTTCAGGCCTACCTCCTTCACTGTTGGGCGCATTGAACCCTTTGGCCTCCACCATGCATGTCTTCGTCGTCCTCGTCATACGCTTCCTGTTGTTGCTGTGCTTTTCTCCTCATTTCCTCCTCGATGTTGACATCATGAAGGGTCGTCTCCTCACATTCATCGATTTCCATATCTGTCAACTGTGACTGCGGCTTTGGAGGGAGGATTTTCTCCAAGGCAGCAACTTGGTCGGCACCTAGAGATTCTGGGAACTCGACGTTGAAATGGATGTAGAGCTTGCCCTTCATGAAGGGCCTCTGGTACATTGGCATCCCTTCATCGTTGACAGCCTTGTAAGAGTCTGTGCATACACATTACATAGTATGTTAATGAACTCATTCACCAAACGAGATGTGATCATCAAGAAACCAAACCAAGGAAAACAGATCAATAGCTTACTAGGCTTCACGACTTCTCCTGGTGGAGATTTAATAAGGAGCTGTCTCCCATCGAGATGAGACAATATGAACTGGAAGCCACACAAAGCCTCGGTTAGGGACAACGAGTGCTCAGTGAAGAGGTCATCACCCTTTCTCTTGAACTTGGGGTGCTCCTTCTGCTGGAGCACGAACACAATGTCTCCAGTTACAGTATCAGGCTGCATAAGAAGGCAAATTTAGAATACTCAATTGTCAAACACATATAGACAGCATTCGAGATTTAAAAGGATCAATCTCATACCGCCTCATCAGCCTCCCCAGGGAAAGTAACCTTCTGTCCATTCTGCATTCCCTTCTCAACATGGACTTCCAAGACTTTCTTTTCCTGAACAACCTTCTCACCCTTGCACTGGCCGCATCTATCTTTATCACTGATGGTTTCTCCTGTACCTTTGCAGGAATTGCAGGCGTGTTGCATTTGCTGGATCATGCCAGGGCCGAGTTGCCTAACTGTGACCTTCATACCTGTTCCTTGACAACCCGAACATTGCATTGAAGCTCCAGATTTTGATCCTTTGCTGTGATAGAAGAGCACATCAAAACAGGTTAGCCACGATACAAAATAAGACTGCACACCAATCACAACGCTAAAGAAGGTGAAAACCTACCCACTACACTTGGAACAAATGACATTGCGTGATAGAGAGAGCTTCTTTGTGGTCCCAAGGTAAAGGTCCTCGAGAGACACTTTCAATGGATGCACGACATCTTCTCCTCTTCTCTGCCTTCTTCCTCCTCTACTGCTACCACCACCTCCAAATGGGCTCCCTCCAAAGAATGACGAAAATATATCAAAAGGGTCGTGCATGCCACCTCCACCACCCATTCCTTCCTTGAGCGCATCCTCACCATACTGGTCATAGATTTCACGTTTCTCAGGATCACTCAAAACTTCATAAGCGTGAGCAAGCTCCTTGAACTGCATAAGATATAACAAATCTCAGGCCTCCAATTAGATTGAGAACCGCCAATGCAAGAAAACTGTGTACATCAAAAACATATATACATAACCACAACCTACAACATGTTTGAACCCAAGTCTCGCTTAATGTGCACAAGCGATAAGTCAGAAACTGCATTTTACACTATAAAAACAGATTATAGTTTGCAAATAAATGCAATACTCAAAATAATGAAACTTCTGAGTGAATTAACTAACATTGACGTATCCATAAATCGTCATATCATAAAAAAGCCAAATTACAGTATTCCATCTATCAGAAAATCCAACACCACAACCAATAATACAATATCCAGCAATTAACATTAAAAAAAAAACCTAAATTTACTAGCATCCAAATCACAATTCGATCCTCCCTGTCAAATGACATATCCATCATCAAGCACGCCTTACACACACAACACAGAACCAGATCAAGCACGGACACCTCGTCGCGTTCAAACTAAATAATTCAGCATTCAGCAGGCGACAAAAATTCACTCGAGAAAATAGATAATCATTAAATGAAAACCCTCGGCAAATCGCATATCCAGTCAACAGCTGAAACAAAACAGACTTAAAAAAAAAGAGCAAAAACAATCAACAATACCTTCTCAGGGTCACCGCCCTTATCAGGATGGTTTTTTATCGCAGCTTTCTTATACGCCTTCTTCAGATCATCAGGCGACGCAGTCTTGGGCACTCCAAGAACCTCATAATACCTCGTATTGTCGCTCTTCTTCGGCGCACCTCTCGAAAACATCTTCAATTACTTAGGAAGTTCCTCAATTGAGGATCAACAGAATTGATTATCACAATCGATCGAGAATTCGCAGCGAGAGTTTTGTAGAGAGGGAAATGACACTCGCAAATGCGAGTCTTAGAAAACAAGAGCCAGATTTTATATTGTATTTTTCGACGGTGCAGATCGAGCGATGATACGATCACAGCCGTTGGACAGGGCAAATGCAGTTTCCTTCAATGAGTGAAGCATCTCGAACTCTCTACCTTTTTCTTTCATTTATTTCCCAATTTCTATTTTTGTAGAGTTGATCCTAGCCGTCGATTGTGAAATGGGCGCTCACGATTTCGCTTCTAGATTGTTCTGCTCGTTCTGTGCAAATTGAATGAAGAATCGCGCTTTTAAGTGTTGCCTACTGGCCGCTTTTAGCAATAAAACGTGTTTTACTTGTTACATGATATAAAGGGATGATATAAAGGGTTTAGTTAACAACAAATTCATTCCTATATGTGTTATGTGCTTGTATCAACCTAAAGATTGAAGCATTCGTGGAGAATTAGAATTCGAGACATTATATTATGCTTAGGGACAAACCTTTTCTTATCTTTGCTGCATTTATCACCGAATATGGATTAATTGCAATTCACTCCTGAGATAATATATTAATAATTTTAGGAGTGAATAGAAAATATTTAGTTCATTAATTAATTAATTAATAATAAATAAATAAATAAACCACCGATAATTAGAGAAAAAAGTAAAAGATGTGAGTAAAGGAAAAGAAAATTCGCGAAAAAGAGAAAGTGATAGTTAACGGCGTTAACTCCGTCAGCCTTTTCCGTCTTATATGTGACTTATGTGTCCCTTCTTCCCATTTGCTATCTCTCTCTCACTGAATTTGCTCTAATTCTCAAACCACCCTAAACCACCTATCGCCATCGTACCCGAACCCTAGCGGCGGCGCCCCCACCCACCGCAGCCACCATGGACTCCTACTTATCTCTCGCTTAAACCTCATAATCCCAAATTAAAATTACAATAATCTTCAGCAAAGGAATTCATCCGCAGCCATGGCTATGATTTCATCAACTTCCTCACCACTAGTCCCCGCCCTAATTCTCCTCCTCTCTCTACCGGTTCTCTTCTTCTTCCTCGCTCCTCGAATACTGCCGCCGCGCCAAATCTCCATTTCCATCCCTGACGAGCTCGACGACCTTTCTCTCTTCCACAAAGCCATCGCCATGGACTCCGCCAATTTCTCACGCCGCCCCCGCCTCCCCGCCGCGAGGTCCCACCTCTCCGCTGGTCTCCGCCGCCCTAAGATCGCCTTCCTCTTCCTCACCAACTCCCGCCTCCATTTCGCCCCCCTATGGGAGCGCTTCTTCTCCAATGCCACGCTCAAGCACTACAATATCTACATCCATGCCGACCCGTTCGTTGAAATTCCCCCTTTCGAAGGTGTGTTCAAGGGCAGACAAATCCCTTCCAAGCGGACGCAACGATCCTCTCCCACACTCGTCTCGGCCGCCCGCCGCCTCCTCGCGACTGCGATGCTGGATGATCCCTCCAACGCTTACTTCGCCTTGATCTCGCAGCACTGCATTCCGCTCCACTCGTTTAATTACTTGTACAATTTCCTATTCGATCTGGGTAGGTTGTCGAGGAACTTGGAGTTCTCGAGCTACATTGAGATTCTCGACAGTGAGTCGACTCTGTGGGATCGGTACAACGCTAGGGGGCCGAATGTGATGACCCCCGAGGTCAATTTCGACCAGTTCCGCGTAGGCTCCCAGTTTTTCGTGCTCACACGCAGGCACGCTTTGATGGTGATCAAGGATAGGCAGCTATGGAGGAAATTTAAGCTACCTTGTTTAAATGTGGAGTCTTGTTACCCTGAAGAGCATTATTTCCCTACGCTTTTGTCGATGCAGGATCCCAATGGCTGCAGCCAGTATACATTGACGAGGGTTAATTGGACTGATAGTGTTAATGGCCATCCACACACCTATCACCCTCCCGAGGTGTCAGCTGAGCTCATTTACAGGCTCAGGGAGTCGAATTCGAGTTATTCATATATGTTCGCGAGGAAATTCTCCGCTGATTGCTTGAACCCTCTGATGGAAATGGCGGATGAGGTTATCTTCAAGGACTAATCCTTTAGCCACCGGTGAGTTAAATGGTGGTTTCTTTATTTGTTTAAATGTTTGCTGCTTTGGTACTTGCTTGATTCGTCTTGTTCTTATTAGATGGTTTGACAAAGTATTTTGATAATATGGTGTATGTAGCTGTGTCTGTGATGGTGGTTTTTCGTGTTGATTGCTGAGAGTTATGGTAGTTTATTGTCCTTTATTTAGTCGTTTGTTTTCGAGCAGTTCAGACTAAGGTAGTCTTTTACTCTTTTTATTCTGAAACTAGGTAATAGAGATCATGTTTTGAATGAGGGGCAGTGTATATTTGGATTCATCTCAGAGTTGGGGACTTGTATTCATTTATTGGAATGATTCCATGTAGAGGAGGGTTTATAGAAACTTTAGCAGATAACTTGAACTTTGCATGATTCCTTCCCTCCATTTGATATGCACCACTTTTTGTTCATATACCATGCTTTGATCTAAAATTTGCATGTTGTTAGATTTCTTAAACTTGGCCATGATAGAAATCTAAAGCAGAATGATCCACAGTCTGATCATTTTCATTTTTTGTTGCAGAAGAAGAAACATCGAAGGCAAAATTTTGGAGTCTTTTTGATGGAAGGATGTTGGAAGCTGAGTGGGATTAGGTTCTTTAAGTGGCTGGTAAAATAAATGCCCTAAACCTAAAGTAACCCCATGGTTTCCAACTCAAGCAATTTAAGTTCCATTAAATATCTAGGACTTCAAACAATGTTTATTGTGGTATAATTTGGTGGGTGTGGTACTTTGTCAATGGTGGCTTAATAGGGCTTTTAGTACACATCCAACAAAAGATAAGAGTGGTTGGAACTGTGATTAGGGTCCTATTTGTTTATATTGTAAATATGTATGTGTCTGGAATGGATGGCCAAGTTTGAAAAAAGAAACATCAATTCTTGGCTCTCAACATAATGAAGCAATTCCTATTTCATTTTCCTTCATTTGATTTAAGGTAATGTATTGATGATCTCTCTTAAAGAAAGGCGAAATCTTGATGCTTTTACTCTTTAGGCTTCTTTTGTTACTTTCATCTTTTGCTTAAATATTGGGTTATCCTTTATTCTCATCTACCAAATTCTTGATTTGAATTGTAGATTTAAATATGCACTCATAAAGATTGGAAAAGTATGGAATTGCAGCTCTATTGTGATTTAGAAAAAAATATTCTTGAAACTAAGTTTTTTTGTTTTTTTTTTTGTTTGGCAAGAGAATAAACTCTTGAAGCTTGCATCTTTTTGGATTATTATTGATTCATCTTCAACATTGTTTCTTTTTTATAATAAAGTTCATATTTTGCAGATGACATGTTTATTAAATTTTCAATTATGCAATCAAAATGGGATTTTGGTAAATGAAAAGAAAATGCAATTTAAGACCAAGAAAAGGAGGGTTCATTTATTATGTAATATATAAAAAGGTAGGTGAAAATTTAGGGAATTGAATTTGCAAATGTAATTGGGGATATAGTACTTATTAATTAATCAAAAGTGGATATGATTTTACACGTTTGGTTGTGGAAAGGGACAATGTTTGGTTGTATTTATCCTCATTTTTCTCAAAATTTAGATAGTTGGATTTTTTTTTTAAAATGGGATAATGAATGAAAGGTATTCGAAAATCGAATATATATATATATACACACAAATAATTTATGTATTTTTTGCTTTTTGGAAAGAAATAGAAAATGACAACCGAAACCAAATGTAGAATAGTGTCGATGAGGGTTTGGTTTCTTGCAATCTATCTTCACATTGGTCAAACTTTAGCAACTATTATATTTGTTGTATTAATATTATTATTTTTAAATAATAAAAAATAACTTTTAAAATGTGTGAAAAAATAAATCGTCTTTTAACAAGGTGGAGAGTATTATTAATTTTAGAAATTATTATTGCATTTCAAATTATAATCCATAAAATCACAATATTTCTCATACACATTAATTAGGAAAAAAATAGTGGACAACAAAGAAAATATTCAAACCCCACTATCATATTTGGCCATAGTTAATTTCATTTTCACTATCCATAACTAAACATTTCACATCATACATTCTAGAAAGGAAGTCCTACTGTTTGCGTGCATCCATAATTTAATTAAATAAAACATTTGTCAACTTTGGTAATTTGATTAAAAAAAAAATATTCTCTTATTCGTCTTTCTCCAAAAAAAAATTATAAAACAAGAATACATCAGCATATAATTAATAAAAGTATTTTAATTATGGTGGGAAGTTGGGCCAATCAATGTAACGATCACAAGCAAAGTATATCAATTAAAATCCATTTTAATTAATGATGTTATGTTATTTTAATATAGAAGACAAAAAAATGAACTAAATTTGGTGGGCAATCACTTTACCAAATTATGCTAAGTGCTAACCATACGCAAAACGATAAAAAAATAATTCAAGAAATTAAGCAGTCGTCATTATAATATATTAATAATATTCTAACTAATACAACAAGAAAGTGACTCATTTAATTAATTAATTTTGACCATTTCCTTAACTTATAGTATGATTGTGAATGAAACTAATCCATACATGGAATTAATTATCTTCTCCACATATTTTTAAACATAAATGTTTCATATTTTATTTATTTTGAAAACAAAATGCTGACGCCGTTAAATCTTTTTCCGTTAATGTTGAGCTTAATTACAAAGACATCCTTCAACTTTAATATATTAAAAAGATGACATTTTTGGGATTATTATACATGAGTAATGCTCCACCGCCCGCGGCTGATGTGGCAATGCCACGTCATTGCCACATCAACATGTGAGTTACTATATTTTCATTTCTTTGTTAAATTTATTTTTTATTATTAATTTTTATTGAATAGTATTAAACTATACCCTAACCAATGAACCCTAGTCGGAAAGTGATAATTAATAAAAAAATATTAAGAATTTAATATATATCTACATGGCATGCCACATCATTCGTGGACGCATTAACCCCGCCCGCCGCGGGCGGGTGAGCATTTTCGTATTATACATATAACTAGAAGTTGCATTTTTTATTCTATGAGTTTATGAATTTTATGCGCAACATATTATTTAATTATATATCTAATCTGCATGCTGCGAGCAGGGTTAATATGTTAGCGACTGATGTGACATATCTCGTATTGTATGCACCTAATTGTCCTTCAGTTGGATTAATACGTTCACGAATGATGTAACACGTGCAAATTCAAGTCAAAACCAAAGTACTAAAAAAAAAAGAATCCAATAATGAATCTAATAGAGTAATAGGGTTAGATAGATAGATGGGCATTAGAAGTCAATTCCCTCTTCTTGTATGCACCTAATTGTCCTACAATTGGGGCCATTTATGTACTCTAGCATTTACAATAAGGTATAGGGTTTTTCATATTTGCAGTTGGATTTTGACCACAAAAATCTCAAAGATTGAATGCTACAAAGTGTGTAAAGTAAGCAATCACAAACTCAAGTCAAAATTCACTATCAATCAAATTTGCCTGCACTTTTTAGGTTAACTAAATGCAATTGTCGATAAGAATGCACGTGTGTTTGTTTAGTGGTAAGTTGATTATTCTTGAAACTCGGTTCAAATTTATAAAGATCAACGGACATATGTATAAAACTACATCGGATCTTTCTTGAAACATAACATAGAATCAGATTCTCATATTAACCAACTGAACAAGAGACATGTCATTGGGAAGCCGTTTGATAATTAAACCTTGATGAATTTATTTCGTTCTTTCGATTTAGATAAAACTCTCTTGAAGTATCAATCAATGGAGGAGAAACGATATCAGACAACTTATTACCTTTCGTTTTTTTTTTCAAAAAATAAAATAAAAATAGGAAGAGTTTTCGGATGAAAAAGTTTACAATGTAGAAAACCTAATACACAATATCCTAAATAATCAAATTTCATTTTCTTGAGATCCCTATTTTTTTCTGCAAATACCACAAAATTTGTGGGGTGTAAATCCTTGTCGCATCTAAAGACCTAATGCACAATCTCGCAACATTCAAAAGGCCATTTAACTCTCTCGGATCATAGCTGCTGCCAAGGTCAGGATCAATCATCTTGTGTATCGATCTCAAGAAGCGCGGTTCTTGAACCCATTGCACTAGATCGACACCGCCCTGATCCGACGACTGACCCGTGATGAGCTCCAAGATCACCACCCCGAGTTGGAATATGACATGCTTGCGCCCCTCCTCTCTGCATTCTGCAATCTGATAACGTGAGACGGGAACCGAAGATTTGAGACGTTCAGGCAATGAGATCTTTTACCTTTTGTAGAATGATCAGCAGCAGCACTAGATAGGCTAATGTCCGAGATCTACAGCAAGAAAGAGAATTAATGAATACTTTCCTCGTGGGCTCGTGGTGTTTACGGACAAGTATTCGTGTGTAGAGGTCTATACCTTTGGTATCAGGTTCTCATCCAGCATTATGGTGCTTGAACTTATGGAGACGCGATAAACCGGTGGATCACAGAAAAAATGCAAGTATTCCTGCATTTGTGACATGATTTCAACGACTGTATTATCAAGAAACGACATGTTCTTTGCAAGGCATGCGTGATGCTAACTATGGCTACGGAAGTGTAGAGGCTACAAGTTAATTACCACTGCAGCAGCAACACCAACGGCGATTCTGAGCCTCGTTCGCCAGTTTAAGGGGGTCTTCAATGGATCTGAAGATGATAAGAATCATTACAAATGAAAGAGGGAAAGGGATGAACACTACTTGCTGCAAAATTACCAGATAAATGCTCCTTTAAGCTTCCTCTTTCCATGTTTTCAAATACTAGGAACCTGCAACGGGACGCGGTAAATGCTTACAATCTCATATCTTCATCACAAATCAACATTGTAGTAACATGAAAGGCATGAAAGAGAGAGATCAAGAAGCATGAATGAACATACTAGAGCTCAAGAGATACAAGCAACAACGCAATGCAGATCAATACCGTTTAGGTCCAGTCGAAAAGCCATAAAGCGCCACAATGTGGCGGTGGTGCAAACGGCCCAAGAGTCGAACTTCCTTCGAGAAGGAATCATCATCTTCATCCAATAACTTGACTTCCCTCACTATCCCAAGACGGCCATTCTGAAACTTGGCCTTGTAAAAGGCCTCTTGAGACGAGTTATCGACTACTCTCCTAAATCTATCAGTCGCCTTCTTTATCTCTTTATAGGAGTAGCGTTTCAGCATAATCGGAGGACCTTAGATACATTCAATGGAGATGAATTCACTCATTGCTCAAATCATTAATCACACACATTTCTTGTTCTACACATTGCTCGAGCCGTAAACACAGAAACTTTTCCCTCACATGTAGATGAACTGAACTCATAGCTAAAATCATTGAACATGCATACATACTTTGGTTTGCACAATTGCAAAAGAAAACTCCCTAAATCATGACTACTCATCACAAAAGAAAACTAATTCATAGCTAAGTACATCGATTTTTTTCCAATAAAGTTCTAAAAATGAAGGCATATCAGCACAACTACAGTTACAAAAAACAAGAAAAATCTGAAATTGATCAAATCTAAACCAAGAAAGTAACCAAATTGCTACTGGCTAATGATTCAACCGGTCAGAGAGAACAATAAAGCAAAGTCAAACTCATAAGCAATCACCGACATCAATTTCTTCAAACATGGTCTGTGGACTGTAGGAGAAGACAAAAGCAAGCCAAAACAAAAACCCAGAAAATTCTTGAGAGAAAAACCAAAAATTGTAAAACGTGGACTCACTGGGTTGGGATCGGAGGTGAAAGAGAGCAAGAAAGAGCAGCCTGATCTTGAGGATCATATTATCGGTACCCATTTAGTATATTTTTTTGTTTTTCTGCTGCTGTGAATTAATATATAATATAGAAATGATTAGAAGTGGAGTGAGAGAGGTGGGAAGAATAAAGAAATTTGATCATAGGATTCGAAGGTAAGAGGTTAGAGAAGAGGAGATGATAAAAGAAGAGATGGAACTTTCCACTTTGTCGTAAGTAAGTTGCCTTTTCCGTTTGTTCAGTTAAAAAAGAGCTGCAACTGCGGGGGTAATTTTGTCATCTTACTGTTCTGTCCCTTCATTAATTAATAAAGTGCAAAAGAGAATAACATGATTTGGAAAAATAAAATAAAAATACAAATACAAATTAGGGAAGATAATTTTTGATAGGATAAGACAATTCCACATGAACACATATAAATTAATGAGTTAGTGATAAATCTTATTGAGTTTAGACACTTATTAGATCGATTCAATAATCACACGAAATTGTTTGAATTTCGAATTCGGATTACCTCTTAACATAACTATTAATATACCAATAATTAATTTTGAAGGATAATACTTTTTAATGTTTTTTAAGAATAGTTTGTATTTTCTTTAGATATAAAAGTAAATGTATTACATAAAATCAGAAATTATGCTTTATTACTGTTATTATAATTTTACGAATTCCATATCGTCTTCCTCAGTATAAGTCTAAAATTTTATTATGTCAATAATTGATAGCAAGAAAATTATCGAACAACATCAAGTTCATATTATATTTGGATATGAGCATCAGGTTTATGTTTGGTCGAGCACAACATTAGCATGTCAAATTCAAATTAGACTTTCAAATATCGTTATCAGACTGATTCGATAATGCCCGATTCTTAAACTATCTCTGAATTTTAAAGTTGGTTGCCTTTGGTGCGTGCTTGTCAGTAGTATGCTATATGTAAATGTAATATGATTCGACTTAAATAGCAAGATTTACTTTGAGAAATTACCCTTTGTGGTATTTCCTAAAGTACAGGCTTGTTTTAGGGAAGATGAATCAATTGATAAAATTAATGCTATTACACCCACACTGCCACACACACAGAATCAGACAGAGGCTGCTTAATGTGGCAAGTAAAAAGTCCAAACGATGTAGATAGAAGGGAAGTTGCAATCATCATCATCATAGTCAATTGCTACAAGAATTCCTAGCAGTTATTTCTACAATCACCGGTTAGAACTCTAGCTCAAATACACAAGCTGCACTGTATGGGAGTACAAACAAAAGCCCTACCACAAAATACAAAACAAAAAGAAGGAATATTCCCATAGATTAATGCCTCTAACTACCTGTTGTTGTGGCTTCTTGCGGCGGTGCATCTTCCTTTCCATCTGGAGTTTCGACCGGCTTTTCTTCTGCTCCTTTCTCTTTTGAATTCTCAAAACCTGCAGAAGCTGGCATTGCACTATCCAACTTCCCATCGGCAGCATCTGTTGCCTCTTTAGTTGCTTCAGGGATTTCAGATGGTGCTTCCTTAGATTTGTTAGCCTCTGCACTGGGCGCCATGGAGGATGTCTCCTTAGAATCTTCCATTTCTGCATCTGGCACGACAGCAGTTGCATCATTTGGTACCTCTGTGTCAACTGGGGCGACAGCTGAAGGTTCCTCTGTGTCTGTTTTATTCTCCACATCCTCACTATTGGGTTTTCCTGGAGTCACATCTTTATCTGTGGCATCTTTTGCATCAACAGTAGAAGTTTCAAAAGTTTGTTCAGTAGCATCAGCAGTGACATCCTTCTCACCTGCGGCTTCCTCTTTTGCATCAGCATTGCTCTTCTCTTGAGACCCCTTTGTGTTGGATCTTTTTTGCTTTTTCTTGGGAGAATGACTTGTGGGTGCAGGCTTTGACTTCCCACTCAATCTTGCAGAACGCCTAGGAGTGTCACCTGCATAGGACACAACATATAGTAGGCTTATCACATTTAGAACCTGAAGTATATACATGAGATTCATTTCCATGTTCTAGCACAAACTTAACAAAATCAAATGGTTCATTCCTTTGTTAATCAAATACTTCAATTGTCTAAGTATCAGAAATTAAAGTACACATTCCTCAGCACATTCTTGAGATAGAGGGAGAGAGAGAATGAGAGATTACCTGTAGTCCACTCGAACTCTGACGCAGCAGGTCCTCCAGGATGAGACTTAAGGTATTGGTCCAACTGTTTCTTATTCTTGATCTCCTCTCCAGTGGGAGACACGAAAACAATGTCGTTCTTCTGAGGGGTACCGCTTTTCTTTGGAATAAACTGATAATTTCACAGACAAAAATGAGAACAGTAGAAAATCAAAGTTCATAACTATTGAGATATCACTAGTTAGTTGATTAGTTCTACAGTTGTACCTAATTCTAACCAACTCTAAGATGGAGTGCAGATCACGCTACTCTGATTTGTAACCTATATATTGAGAGTTTCTCATCCTCTCACTTAAATAATAAGTCTTTCTAATCTTCAATAATAACTAGTATTAAAGAATACGTTTAAGAAGAGGGATGCATAATTAATTCACACAACAAAACACAGAAAACATGACCAGCAGCAAGCAGAAAAGGAAGCATTAAGTCTACCAAGCGCACCCAACGATGTAGTTATTTACCCAGCCACATTATATTTATTAAAGCCTTCAAAAATTATTTTAAAGTATAAATAGCTAATGTCCCTCTATAACTGATAATTTCATCCCCTTAGAACCGCTTGCTCGTAGAGAATTGTGGCTAAAAATCTAAATCAGAGTCTAATGAATTGAATCAGATAACAGCAGCAGAAAATAAATGCCCAGAAGCTCACCATTTGCTCTTAACTAACTCGAGCTCAGAAATTAAAGCTTCAATTAAATTTCATTGACGAGAGACGTGCTTCAACAATCGATAAAGGCAATACGCCGTCTAAACTACAAACCCGCACTTATTCCAGAAACTTGAACGGCATTACCTCAAATAAATAAATAAATAAAACAATAAAAACCTAGAATCCTTCCAAAAAATAAATTCAACGCATATTCAACAGAAAAAATAAACAGTCATTTCTCCAAGTAAACGCCCAACAATCACCGAAACCAAACCCTCAACAACTCCAGAAATTCACATGAAAAGAAAAAAATCAATACCGCTAAGAAATTCCCGCACAAATAAACAAGCAAACAAAAAAAATCCGAAAATACAGAGGAAAAAAAAAACAAAATGAAATAGAGCAATAGAGGAGGAGGAGGAGGAGAAGAGCATCACCTTCTTTAACCAGCCAGGGGGAGCAGGGAGCTCGATAGCAACGACGTCGTTGTGGTGAATATCATCTTCAGTCGCCATTTCTCCTTTGGGGGTTGTCGTTTTGTGTGCATAAAATAAATAAGAAAATGGAAATTGTGAAAAATGGAGAGAAGGGATTTTGAATTTGGATATTTATGAGGATTTATTTATTGATGATAGGTGAAGAGCGTGACAGGTGTGGGTCTGGACTTTACGGTAACTATCAACTTCCGTTAACTAACTTCTCTCGCGTCCGGCTTCTTTGGCGGCTCTGCCTCTGCCTCTCACCTTGTCTTATTTTCATTTTACTCATTTGCTCTTTAAAACTCTACTCACAAAATTCTTACCCATTTCGATTCAACGTCTGTATTAAAAAAATACTCTCTCGGTCTTAATATTAATAATTTTTTTTTATTATTTCAAGACATCATAATATTATTGACCCCTTATTTAAAATAGCAAAAAGTTAGTAAAAGTTTTTTGATCTAATATTTTTTTTATGTGTAATTGTTCTGCTTGCGGCAAAGAAGAGAGTCAAGAATATTGAGAGAGTAGTTTGTTTTATCATCTATTTCACTTAGTTATTATTTCATTCTTCTATTAATTTTTAATTTAGTCTGTTTGCACTATTTTCGATAAATAGATCATTTCAGTTATACATACAAGTCAATCAAATGAGATTAAAACTTCACCCGATATACAATACAATACATATATTAAAAATTACCCACGTGTTAAAAGCTCAAATCGAATTCGAACACCCTAATATTCTAAACTAACTGAAGAGTATTAGTATTTAAATTGGTTTATAGCTCTATAATTATGGGTGAAAACAGATGGGATACAGGCGGATAATGCTTATTCCGTATCCTCACCCATATTTTTTTTCCCGAATTCGGAGTCGGATACGGGAAAGCCGGATTCATATACGAATTCGGATTATTCAGGATACGAATATGGTACGGATCCGGGTCGGATTCGAATAAATAATCGGATAATATATTTCATACAAAAACTGTTGACACAATATTTTATAGAAGAACTAATACAAATTATAAGAATTGTATCTATTGAAAAAATAAACTCCGCTCTTTCGCTATATTACTATTTTTTTTATGTTTAAGATGTAAGTTACGATTTAATTATTAAATTACTAAAATAATATTTTAAATATATATAAGAGTGCGACTTAGACTATATTAAAACTTAAGAAATTAAACTTTCCACACACTAATAATTTAATAAAATAAATTTAAAAATAACATTTAGCAAGTAAATTAAAATCGAATTGTTACATATATATATATATATCATATAAATAAAATATATTTAAAAAATTTGGATATCTATTGTTATGCAAATAATATCCGACAAAATATGAGAAATTTCGGATATGGACGAATATTATGTAATCCGAATCGGATCCCGGATAAAAATTTAAATTTTCAGATTCGGATGAAAATTCGACCGGATACTAATTTTCATCCCAAATTAAATCTCGTTCGGATACGACTTCGGATTGGGCGGATAATATCCGACCAAATTTCACCCTTTCTATAATTACCCACATCCAACATATTAGGAATTTGGGCCTTAAGTTTCAATAAAATTGTATACAGCCCAAAATAGATCTACATGGCCCAGTATAATTGGCTCTATTTCAAAAAAAGCCATTATCGGAATAAAAAGAGCTATTTAAAATTTTAGCTTTGCAATTTCTCTATCAAAATTTAAATTTAGTCGGTATTTAAAAAAAATAATTAAAATTATATTTCTAAATTTTAAATTTATCAACTTTAAAAATAAATTAAAGTGACATTACATATTAAAAATAATTATATACCCTATTTAGAACGGGATGAACTATGATCTTATGTATGTATAAAATTAAATTAAAATATATGAAATTGAGAACGAAACATAGATAAAAAAAAATAAACTAAAATTTAAATATAGAACATAGATATAAAAATTGAACACTTTCAATCATTTGTATATTCAACTCATCTTATCTATCGTCCTAATCCAATAGACAATAATGGTTAAATATATAATATAATCCAAACTTTATATATATCCGCAGTTATTATATATTCATTGGTTCTTTGAACTAAACCTGACAATGACTGAAGTCTTCATGAGAAATAACTCTAAATTTATACCACCTCATTCTAATTGGACTTGGCCACAAACTTTTGAGATTTAGGAGATTAATTTCATTGTTTTTTAGAGGGTACAAGTGTTATTAAAAATAACTCGATAAAAACATACAGATCAAATGGGGCAAACGGTATTTAATTATGAAAGTTAGTTGGATAGCTGACCCTTCCAGAAGGTCATTTAAACGTTCATTTCAAAAATTTCAGGATTCTTATTTGTACAAATGGTACTTCGAACTTGAAACGAGCATGAATAAATTAATTATACTTCTTTATCTTTTGAGTTGTTCTGTCGGATCGATCGCTCAAGATCTTTGGTCTCTATTCGGACCCGATGAAAAATGAGATCACTTCTTATGGACTCGTTGAGAATGACCTATCCATGGTTATGCTAGTTATTGGAATCATTTTACTGGAATACTATGGTATAAAAATAGTAGGAAGAATTATTTTTTATAATACATTATTCCAGTGCATGACATATTTGAACATGGAAACATAAGTTATTATGAATACCCTTAAAGAAAGATGCACAAATTTATTTAAGAAAATAAGTTTAAATTACAACTTGTTTAGCTTATACTAAGGAGTCTGAAGTTGAAGAAAAAAGTTTAAATTTTAGTTAATTAATTCATCAATCCAAATAAGTGCCAATTAATTAAGTCAATTTAATTAACTTTGTTCTGCCGGGCAATATATGTAATAAAATGTGAAGTAAAATTTGTCTTAATCCAAGAAAAATGGGAATTGTGTTGTCAGAGTTAAAATAATAATTATTTAAATTTAAAGTCGGTTGTCACCTAGAAATTTTGTACAAAAACAAAATTAAAGACAATTGATTAATGCCCATACATGTTTTTCAAGTTTCAATAATTTATTTGGTCATAGATTGACAACCTGGTCTACAAAATTATATGATTGACAGATAATAAAAATTTAGTTATCAATTTCAATTAATGTTCACCAACGACCATTTCCTTAATTTTGAACCTCTTCTAGTCTAATAATTACACTAATAATTAATAATCATCTAGAACTATTTGTTGGTTGTTAAGAATAACATGAAATGAATCAAGTTCATGCAACATTTTGAATTTTCATTTCAAGTTATAACTTGTAGATTGTCTCATATTTATATTTACATGTACAAATAGGAAGTATATTTGTATGATCTTTACATATTTAGATTGGTTAATAAAATTAATTAAGTAAGTCATATCAAATCAATTGGGACTTCTATTGCCTATCCGTGTTACATTTTCTATTACATTAATAAGATGGTGACACGTGGCATAATTAATAGTATAAGATATAAAATATATTTTTTCCTTATATATACCCTAAATCTTGAACCATAGTCATGCCATATGTTACGATTTTATTAATACTATAGGAAATGCAACACCGTTAGACAATAGATGATCTTATTCCATATCAAATACACTTAATTTATGTAGCAAATTAAAATACAAGTTGGTTAATGTTATTCCCAAAAATGTTAGTATATAATATTTAATTATATGTGCATGTCATCTATCATAATTAGTAGTATGTATAATTAAGTAAACAACTATTTTTTGCATAAACTTATAACATATCCATGCTTAGTGTGGTAATTTAGCATTTTTTTTCTGTGCATAAACTCAATTAACCACATTATGTAACTCTCTTGGTGTTGAAACTTCATATAAAATCAAAATATAAGATATATATATATATATATAACTAAATACAAACATACAATTAAGTGATCCTGATCATTCTTCCTAACCTATATTATATCATATACTCCCTCCATCCCATTAAATATGTCATGTTTTGATCAAAAACGTAAAAGTTTTTTAGTTAAAATAACACATATTTAGTGAGATAGATGAAATATTCCATAACCGTATATTGCTATATCTAATTTTTTGCTATAATAAATTATAAGAAAACAATAATTTAAGATTCGATAACTATGTACATATATTTCTTATATATATCTTAAATTTTGAACCAAAATAATATTGATGCGGTCACTTCTTATTAATTGAACACGAGTTATCACATCGTTTAGGAATAAGATCATATCTCATTCGATCTAATCGAATCCATTTTTCAATTATCATTCAATATGTAGTTACATTTCATCAATATAGATGTAACGTAGGTACATATATATCTACACGTACTTAACAACGAGACGCAATAAAATAGGATATCGAAACACTAAATAAATAAGATAAAAAAAAATCCTAGCTAGTTATATTATCTAGCATACCTCGTCAAGAGATAGAGCTGAATGCAAGGCGAATTACTCCATGCCTCTGAATGCATCCTCAAAATCTCCCTTGCCTTCTTCTTCAAGTAAACATCGCAATCCGCCTGCAATATCATGCACAGCTTCGTCACTCCCCCCACCGTCAGCATCTCCGCCACCACCGCCCTTGTGCCCGAGGATCTCGCGATCGACTCGTACACGCACAGCGCCCGATCGTCCGTCACCGGAGATACCCTCAGCATCCTCTTCGCCACCATCCCCACGCCTCCGGCGTGCCGGAGGAACTGCTGCCGCCCGTCGGCGAACGAGCAGAGCTGTGCTAGGAGGGTGAATATCAGCTCCGTCGTCTTCTTTTCCGGGCAGCACAGCTCTATCTCGATCGCCTCGAAAACTGCCCCCGCCTCCACCACCTTCGTTCTGTTCCTGCCCGCCGGGCAGGTCCGGATTAGGGTTTTCAGAACCGCCCTCGTCGCCGCCGGTGAATACTGCCTTTTGAGAACCCTAACTATTTCTTTGAAGAAACATGGCTTCAATTTCTCTAAACTGCTCGAATCCGCCGCCTCCACCGCGTTCTTCAACGCGATTAGAGCGTCTGTTTTCACCGTTTCATCGAATTTAAATTTATTACCGCTCAAGATCCAGAAGATAGATTGAACAAACTCGAGTAATCTCTCTTCGACTATCTGCTTATTCTCCGGCGAAGTCATCCACGTCATCCGCAGAATCCTCAAGGCGCGGTGGACGCCGGGGACGAGATCTGCGTCGGCGGAGCACCTCAGCAGGTACGTGATCATGGCCTTGGCGGCGCCGGCTTCCGCCATGCAGTGCTGGTTCTTCTGATCCCCATCGGCAGCGAGATCCTCAATCTTCCTTAAAGCATCAAGATTCTCTGCCGCGCTGCGGCGGGTGGAGACGCCGCGGAGGAGCTTGACGACGGCGGAGCGGTGGAGGGGGGACTTCGGGGTGGGGATGCGGTCGACGCCGCTCGTCGCATTGGCGATGCACCAAGCCTGAATAAGCCGGCGCAGCATGTGGTTGGGAGTGAGGTCGTGCTTTGACAGCGGCATCTTCGTCACCGGACACACGGCGGCGGAGGATGTGGCGGCGGAGGAGATCCACTGCTGGATGCTGTCGCGGTCGTATGTGATGCCGGTGACTGTAGTGACAGGGTCTTTCATCATCTGCAGAGAAATAGGGCAAAGAAAATACTGAGGTATTTCAATTTCATCCATTTATTTTAATCAATTTTGTTCAAGACCGAGGAAATAAGAATGCATAAGAATTAATGAAAAATATATATGTAATGAGGAAGGAAAAGAAGAGGGTTGTGTTAGGGAAAAAGTGAAGAAATTAAGAGGATGAGATGAAATAATAAAAGAGAGTTTTATTAGTATTTTTTCCATGAACAAAAGTGGTAAGAGAATGCGGCTCTTTTATGGGCGGTTTTGAATGGAATTAAGACCACACAAAATTTCATTTGAAGAAAAAGACCCAACGAATAGAATATTCTAGCATACATTCTCACTTTTCTCTTCATTTTATAATCTCGTTAAATACCACATGTGATTAATTTTTTGAAATAATTCTACTATAATATGCTTCTCCTTCACCAAAAGTTATATTAACCATGGATGTTGATTTAATTAAACATTTATTTTGAAAAAAAAATTAATTATATGAATGTGTTAGTGTAGCAGTAAAAGTTTAATCCTTTAGACTTAGTTAACTCTACAATTAAAGATTTCGATATATTACCAATTTTAAACAAATAAATTAAATTAATTAATGGGTGTATTAGGTTTAATGGTAAAACTGATACCCTATAGTTAAATATTTTCGTGTTCAAATTTTGCTACTTTAGTTTACTTACAAAATTATTATTATTTGTTTATAAGTGGATCATTCACTTTAAACACTAACTCAATTAATTAATAGCATGTACATCAAGAAAATTCAAATATTATTCGTTACAAAATATACTTCAACCAAACAACTTATAACACACATGCATGGCTGGTCAAACTTAATAACAATTCGTGGACGAGAAAAGAGTAATTGATAATTTGATTTTTATTATGACATATTGATTTTCTTATCCTAGATTTACAAATGTAATCAGATAGCATCGTATCAGCATTATACGTATGTTAATTAATCAAATAACTGGTGCATATATATATTCACTATATGAATCTCAATTATTATTGTTATTATTTTAAATTAAATTGGTACAGTCAACAGAGTGCTTTTCTTTAGTCATAGAAAATCATCCCAATATCGGTGGTCAACGCATGAGGAACAGTATCAATCACGTCGTGTTTGACTTTTTGTGACACGTGTCTGGTAGATATTGGTCGTGAAGGCTGCTGACACAGCACAATAATTTGTTGGACGTTCGAAATTGAATTAAATGAAATTATACGATAATTTGATTTAGCAAAGCGGTAATCTATTTATTAATTGTTACAAAGCTCCGGGTTGAATTCATTTTTAGGGTTGATGTGTTAGTCTAGTAATAGTGGAGTTGATGTTCAAAATAATAAGCGATGATATAATGACCAATCTTAAAAGACTACTCTTTCATTTAAGGATGTCTAACCGCCGCACCGATCATTCAGGTGTGGCGGGACACTGTGAGGTGGGTACGTAGTTTATATGAGGCGGATGCCTCTTAAAGAATAATGGAGGTGTGCGAAGGTAGGCTAGCACAAGTTAATATTCTACTCGTGAGCGTAATGGTACAAGTCTGCCTGATTGGATTTTCTCTATCTAAAAAGAAAACACTACAATTAATATTGTATTTTATTTATCACTATTGAGCTTGTATTATATGATTTTAAAATTGTTGCATGCACGTATCTTTGAAACTCGAATGTTTTACAGAAAACTTTTAAGTGGGTGTGTCCAAATTAAACTACTAAAATTTGAAGATTTTCTTAACTTATATATTTAGTTTAAATTAATTTGGTGAATGTCAACTAAAGTACTTGGGTTTTTGTTGACAATTATTTGTTTTGTTTTGAGATTTTGAAATCTCAAATTGGATAGCCGTTAAAAAAAGTTTGTAGCAAATTCAAATATGACAAACATGAAACATGCATGCAGTGTTTATAATGAAACCAATTACTTGAATAAAATCTCAAAGAAGAACAAAAAGTATATACTAGATATTTATGAATTATGATGTCTGACCAAAATAGCTAGAAATGTCAATTTATTTAGAGAAATTAATAAAGAGAGATGGAGTCCATGGCTGCCCAACATATTTGAACCATAAATTACTCCAATTTATTTCTAGTGGTGAACAATTAAAATTCAAATTACTAAAACTTTTCTGCATGGATCCAAAATAGACTACTTTTGTAGTAATATTCATCATTATCTAACTTAGTGACTTCAGTCAACCCTTATTACACATGATTAAATTAAAACAAATACAAATTAAATAGATAGTATTAATTAATTAAGAAAATATATTTTAATTAATGACATTCTGGTTGATCACCCGCCCAGCAGTCAATATTAATACATCTGCAAACGATAAATATTAAATTTTTAATAAAATTTTTATTATTTTCACTTTACGATTAGACTTTATTGATTAGAGTATAATATAATATTATTCAATATAAAATAACAAAAAGATGAAAATTATGGTGATTCGTATTTTGATGTAGCATTGTCACACCAACTATGGATACATTAAGTTGTGACCATCATGGACGGTGGAACGGTCCTCTCAATATAAAATTAGCATTGAGTACTTCTACGTAAAGCATCTAGTAATTATAAATTTTGTTCACATTATTATAGTAATTGATTTTACGTTCAAAGTCTTGTTTCTTTTAAGGTTATAATTATTAATATTCATGCATTTTCAATTATGCATACATGTCCTAATCTTGGGTTACTATCAAATGAACTGCTTTCAATGGTCAAGTTTTTCTTGGTTTAACAAAGCCTTCTCTAAGTCATTCAAAACCATGAACTTTTCTTTCTTATTTAATTTTGGATTGGAATATATATAATCTTGAAACATTCCGCAATTCAACCTTGCGTTAAGAATTATTGTAGGGTAAGTACTTGATATTACAAATCACTTATTCTTGGCTGAGGCGGAGCCACGTTGGGGGTCCACGGGAACCCTGCGGACCCCAAAAATTCGAGAAAAATACTTTTATATACTTTTAAAATATAAAAAAAAAATTATATGAAGTAAAATAAGATTAAAATGTATTGATAGGTTGGCCAAGGCTTGTCCGACCCGTGATGAACACGGGCTTGATCATTTCAAGGCCTGATCAGATCATGGGTCGGACTACGACCTATATGGGTCGAGCTTGTGCATAAGAAAACTCGATCCAACCCAGTTTATTATTTTTGTTTCTTTCATTTTTTTTTCATTCCTGATATGGGCTTCTCTTGCTACTTTGGATTAATGTAAGGCCCATTAACTGTACTATTTTGGCCCACGAAAATACTCTCATCTAGGCCTAGTAAGAAACAAGCATTTGTCCTTCAAAGGTGTAATTAGTGAAAATAGGACTCTCAAAGAGATTGAGTCGGGTCAGCCCATCGAGCCAATCTCATCAAATCCACATGATATTAAAAATATAATTCACTATTATAATATCAAAAATTAAAAAAGTAAAAAATAATATTAAAAAATATGAACGCCAAATTAGTAAGAAAACACGTTCAAAGCCCATAAACTCATCGAATCAATGAGTCTGAGCCCATCCCGACTCTAATTACAGATGAATTGAAATATGACTCAAATGTTTTTGAAGTCGACCCATTGTACGTTACTCAGCCTAATACAATTTATTTATCATATTCTCATATGTACAAGTTGCAAATTATTACATCAACTAACAAGGACAAGTTTCCATCTTCACTATTGAACAAACGTTTTATAATTAGATTTGTTCAAGAAACAATGAGGTCCTATTTCCTATTCACAAGGTCATGTCAATATGTCTATAGAGTTAATTCCATCTTATCCAAACTATGTGTCAATACCTAGTTGGTATATAAAAACTAATGATAATATCAACCCAAAATACATATAATATTAATGTGATGATGGAAAAAAATAATAATGTTGGAGAAATGACTACTATATCCCCACCATAGCAATGTAGCATGTTTAGCATAAGCACCCTACCAAAGAAGCTATGTAATAACAACTTTTTACAAAATGAATTTGAAAAGAAAACAATGATATGATAGCAAAGGATAAAAAGAATATTATGTATGATTGCAAATTCTCACTTATGTATGATGCAAAGAAGGCAAAGGTGAGTAATGGTACATGATTTGGTCCAAGGCATGCCATGGCTCATGGCCTACACTAGTTTATGGTGGCATACTTCCATCATTCTTCAACCATATTGGTATATAGATAAATATATGTTTGCATTATTCCTATTCTCATTAGTATGTTTCAAGAATGTCTCCAAATTTTATTATTAATGTTTAAAAATGAAATAATATATTGATATTTAATTCAGCACGTATATATAATACTCTTTCTGTCTCACTGATAACGACTCATTTGTTTTTTACGCTGTAATCAACGAACACTCAATAATTGTACATTGCACGCAAATTAATGAGCATTTTGTGTTAATTTTTACCTAAAAAGAAAACAAGTATTTATAAAAGGGTTAATTGCCTTAAAATTTAAAAACTTTCATCAAATTTGATTTTTTCCCATGACTTTTTAATTTAGCCAATAAATACATAAACTTAAGATGTTTTTTTTTTCCCATGACTTTTCAATTTGGCAAATAAATACATGAACTTATGATTTTTTTTCTTATTTTGTCCATCGTCACCTTTTTCGATCAAGTTTAAATTGATGTAAAATATAAAGCTTTATTTTTATATACATGTTAATATAAGACAAAAACAAAAATATTATTATGAATCACATTAAATTGATCGAAAAAGGTCGTCATGGAAAAAATAAGAAAAAATAATAAGTTCATATATTTATTTGTCAAATTGAAAAGTCATGGGAAAAAATAAATTTTCTTTTTAAGTTTATATATTTATTGACAAAATTAAAAGGTTATGGGAAAACACCAAATTTGATGAAAGTTTTTGAATTTTTGAGGCAATTAACCCTTTATAAAACATTCCAAAAAAGAATATGGTCATAAATAGTTTCCTCGTGACATTAATTTTTAATTTTTTAGGCTCAACGTAATAGTCTCATTAGAAGTATAATGAAACTACATTTTACAATCAACTCTTCTAATAACTTTTATTATTTTATATTCAAAATACAAGTGATAATTCATAATAAAATTCACTTCATTATAAACATAAAGCTTTGCAGCATAAACTATATATGGGTTTCTTGATTTACTATTTTCAATTGGGACTAATTATATTCTTTACACAAAGAAAGTCTACTAGCATGAATGTTCTTAAAGAAACAAGTCAAATTGAACATCAATTTTTCATATATTGTTAATATTATGATATTTACTATGTATGTATGTGTGTGTGATTAATTATTTTTTTGTGGGAATATAGAGATGCCATATTCTCAGCTGTTGAGCAATAAAAAATGTAACCCCACTAAGCAACATGTGTTCATAAGAGAGAAAAATAAAGGTGACACAAAGAGATGAGCTTCTCTTTTTAGAACATAAAGTACTGCAGCAATGTCAATGCCATAGATCTTAGTGTCTCATGATCATCTAAGATTTTACCCCCTTTTTCATTTTCCACACTTTGCCCCTTTTGCTATCTTCACCTATAACTCAACAAACAATTGTGTGATTGCCCTTTCTTGGCAACAAAAATAAAAGAAAACAACCCAAGATTATTGTATTGGAAAAGAATTATTACAAAAGGCAACAATTCTGATCCTCTATTACGTAATCGTGTAACATCTTATATTATTTTAATAAAAATATTTTTAACAGATAGAACAGATCATAGTGATTTTTTGATAAAATTTACGTATTTTACAAAAAAACGAACGAGCACATAAACAACAATTTTGATAAAATAGATATCACCACAATATTAGTTATTTTTTGGTGTTTTTTAAGAAAATAATCGTGATTAATATGATATTTTATTTTAATATTATAGTGATTCGTATATTTATGTGATATTACGTGATAATGACAATATCATATCAGTTGTGCATGTATTAACAAATGTTTGTAGCGGATGATGGATTGAAATTATGAAATAATTACCTTTACCTACATTTTTAAAAGGGTCATAACTAATGTCTTCTTTCAAAATGCTTACATTCATTACATTTTTGAAAAGGATCTGAGAATGAAGATATATTAATTTAAGTGCTATTTCAAGACTATTTATTTTGTACTTTCTGAAAATAAAAAAGGCCTATTTATATATCGGAGTTTTGAATTCTTTATACCATTTTGTCAAAAAAATTACTTACGGTAAATTATGTCAACACGTTTTTTTACCTTTTTCCCTCACTCTCCCAAAGCCCATTTGTGTTTCGATTTTTGTGGGCCTCTATTGTCTGAAAATTTTAATTATTTGTTAAGATTATTTTGTGCAAACAATCATAGTAGCCCATTTTTAAGTGTGTGATAAATTTAACAAACATAAATAATTGGTGTGAAATATATATATATATATATATATATATGCATAAAAACAAATATAAATTTCAAAGTTAAATATGTTTGATGGGTGACTTATGAGAAAGTGTCTTGAATCAGTTTGCGAGAAAAAATAAATGTCATGATAGGTAATCTATGAGGAAGTGTCTCGAGTCTTTCTGTCAAGAAAACAATGTAGGCTAAGAAAAAAAATATTAATGTATAAAGCCAGGGTACGTTAATTCTGATGGGCATTCATAGTCCAACACAACTCGAGAAACCTGGATTTCATGTTATTTAGTTTCCCATTTTATGGAATTATTAAATTATTAACAAAATGAAGTAGTAATGTATTCAAAATAACAAAATATAATGAGAGTAAAAGTGATTTACATTATTGGAAAGAAGAAGTGAGCATTAATGAGAGAGTGGTGACAAGATGAGGACTAAAACCTAATCGGATTAGGGCAACTAAAATTAATAGGACATAAAATTGTGTGAATCAAGTAAGTCAATATTCTCAAGCCCTTTGTCCCATTGTGGCATATCTTCATTGTTACACTTATAACCTATCATATTTTCATGCCTTTCCGTCATATCTTTTTCTTTTGAAATTTAGATCAGATATTGCAATATATTTTGGGTGGTCCACTTCACTAAATAACTCTTTTGTTTGCTTCTTTAATTTTATTTTTCAATCCATAAATGTTAACCTAAATATTAAGTCAATCATTTAGATTATTGTGGTACCAAAGATCAACTATATATCTATAATTAACGGCCTCGTGTAGATATGATTTTGATTGAATCCAATTAAATTAAATATTATTATATTTGAGTTCGATTTATTTGAAAATTTGAAAGCTCGAGTTCAGATTGATAAATAAAAATCAAACTTAAATTTGATTCGATTATTATTCGATTTAATAGTGAATTTGCATATGATCTCAAACTCAGCTCGAGTTCGTTAAATATTCAACTTCGAGCTTGTTAGTTAAAAAGGCTCGTTTCCTGAATTGTTTTAGTTCATTATGTAGTTTTGTTGTATTTTGATAAGTAAGTGAACTAGTTCATATATAAAGTTCGCGAACTATTTGAAGTTTGACTCGTTTTAAGGCTAGTGAACAAATTCGTTAACTAAGTTCGTGAACTATTTAAAGTTCGTTTGTTGAGATTCGTTTGGAATATGTTCGCGAATCTTTTGAACCGAATACCATCGAACTTAAGTTCGACTTAAAAAATAATTTGAACTCTTCAAAACTCGAGTTCGGTTCGTTTATTAAATGAATAAATGTCAAATGAGATTTTATCAAACTAAATTTCGAATAGTTCACGAAAGATTTGGTTCGTTTGCACCTTATGTTAGGCTTGTCAATTGGTGGGTTTTACCCGGACCGGAACCGGAACCGGAACCGGTCAAAACCCGCTCATTTTAAAGTTATGGTTCCGGTTCCGGTTCTAGACCCGTACAAACCTGCTCATGGTCAGTCCAGACCCGACCCGAAAGGTACGGTTTCGGTTCTAGTCCGGTCCGGCCCGATCATTTCTTTTCCAATTTTTTTTTTCATTTTTTTTCTTCAAATTTTTTTATCTTAAAAAAAATAATATTTTATAGTATTTTGTGTTACATCCTTAATCGTAGACGAACACTCTATATGTCCTAATTCAATAATAAATGTACCCAAACAATAAACACATATAAGTCGTAAAATAATTATGGTATTTAAGTGATTTTTTAATAATGGTTAAATAAAATAAGAGTGAAGTTTCATTATTAAATATGTTATATTTAATTAATTTATTTAGAATTCGGATTCGTTTTAACGAATTGGTGAGTAAAATAATTATATAAATAAAATATAACAAGACCCATGGGTAACCCATACCCAATAATATTCATGCACTACAAAAAAAAGTTTATTTAGCAACGGAATTTTTCCGTCACTAAAATAAGAAATTCCGTTACTAAAGATGTTAGTAACGGAATTGTAATGGATTTATCCGTAGTAATATTGATGGTTGCTAAAAAAATTTAACAACGGAATATATTCCGTTACTATATAACAACGGAATTGTAACGGAATTTCTGTTTCTAAAATGAAAATTTCAATTTTAGTAATGGAATTGTAACAGAAAATTTCGTTACCAAATTTTAATAATGGATAATTCCGTCACTAATTCTGTTACTAAAATTGAACAACAAATTCCGTAACAATTCCGTTATTAATTCGTTAAAATTTAGAAACGGAAAAATTTTCCGTCACTATTCCGTTGCTAGAAAATGTGTTTTTTGTAGTGATGGGTATTCTCCCGTACCGGAACCATTAATATTTTAATTAATGGTCCGGGTCCGGGTCCGGATCCGATATTCAACAGTCCGGTTCCGATTCTAGAACCGTAACTAATTTAACGATTCCAGTCTGGATTTTACCCACCATTGATAAGCCTACTTATGTATAACGATTTATATAGTTAGAGAATAATTAACTAGGTCAACATGTATTTTTTTTAGTATAAATTAAATTATAATATATTAAAGGCCATCAAAATATTAGTCTATATATATATATGGTAATAATGACAAATTATTACTTAGTTTTTGAACCCACTAAGTTTATCGGTTAAGTTTCATTTATAGCTCATAATTATACTTTGTGCACCAATCAACATCAATTATATTACTAACCCTAAAATAATTCTTTTTTATAGGAGAGGAATGATAACATTATTGTAATTTCCTTTGTAGGTTTATTATTATGCAATGCAAGTGATCTTTTAAATCAAATTATATCAAATACTTATAAATAATATATTTCAGGTAAAAATATTTTTTTTGTGAATATTTTATTAGCTTATAATAATAAAATATTTACAAATACACCATGCTTATTATAAGGTATATATTATAGTAATATCATGTGAAGCTTTTGTTTCACCAATTGGAAGAAGCTTGAAATAATCAAGAATCTTCACTTTTCCAGTTAGAAAAAGTCTCTTTTATTTAATTCTTGGTAGAAATCAAATTGTACTTTTTCCTAGATTTAGACTAAACATGGGTCAATAAAATATAAAATAAGTACAAATTTAAGAAAAACTTGCTCAAATCTTGACTGGACTTCAGTTAATTAATTTAATCTCAATTACAAAAAACATATTAATTGTAAATCATTTAAATACAGAATAAAAACAATTTAATTCATTTTTTAACAACATTAAATTAGAACACATTAATATACAAATCGTTTCATATTAATTTAATTTTCAACAAATAGGGATAATATTTCATATGCATATCACACAATTCCCCATAAAATAAACTAAAATTAAATGAGAAAACAAATATTCTGCAGTTAGGTTAATTAAATAATAGCAAGAAATTCCAAAAGGTGCACTAACTCATGTGCATCCAACAATGCTACATCTTTTTATGCATTCACTCTCTACTTTCTTTATTTTACTCGAGAGAATGTACTCTTCTCTATGAATTGAATATTCAAATACACCAATATTTTTTTAATTCATGATTTCAAATATAGTCATAATTAAGTTTTATAAATAATTTCCTTGTTTATAGAAAAAAATAAAAATACACATCCACTTATTGCATTTTTTAAATTAAGTTTGATTTATACTCCTAGTACTTTATTTTGTTCGTGTAAATATATAATATATAAATAAAAAACTATATGGTATCTAATTAAATTTATGAGCAAACGCAATAATTTAAGAGAATGTATTTTTTAAAATCTTTTTTAAGAGAATGTATTAAAGCATAGAAGCATCATTATTTTCACAAATGCCTATGCAAAAATCCTATTTTAATAAAGACATTAATTAATGCGAACATTAAGATTCTGTAAACTGGGTTATTTTTCTTACAAAAGTGCAGACAATTACTGGCTTTGTCAGCTAATCACCGTCAGATGTACTTTGAACAACAAAAGAATAAAACTATAGAACTCGAGGAATTACATTAATTAACCAACATTATCATCATCTATTTAATTTCATTTTAAAACATTAATTTATTGTTTTTTCTTCACTATCATAAACAATGTAGATTACTTTCTCTATTTAAATATTTTTACCTAATATTTTATTAATTAAAAAATATATTTATACTATTATATATACACACACAAATATATATATAAATAAATAAAATACCCACCCTCCTAACTAGGGTAGAAATAGGGTATTAAGAAAAGACACCAACATTGCAAGAATGTAGCTCAAAAGCCCTTGAAATGGCAAAACCATCATGCCCCTAAGGGGACACAAATGGAATTTCTCATTGGACCACATATGACTATATATCCATATAGACATACATATAAATACAAAATATACTTATTATAAAAAAAGAAATACATTATTAATCAAATTTATTTTGAAACCAAAATGTGTATTTTAGTCCTATTTAGTGTAACCTAAAATGACGATGATCATGCCCTAATTTTACATTCTTGACATAAAAATGTGTTTGTATCAATTTTTCAAGATTATATATATTTATTAATAATTGTTGGGGCAAACTAGAATTTAGGTTGGGGAGGGTAAGTAGGGATAGAGAAGGGTTTAGGGGCTCAAAGCAATCTTTGTACCTCCCAAGAGAATAGGGGGACATTATAAAATTTGTCACTATATAGAATTTATTCCCAAACAAAGAAGGAACTAATAATGAAGTGTTGTCTCCAAAAATTATTGATGAATTAGTTTTACAAGAATAATAATCATATCATCACCACAAGCATGTTGTAAGCATGACATTATCAATTGTAAGCACACACTTGGTTTAATTTCATTATTTACCAAATAAAAACAAACTAACTATATTAGAATTCTAAACTTACCATAAAAAGTGGGGTCTTTCCTACTAAACAAACCCTTTTATTACAGTCCTAGGTTTTGAAAGAAGGTTGTAATAACTTGTATAAGTGAAAAATGGAGCAAAAATAGAATCTTTTTTTAGTCTTGAATTCCAAAAGATATAGTGTTGTAACCAAACCTAGTGACTCAACATTTAAAGAGAAAAGGGAAAAGAATTTGAGTTTTAATTGATTAATTAATTAAATCTAAGTTTATAATTCATGGCCCATCTAATCATTTGAAAGAAAAGGGCACTTTGAGTATCCATCATTATTGTGGAGAAAACCTAATTATGATAAAAGAAAAAAAGCAACATTCTTCCACATTCTGATTACTAGAATACTACTCAACAAGGTTTTGTTTTTTACAATAGTTGAGTACTCTTTTAATTTGTATATTTTTGTCTATGTAGTTTGGAATTAAAACAAATCAAAGCATGTATCACGAAATTATTAATTTATTGTAAGATAGATAACGATAAAATATGATATTGATAAATCATATCGTATCGTATCTTAGTCATATAAACTACAAATTGTATGTACTCAAAATAGTTCTTCAACAATTTTAATTATATTATATATTTGATCATCAAGAAAATATATTTTCAAATGGTAGGATTAATTTAAGAATATGACTCCATAAAAATAAAGTCTTACATAGAAATGAAAATTAAAATATTTATTTTATTATTGCATAATAATGCATTTCTGCTTATTAGTAAAATATTTCATCATTTTAATACAATAAATTTATGCATAAAATCAATTCTAATATATCATCATGTCATGCAAATATAAACTTGCAAATGATGCATTATAATTATAAATAAAATAGGTAATCTTATGATTTCTAACTATGACTCGACTCTTATTAAATCACTCATATATATATATATATATATATTTTCGTATTAAACTAAAAATACAAAGAAAGTGTTGAAAGTGCATGATTTGGTGAACTAGAACTATTTACTTATATAAACCATGCAAGTCAATTATGCATACCTAATTCATTGAATCAAAATTAATAATCTACTGGAGCAAGTGTGAATCAAATAAAAAAAAAATGCACAGTTGACTTCCCAGTCTTGATTTTCATGTTTTAAATAAAGATTAGATAACCAACCTGATTATTTATCTTTAAAAAAAAAAAAAAAATTATCTTTAAAAAAAAAAATGAAAAAGTAAACGAAGTAAGTATATGGGCCCAGTGGGCCCGTGGTCCTGACCCGACACAGATCCTGCGGTGGAGAGAGACTCCTGCGAATGGTGGGGGTATAAATGGCATTTCACACGAGGGACAGCAACTTCCACTATTGGGCAACAACCCTTTTTCCGAAGGTACAACTCTCTGCGTCCCTGAATTCTACTTCTGACTCTGACCTCACCATCTAATCCTAGGGGCACAACTGGTATTATTGTACTATGATTATGTTAGCATATCTATGCTCCATTTATAATTGAATTATTCCCTTGTAATCAAAGGTCGTTTCTCTAAATTTACTATAAATTCAATTATTAAAAATATCGTTATTATAATAATATATATTTTCTTTTATGCTTTATTTTATTTTTATACCATAATAAAATGTTTAAAATTATTGATATATAATATAAAAGCCTCATTTAAAAGAGTGGAGCCAATTATTCAGATTGTGTGCATGTTTTCGGTCATAGATGCATTTTAAAGTTAAAACATTTTCTTTTGAAAAAAATGATTACTTTTAGTAAAACGTCTCAAAAAGGAAATATGGTCATATTTAGCGGGGACAGAATGAGTATTTGTTATTTTCTGTAATATTGTTAAAATTTTAGTTAAAATCAGACACACACACAGAGAATATTGGAGTATTACAAGTGCCACTTGTGGGCTATACTTTTTACTAATTTTCTACCATGAAATTATTTATAAAATAGAAAGCACATCAATTTTTAATTTTCCAGTCAGATGTTAGTTGAACTTGAATGTATCAATCTTAAAATAAACTGAACCATCAATTCAGTTATGTAAGCACTACCTCTGATATGCATTGATTTATATCCTAACAAATCCAAACTTGGAACATCTTTATTTTCAATTTTTTGAGATTCAAGATACCTTACATTTCTTAATAATAAAAAAGATTAAATATATATTAAATACTAATAAAAAAGATTATAATTATATTAAAGATTGTATTTTTATCATAAATTTGATGTAAGGTAATAGTAAAATAGAGGAAGAGTCAGTTATTGACTGAAGCAATTCCAAAGATTCCAAAACACAGATACAAAATTCAGATGACTATCTCTTCCCTCCTTGAATTTAGTTGAAAAAAAAACACATAAAAAGCAGACAAGAAAAAAACCACCCCCCACCCCCTAAAAACCCACACCAGTGGCAGCCATGGCAATTCCATCAAAACTCGAGGTGTGTTTCCATCACCCACCTCTCATTGGTTAATCATAATGGCGCATTTTAGCACACTGCTCCCATCATCTTCTCCTCTGCTGTGACAAAAGGGGAAAAAAGAAAAAAGAAAAGCAAAGCAGCAAATAAAAACCATCATTCTCCCACACTTCGACCCCAGCACAACAAAAACTCAAGCTCATCTGCGTTCTTACACACACTCACCATATTTCCAATCTCCAAGCACCATAAAGCTCTGATCTTTACTCGCTGCACCTAGATTTCAACCAAGAACCAGCTCCAATCTCACAGCTTCTTCTTGTTGTGCTGCATTTCGCAATGGAGAAGATTGTTCTTGTTGTTAGCTGCGAGCTTAAAGCTTGTGGGATAGTGTAGAGTTAGTTCTCTGTGTGTTCTTCTTTTAGAACTGAGAAAAGAAGTGTTCTTTTCCTTTTCTCTTCGTTCTTCGTTCTTCTTCTACCCTCTCTCTCCCTTAAACTTTCTCTCTCAAGGATGTCTTGCAAGCGAGTCATAGCTGAAAACTTGGATCCAGAGAGGAAAAGGAGTGGTGGGCTGAGAACTAAACAAGCTGGGCGAGGCTCTTGCAGAGGAAGTTAGACTATAGGCCTCAAGGGAGATCGAGGAAGTGCTTTTTACCCCTTCTTTGAGGAATTATCACGAACACTTTGTCCTCACACTTCTCAACAATCATTCAGTGAATCTCCATCTACAAAAACACACACACAAGAATTTCTGCACATTTATTGTGAGGGTGTCCATTCGGTGCATGTTGCTGTGCGCTGCTACTGCTCCATTAATTTCAAGTATTTGCAATGGGGTATTTGTTGAAAGAAGGTTTGAAGACCCTTTGTGGGGTTAATCAGTGGTCTTATGCTGTTTTCTGGAAGATTGGCTGCCAAAATCCCAAGTAAGTTGGATAAAAATCACATCTTTTTCCCTCCCTTTATTTGATGCATAATGAAGATTCAAAGATTCCATCTTTTTTTTCAAATAAAAATAAAAATTAGAGCTATATGCTTCATAGTGCAAAGCATCTCAGTTGGTGAAGCATTTACTCCTCTTTTCTTTTCCTCTTTCCAAATGGAGGACTTTTGATGTAATTCTTCAGTGAATTCTTGATTTGTTCTCTTATGCTGTTCCGTGTAGTAATTCCCTTCCTGTTGGAGTTTTGTGGCGATCACTAATAATAAATTTAGAAAAAAAGATTACTTTTTTTTTTTTCACTCTCATAATGGATCTTTCATTTTCTTGCTCTTGGAAAGAAACAATAAGCCAAAGTGCTACTAACAAATACAATATGCCAAGCCACAAAGATTTCTCATCCTTGACTAAATCTTGATCCGAAACTATTCATTTAAATTATTTGTTTGTGTCCGGTAAAAGTTGCCTTGTTTATTGGTAATCAAGATTTGATTTGACGTGTAACAGATTTATTGGATATGGATGTCTCTCTTTCTCTTTCCATGTCTTGCTTTGTGATCTGATGTGCAATAACTTTCATTTTCTGTTATTTTGGAGTTTTCTGGTTGGTCAGTTCAGTTTGTCTTGTAGAATCTCAGTGTAAGAAAATGAACTAAAACTAATCTTTTCTTGTTTTGTTTTGGTTGATTAAAGCCTTTCTCATATTATAGCATCACATTCCTTTGATTCTGGTGTTGTCCTTGTTTGCATCTATGTGTACTCTTTTACTTATATCCATCAACTTCTTGTTTGCATCTGTGTATCATCTGTGAAGCTTCAAGAATGTTAGTTAACTCACGTTTGAATTGTGCAGGCTTTTGATTTGGGAGGAATGTTACTACGAGCCTGCACCATGCGCGGGGCTAGACGGGAAAGAGAATCGAGATGCTGCGTTTCACGATTACAACGGTTCTTGGATTGGAGGAGAAGCATCCAATGCTCAAGCAGGGGAGAAGGTGCATTTGCTTGTGAACAAAATGATGATGCACAGCCACGTCAACATTGTAGGAGAAGGGTAAAACAAACTATTACAACCTTAGCAATCTTGATTACTCGTTGTCGTTGTCTCGAGACGTTTATTCCTCGAACCCTTATTTACTTGTCTGATTCTTCTTCAGGTTAGTTGGAAGAGTTGCATTTACAGGAAACCACCAGTGGATCCTATCTGGGAATTACTGTGGAGACTCTCATCCACCCGAGGTATGCTTTGGCTCTCGTCTCGTCGTTTTACTCAACTTTGCATCATCTAAGCTTTTGGTATTGATTGTTGCAGGTTGTAAAAGAGGTGTGCCAACAATTCTCAGCTGGTATGCAGGTAAAAGATGAGCACAAGCACATCCCTTATTGTTTTGTTTTCAATCTTATGACCGAAATCGGGTTCTTAGTTCCGTTTCTCTTCATGATCAGACAGTTGCAGTCATTCCTGTTCTTCCCCATGGCGTCGTGCAGTTCGGTTCGACCATGGCAGTATGTTCTTCCTCTAGATAATGTTCTCAATTATCAAATTCTATTTTATGTAGCCAAATTAATGTGAATGGATGGTTGTGATGTTATCAGATAATGGAGAATGTGGGGTTTATTAATGATGTAACATCATTGATACTTCAGCTAGGGTATGTATCTGGTGCACTGCTATCACCAAATTTCACTTCCGGTGGCTCGAACGCTTGCTCGTTCGACTCCTTTAACTACGTAGGCCAGTCTTCAGCCACTGACAGCCATAGGTCATTCTCCTTGGCCGGAAAGTTCCAGAACGAGCTGCTGCAGTCGAATAGCGCCTTGTTCGGATCCTCGAGCCCAAATGGGATTAGACACCACCAGTATATGAATGGTGTGGCTAAAGCTGAGGTTATCCCCTCGAATCCCGAGATGTGGAAGAACCATACTACCTCTCTTTACGCGCCTAGGTCCAACGTAGGGCTAACTTCCGACAGCACGCACGCACCGGTGGCAAACTCGGGCTTGATTTTCTGTTCTGATGATGCTGGTGGGAACAGTAGTACTAGTTCCAAGCATCCAAGTTGCAGGGAGCCTCGAAACGAGAAGCTTCACAAAGTCGAGCCTACTAACTCTAACTCGGTCGACTGCTTCACTTCTAATTCATCGCTTGCTTATAGCTCTGACAGCAAACTTCACCTCAAGTTCGGACAGGTTGAGTCGAACGACTGCAAGAAAGAAATGGAGCAACAAATAGCTCAATTCGGAGTTCAGAATCCTTATGTGATTAACACCAATTATGATGGTGACGATGTATGTGTTCCGACTGAATCGGGAGACGACTTATTCGACGTTTTGGGAGCCGATTTTAAGAACAAACTGTTCAGTAGCTGCTGGGATAGTCGTCTGAGTAATGAATCAGCGCCAAGCATGCATAGTTGGGATAATAAAGGTAATATCCCACCTAAGAAGAGCCTTGCTTCTTCTGAATTATACTCTGCTAGCCAAGGGAACTCGGAGAGCGGGATTTTCTCGTCTGACCATCTCTTGGAGGCCGTGGTTTCCAAGGTTCAGCCTTGCAGAAAGAAGAGCACCGACGACAACGCTTCATGCAGAACGACGATAACAAATACAAGCAGCGCCTCCACACCTAATACTTCACTTCCTTATGGTCGATTCGGGATTTCGGACCACTTGAAGGGGGAATTGTTAGGCATACCGAAGTATTTAGCAAAGGCGGGAGCAATGAGTTCTTGCTCGTTGAGAAACGGGTCCTCTAACGAAGAATCGAGATCTTATTCACAAGGGAGTTCCATTTACGGGTCACAGATAAGCTCATGGATGGAGAAGGATCACAAAGCAAAGTCAAGCAACAGTGTCTCCACCGGACACTCTAAGAAGCCCGATGAAACGGGTAAATCAAACCGTAAGCGTCTTAAACCGGGTGAGAGTCCGAGACCTAGACCGAAAGACCGACAAATGATCCAAGATCGTGTCAAGGAACTAAGGGAAATCGTGCCAAATGGAGCGAAGGTAATAGAACACACCATCACACTTATCAAATTTGTTTTGTGTGGTGGCATTCACACATCTTGTTTTCCTAACAGTGTAGCATCGATGCTCTGCTCGAACGAACCATCAAGCACATGCTTTTCTTGCAAAGTGTCACTAAGCATGCCGACAAGCTTAAGCAAACCGGAGAGTCGAAGGTCTCCATTACACTATTCCACTATTCCAAACGTTTCAAGCTGAGAAACCATAGTGTTGATACTTACATTCTTTGTTCGTTTTCGAGTTTCAGATTATTAGCAAGGATGGAGGTTTGCTGTTGAAGGACAACTTCGAAGGAGGAGCTACTTGGGCGTACGAAGTAGGCTCCCAATCTATGGTGTGCCCTATCATAGTCGAGGATCTTAATCAGCCTCGTCAAATGCTAGTTGAGGTAACCTCCCATCATCCATGGCTACCGACTTATACGTAGATCACCCTATATGTTTCACTAGCTCACAGACACACTCGTCGTTTCCTTTATTCGTGGTAGATGCTCTGCGAGGAACGAGGTCTGTTTCTAGAAATAGCCGATATAATCCGAGGACTCGGCCTAACCATCCTAAAGGGAGTCATGGAGACCAAGAATGACAAGATATGGGCACGTTTTGCTGTCGAGGTAAGTGTTTCAAGCCACTAGTCGTAACGTGTTCCGACCCTTTATCATTGTACCTAATCTCGTATGGCACTCCGACAGGCTAATAGGGATGTGACGAGGATGGAGATCTTCATCTCATTAGTCCGTCTCTTGGAGCAAAGCTCGAAAGGCAACGCTGCTCCTAAACTGAACGACAACAACCTCGTACCTCAACAGTTCCACCACATCGCCCCGGTTGCCTCGACTGCTAGAACACCTAGCTTACAGTGACAGATCTCGAGGGTGACGAACGTGCTGAGAGCGAGCTGGGAACGAGAAAAGGAAAGGGGTCGGGGTCGAAGCTCGCCATGACTAACACGTTCTTGAAGAAAACTGGCCTCAGTACTGAGTAATGTTGCTTAGTGTATATTGTGATGTGAAACATGAGATTGTGATTGATTAGGGGACAAGTGGTGGATTGATTCATCGTACTTTGTTTTTATTTTATAGTTTGATGGTCGGAATTGTGGAATGATTTGGTTAGAAAATGTGTAGTTTGTGTTGAATTAACCTAAGCTTGTAAACTGCTGTAGTATGGTGGTGATATTCTCTGCTTTACAATGAGTAGAGAGCTCCCCCACCCAGTTTGGGATTAGGTTAATTACCACTTTCATTTACCACTAATGCTCTCGATTTCGAATTCAGGCTTGGCTCGAGCTCGGTTCAAGCTTGTATAAATATTTTATCTTAGAAAGTTAGTTATTTTAGTTTGAACTTCGACTGAATGCTCATGAATGATCTCGATTAAATTCTCGTTAATAAATGAACTCAAACATATTCGTAAACTGAATAAACCGAATATAGTTAGACCCGAAGAAAGATAGATAAGGCAGCCACATGAACATGGCAACTTGATATAAAAGAAAACGTGCTAACAACTCAAACAAAGATGGCTTATTTCCCTTTTCATTAATTTTTATCCTACCTAATAGGTGTTATTTTTCTGGCCCATAACCCATATTTGTTACATATTTAATAATCACTTTTTTAACTATTAACTAGCTACTATGGACCACACTATTTTTTAATTTTTGAATTACTTTTGACATGGATCAATTATGATTTATGCACACAATTCGAATAATTAAATTACTCAATTGTTCATTAAAATAGATATATTAGAAAGATACTGTAGGCAAAACTAATTTTATAAGATTCCGCTATTTTATAATTAGTATAGATGAACTTTATTATAGTTTTGAAAATTTCCAGATATATAAAGATTCTTGTTTTATATAATTATATTATTTAATTGTCTATTAAAATAGATATATAAGAGGGATTTTTTAGGTTTGCAAAAATCCATTGTTAAAACTTAAAAGTAATGTTTACCAAAACTTATAATGATTTTGTTCACAATATTCACACAATTCTTTTTTAATAAAAATTAATTTGGATCAATTGGATTAATAATTATACACTTTTTTTTTAGCTGTTTTTCTTCTATTTCTTCTTTCCGCCTTATTAAGTTTGATTTTTTTTGGGTTGTTTGTTTCATAAAACTACATATAATTTAAAAATAATAAAAATTAACTTATTAAGTTTGATTTTTTTTGGGTTGTTTGTTTCATAAAACTACATATAATTTAAAAATAATAAAAATTAACTACTTAAACTGATGTAGGTTCTACTATCTTTATAGGTTTTACACCATTTTATAAACTTTTTTTAATAATCGTGCTGAAATCATGCTTATCAAAACAGATGGAACGGTGGTGTTGGCCAAAATGTGACAAATTAGCTTTACCTTTTTACAATGTTCATTCACACACTAAGCTTTAAAAATATTACAATTACAACACCACATTTTAATTTTCTTCCAATCACAATGTGACCCAAGAACAAGAATGTTGCAATTTGTGTTATTTTGCACAATCAACTCTAATGAAAAGGGTATATGCCACAAGATAAGTTCCAAGTTCATGTCTTATACATGAAAAGGACACACATTTATAGGGCATTACATCCTTATATTCCAAGGAATAATGTACATAGGTTTACTAGACCAATATTTACTATGAAACAACCTCAATACTTAATGCAAGAATTAACAAGAAACTCATCAAGGCAAAAGATAGCCCAACCAAGAATCAGGTTCACCACACCATACATACTTATCTTATCAAATATCAAGATTTAACACAAAATTATTCTTTGATATGTTAACTTCACCACTTATTTCATCTGATTTTGGACTAATCAGAGCCTTTATCACACTCCCAAAGCACCAAAGCACAAAGAAGAGCACACTCACAAAAGGGTCAAGAAACATAAAGCAAAGCATGATCAACTTTAAACTCTTTAAGGTCTAATCATGTTCTTGAAAAAGCAGTGATCCCTCTTTCAAAAGGGCAGATGCTGCTGCACGATAACAGTAACTAACGGTGCATACTGATTCCAAACTCAGACGTAATTTGGAGGAGACGACGACGATGATACACATGCACGGACCGAAACGAACGTGCATGATAAGATGCAGCAGATAACATGTGTGTGTTGCTGGTGTTGCAGCTGCAGATATTCTGTTTCAAGGGCTCAAACTCATATCATATCTCATAAGTGACAAACACTTTCACTCAAAAGTAAAAATTAGTCTTTTACTATGCAGTAATTATGAGTACTAAAACCACATGAGGCCTTTATCAATCATTGGATAATATGTTGTTGAAAATGTGCCAACAAAGCTCTAGCTAAGTTGGAGGTGAAGAGGGCATGAAAGGCAAGTGCACTGCACCTTGTACAAGGCGAAAATACGAGTGTATGCCGCGTTAAGAGCCCGTATATGTAGGCTCGAAAGTATTCCACACAATGCAAATATACCTAAACTGCATCATCCTATTCCTAGCAAAGCTCCAAACATGTTGTAGCTTCACCACAAGCAAATTGCCATTTATTGGAAACTTGTGAAGTATATCTTTTACCCTTCTCTATCTCTTTGTGTTTCTGAAACAAACCCCACTTCAATAATTTAGCCAAAAAAGAAGCCCATCTTTTCACTCAAATTAGTACTTGTTTGGTACAACTCCAAAAAGGCCTAAAAGGAACCATTCTTTGAACAGATTCTTTTGATCACATTCCTATTCATTGTGTTCCTATGTATCTATATATATATATATATATAAGTATCATAACCCATAGAAAGATCTCATTGCAGAGGCAGCTTCATAGAAATGGAGCCACAAAAGCCAAGCATTACCATAAGGGGATGGGTGTGGTTCAGAGATATGATTACGCTTAAGCCCCTGGCTGCAGTGCATGAAGTAGCAAGGCAAGCAAGAAAGCTAGTGAAGGATGATCCGAGAAGACCGGTCCATTCCCTCAAGGTCGGGCTCACGATCACGTTGGTGTCGCTGCTGTACTACTTGCAGCCTCTTTACAACAACTTTGGTGCCTCTGCAATGTGGGCTATCATGACTGTGGTGGTTGTCTTCGAATTCACAGTAGGTATGTGCATCGCCCTATATACGAAATATCGAATAAACTTAGTGAATATGCTAACAGATAGTGTTAGTTCCTTTTAGGTGGGACAATAGGGAAAGGCTTGAACAGAGGAGTGGCAACCTTAGCAGCAGCAGCTCTTGCCCTCGGAACACAGCACTTAGCAAGCCTAACGGGGAAAAGAAACGAACCCTACGTGACCGGACTATTCGTGTTCATACAAGGTAAGCATACATATAAAGAAAAGCAACAACAAACCACAACCATCTCAAGTTCTTGATCACTAACATATATAGGAATGGACTAATTGCAGCTGCAGCCGTGACTTTCGTCCGATTCTTCCCCAAAGTGAAGGCTAGCTACGACTACGGGATGATGATATTCATCATGACGTTCGCCTTGATCTCCATATCCGGCTTAAGAACAAGTGAAGTTGTGGAGCTGGCACAAGCTAGGATTGTGACCGTGCTCATCGGTGCAGCCACTTGCGTGGCTGTGTGCATCCTCGTACGCCCCGTGTGGGCCGGTGAGGACCTGCATAAGCTCGTGGCGAAGAACGTAGGCCTGCTTGGAGATTTCTTGGAAGGTACTGTAACCATGCAACCAGATTAGTTTCTTTTTGAAGTGATGATGATGACATGACTCCATTTCTCATTAGGCTACATGGAGCAGTGCTTGGCAGCAGCAAGTGGTGCAGAGATAGAGGTAGCAAAGCCATCCATGATCAGCTTGAACAGTGTTCTCTTCGATTCGAAAGGGAGGGAAGAGGCTTTGGTGAGTGATGAAGGAACAACTTGTTAATGAAGTCTGCAACTAGCTACTAGTGTTTCATTTATGTTTTGATTTCTTGAAAGTATGTACGTACGTGTGCAGGCGAATTTAGCAGGATGGGAGCCAGGGCATGGAGGGTTCTTGTATAGGCATCCATGGAAGCAATACCTGAAGATAGGGAATCTAACGAGGAAGTGTGGATGTAGAGTTGAAGCCCTCAGCGCCTACTTACACTCCATGTTTCAAGTAACCACTTCTCAAACACTACACCTTAGTTTTTTAATGGAAATATAATTCAACATTATATAAGGCGGAAACGTTGAGATGTGCCCGCTAAGAACGGTGGAGCATTACTCGGTATATATAATATATATATTTTAATTTAGTGACTTTAAATTGATTTTTAAGATTGATAAGCTCAAAATATGATTTTTTTTAATTTCATAAATATTAATTAAAATAATAAATTTAATATAAGAATTAAATATAAATTATAAGATAAAATATGACACTAAATCTCATCTGATTTTCTTGTCCACTAATTTAGTAAATATTATTATATTCGATATGTCATGTTAAAATAGATTCAGAAATCTTATAAGTAGTTTCATTGAGAATATAACCAAACTTAATTTAATAGGATAAATGGTGTATACTTGTCTAAGATCTCTTTTAGAATTAATTAAATCATGTGAAATATATTACAAATATACCATCTATCTATAATATTTAAACTATTGAATTTGAGTATCTTGACTTTCTTACAAATCTTTTTAAAAATTAACTAAATTCAAATTTCTTGCAACAGTTACTACAGACACCAGAAGAAATCCAATGCATGATTCGAGATTCCTTTTCAGAATCTTCAAAGGCACTAAAAGAAGTAGCATGGGCAATTGAGACAATGGCAAAGCCATTACCAATTAATCCACACATTGCAAACCTCAAAATCGCTTCCAGAAATCTCAAATCTTTACTAAAGTCGCATTTCGAGGGACACCGTAACGATATACTCGGAATAATACCCATCGCGGCGGTCATGATCGACACCCTTTCCATCGTGGAGGAGATCTCCGATGCCATTGACGAGCTCGCTTTCATGGCAAAATTCAAGACCGGAGGCGGGAATGTAAACGGGGTCGAAGAAGAGCCGGTAAACGGTAACGATAAGAGCTTTGTGGAGATCGGGATGACAGAAATTTCGAGCTTGAGCATCAAGATTGATGAAAATATTAATAGTAGTGTTGTTGATTTAGGGAATGAATCTAGGGTTGTTGTCTCTAGTACATAATTAGTGTCTTAATTGGACAAAATTTTCATTAGTAAATAATTATACATGACTATACACATATATGTAACCCTAAAGTGTACAAATTTCACCTCATGTGTAATAAGTTCACTAACTAATCAAATAACTTAATACGTGAAATATATAATATGTTTCTAAATTTTGATATCGATTTATATTTTTATATAATCACATCTCTTGTTGGTGTTTGGTGTTTGTGAAGAGGATATTAATTATACTAATGCTTATTTAAATACTTTTTAAACTTTGATATTAATTATATGATTGCGTTGATTGTAAATATTTAATAGAACGAGACGATTAAAAATATCACTAATAATTTAATTAAAACAACAATTAATGATATTTTCGTTGAATGAACACGTGATCCAAAAAAAAATCAAGATTTTGATCAAAGTTGCACATGCACGTTCACACATATATTCACAAACTTTGAATGTCACAATTCACCCCAAAAAATTCTTGAACAAATCGAAAGAAGGAATTTTGGATTTAACATTACTATTTAATATCGATATTATATTTTTCTCTTGATATATATGTTCACAACTAACCATAAAAAAGAGATTTAATTAATGAATCGTTGAAGGTTGTTTTCCTTTGTGTCTACACTATATATCCATGGAAATTAATGGCGATATGGTATTCTTCTATTCTAAGTTATAATCATGATATATATAGTTTTGATGCATTAAATCATTTCATGATAATGTCACAAGTCTCTATAGTTTAATTACTCACCATATATCATAGATATGATGACAAAATTTATACTAACGACTGCAATATGTTTCGGGTTTGAGATCATAGCTAATTTTGCATATTTAATTTTTCAAATATTCACCAAAAGATCACATATTACTTAACCATGTTGCATTAAAAGAAAAACATATGTTGTTTAAGAATATTTTACATCTCTTATTAAAATAATTGATTAAATAATAAAATTTAGGTAATTAAACAAGAATAAAATACAAACAATCTTAATATAAATTTTGGTCTAGTCTCCACATATATAATAAAGTACAACTTAATTAATATCGCCCCTATATATCTAAAAGAAATAAAAAAATATTTATAAACTTAGGAAAAACAAATAAAAGTAAGAAAAGGAAGAAAATAATTTTTTTAGTAGTAAAGGTTAAAATTACAATAAAGTACACACAATTAGTCCGTACATAACCTGCATGCTTTAAACCTCAAACATCAACATGGCAATCCATAATCAACTGATACTTAACCGCCGCCGCCGCTTCGCCGGAGACCCCATTTTTCCGGCCTCCGGAGTTTATATACGCCGGGCAGTTGACGTACAGATGGTAGCCACCGGAGATGAACGTTCCCACCCTCCACCTTACCCTGCCTCGAACTCTGATGTTGATCATCACTGTTCCGGCGATCTGGTCCTGGGTGAGGGAGACGCCGAGGTAGGGAGCCACCGGAACGGAGGCGCCGTACAGGAACGGCGACCAGACGGTGGTGTCCTTGTGGCCCTGGTACGTCGGCGGCAGCAGCGTGGGGAGGGTGATTTGCTGGCCGTGGTAGGCGGCGTAGACGTCGACTCGGTCGTAGTAGATGCCGATCCTCTGGTTGGAGTTGCGGGCGGCGAGGGTCACCTGCAAGGTTGTGGTGAGGCTGTTGGCGGCGGCGGAGAGGTTGAAGGCGAAGATGGTGGCGTCTTGGAGGACGAAGTGGGGCTTCGAGGGTTGGAGGATTAGCCATACGAGGAGGATGAGGAAGAGGACGATGAGGACGAACCCGAGGGCCCCGATGATGAGGTGGCGGTAGAGCTTCTTGCGATCGTCGTCATGGTGGCCGCACTCCTTGGCCGACATGGTGACAGCGGCTGCGACGGTGGTGGTGGGAGGAGGTTGTATGTTTTGTTTGTGATGAGTTGAATGTGGGTAGAGTTTTGTGTTCTTACATATGGTGTGTCTTATTTATAGTCGAGTTAGTGGTTTGGATGATTGTATTTGGTATTTACATAGATCATAATAACTTAGTAAAATTTATTAATTTTTACTTTTAATTACTCATATATTTTTGTATAAAATAGAAAATTAAAAATAAAAATTATTGTGATCCGTATGATTATGTAATATCAAGTGACATGATCACATCAGTTGTGTACAGATTAAGTTGTCTCAACTATACTTTTTAGATGATTGATAACATTGTTAATATTATTTTTGTGAATGTATCCTAATTAGCAATTCAAATCTTCTATTATCTAATCGCCCAACATTTCATATTACTTTAATAAAAAACGATAAATATCATAATCAATGATTTGAAATTTAATTTATTTATATATATACATTTCAAATCTTAAATTTTAATAATACAGCACGTTACTCGTATTAATACAATACAAAATGTCATGATCTGGTTCACTAAACTACCTTCTTATATAATAATCATCATAAAAAGTTGAATGTCCTTTTTATTAATTAAGTAATATTTTACCCTTAAATTATAAAAGAGGCATATATTTTATGATCAAGAGTTTAAATTGGTAATTGATGGAGTAAAATATTTGAGTAGAATCCATCTTTAATGCACTTAGGCTTAGTAGTATGAAGTGGGACATGGAATATATTAGTAATAAAGTGTACTATTTTTCTATTTATTTTTTAATGGAATATGCTTGATTGAATTGAAAGGCTTCAAGATTCAAGAATTTGAAATGGGGCCCATCTCTAGTTTCAACTTTATCCAAAATGACTATGTAGCCCCCCCATAGGTAACCTGCCATTCTCAGCCTCGAATCACTTCCTATATTTACCAAAAACAATTATTTATTTATACCAAAAACAATCAAAATTTAATTAATTATTAATTACACTCCACATAATCAGAAACAAATCATAAAATGCTTATAAAGCATATAAATTTGATTAGTCAAATGAACTATAATTAAAGTTTGTTGTATTAATTTGGTGATTTGTAATGATAAAGAAATGACCTTTTATTGGACTAACTACAAATAGTGGTTGTAAATGTGACTTACAAAAGAATAAAAGTAAAAAACCCAACCGTTATAGAAATCAAAATTTTCTTTGCTTTGAAGGCAAACAATATATATATATATATATATATATATATAATATACCCCCTCTTAAAATCAATTTTGCAGAAAATTAAAAGCAAAACACTATATGAATTTAATTATCTGGTCTTTTTTTGTGGAAAATATTGAAAATTAATCTATTGGACTAAAGATTCTGTAAAGAGAAAGAGCCAAAGGGTAAATGGAGAAGCAGAAATTGCCAAATATGTAAAGAAAAGAAAAGAATCCCTCAAATTAACTTTAATTAAAACCCATCACAAAATACAATACACGTCGGCTGACAATCAGAAATTCCAGAAGGAAATAAATAATCATTACCACTAATTAAATAATTAATATATACATGTAACTAAAATCGAAATTTAATTGGCAAGATTTTTAAATTTTAAGGTATCTTCTGAGTTTTGGGCATATTTGATATATTTAATGTTATTTTTAATAAGATTTATATTGATAAACTTTTATTTTGTAAAAAGAATGATCGAACTAATTTTAATTTAAAAAATTGACTTATTTAATTTTAGAATTTTGATTTGATTCGAACCTTGGGCTAACTCAAGCTTCTTGGGCCATGATACCACAATCAATCAATGGTCAGCCTCGTAATATGACATCGCTTGTAGTATTAATACGAGAGTGACGTGCGATGTGATTAGAATTTAAGATCCAGAATATATAAGGAAACACATATTATACAACTCACCTCTCGTGTTAATGCAATATAAAATATCACACTATATAAAAACAGATCAATCACAAACACATGCCTTAATTACATGTTGAAAATAAATAAAGTTGAGACACAAAGTGAAATTCAAGCAAGCCTCTCGGTGTCTTGAAGCATCAAGCCTTTGAGGCTCTTAGCAAGCCACATTGCAGTATCTCTTGAAGACACCTTCTCCTTCCCAAAAGGCTTCAATACCACTGCAAGCTCCTCCACCTTATTCTGCTCAAGCAACTCTGCACACACCTCCAGCAGCCCCTCCAGCGCCTCCGCTCGTTCCCTACACGATCTCACGTCCAACGAACACGCCTTCGCCACGTGCCCCGAAGTCGAAGAATCTGACGACACGTGACAGATTGTGGAAGAGGAGGAGGTGATCATTCCCTCACCACAACCACTCACATCCATCACTTGATCATCATCATCATCCATATTTTCTTGAAATCCATTATTGGAGCTTGCTATTGCTTGATCGCAGCTCGGTCGAGGCGCGTTCGTATCTACTTTGTTAGATAATGCAGCAGAGTTTCTACAATGCTGCATGATTTCTTCACGAAAATGTGGACGTGAGGCGTTGTGAGGCACCGGTTTTGCATCCGTGGCTTGTTTTAAGTCGTGCACCGGATGCAATGCCCGAGAAGGAAATGAAGACGTTCTGACGAGGGCGGGAGGTGTCTTCTGTTTACAAGAGACTACTTTCTCAGAAACAAGAGCAGAAGAAGGTGTGGTTCCTTCATGTCTGGCTTTGGCTTTTGGTGGAGTTACCGAAACAAGCAACTGCACGAAGGCGAATGCATCAAAATCTATCTCATTCGAGGATTTACTTATAAACGAGGGACTCGGTAATAACGAATTTACACGCTTTAGCCCTAATCATTGCGTAAAAAGCCTAAACAGTAGAGAATTTGCACAGATAGCAAGAGCATCTATTACCGGACGCTTTGAAGAACTCGCTCCTTGTGCACGTTTCGCAGAAATAGGCGTCGTCTCGGATTTTGCGACATCGGGAGAGGCTTCCACACTTGATCTTGCATGGCAGTCTCTCAAGGGAGAAGTGTCTTCTCTGTTTTTGCCTTGCTTCAGAGCCATTATAATGTTCTTGATGACTCTCGGCTGCTTTGACACGTCGTCACTCTCTTCGTTCGTCCTAACCTTGGTATCTGCAGGCGATGCAGTAGTTCCACGATCAACATTAACGACAATGATATCCTCTTGCATCTCGCTCGACATTAGGCTGTCTGCATCACTGCAAGAACTGCTGCTAAGGCTACTTTCGGTATCCAGCCTATTATTCCTACACTCCTCAGCATTGCGTATAGGTTTCATTGGTGAAGGAGTGAAACATCGACGATACTCATCAACGTACGGTTGTAAAGACGCGTGCTTCAAGAGCTCGGATGCCTAATAGAAACAGAAGACAGATTACACAAAAGAAAGCCTTGATGAAGTAAAAGTGGACAGAGAATTGAAGTTCTTACACTTAACCGATGTTCGGGATTCTTTCTAAGCATGCTCTTGATAAGCAATTTCCTGTTAGGACACATTGTAGATTAGCCTCACCAGAAACGTGAACAGAGAATCGAGTGCAGTACGAATCACTTACAAGGACGGTGAGTAACAAGGAGGCAACGGGCCAATGGCGGATCGGTTGATCTTGCTTATTAAGCCTGCCATATCCTATAAACACATATTCACAGCCAAATCAAGAATGTGCAGTGCTTAAAACAAACTTCAGAAGCTAATATCTGTGCAAGAAGAGTCTGAATTGAATTGCTTACCGAAGCTCTGAATGCACGACGATGAGCAGACATTTCATACATACAACAACCTGGTTGACATAGAGAGTTAAGTTAATTAAGATGGTCTCACTTTACATCACTAAAGAGGATTGAGTCAAATCTGTATGTTCACAAACCAAGGGACCAGATATCAGATTTAAAGCCATAAGGAATGTCAGCAAGAAGCTCCGGGCACATGTAGTTTGGAGTTCCGACCACCTGTGCAAAACAAAGAGGATTAACGGTCACAGATCACAGCCAAAAAGTTTTACTACAAAGGTTGAGCATTGCATCAACTCTTTATATCTTCAAGGCTATAATAGGCACGTACCGAAGAAGCCAAATCGTCTGCTTTCATGGTTTTGGCAAGCCCGAAATCACCTGTTCGTGTAAAAACATAAAACGGAAGGAAAACATCGGTAAGGATTGAGCTAAAGATAGAATTTGTGATGACTCCTAGGCTGGTTAACTTACCTAGGCGAATATCGTGATATTTGGTGAGAAATATGTTGGAGCACTAGCCAAGAACAGCAGAAAGATCAGCTCAAACAATCATATAAATGATTAGAATAACTCAAACTGAGATGTTTGCTTACTTTGAGGTCGCGGTGGAGGACGAAATTCGAGTGGAGATACTCGACTGCTAAGAGTATCTGAGCAAACCACTTCAGCAGTTTCTGCATTGCATCCATCACTATTAAAGAAAACTATAGAAAGAGCACAGAAAAATGGGTATATGCTGAAATGGAAAGAACTAAAACCTCCTCAGGAAAGTAGTGGCCATTGGCTTTCTTCATAAGTTCAGCCCTATTGCATTTCCATCAGCAATGAATAGATGAATGAATTCACAAGAATTGTGCATAACATTACTCTTCTTGTAAGAACTAAATGTGCAAATGCTTACATGTCACCACCTTCACAATAGCCAGTAACTATGCAAACAAAGCAACCCTGCATTCAAGTAAAGAGGGGTTTAAGTTTAAACTAACTAAATGTGTACACTTAAACTCAATTACAGCAAAGTGAATACCTTCTCCACCCAAGCTTCCTTGAACTCGACGACGAAGGGATGCTGCAGTCTAGCAAGTAGGGCCATCTACACATTCGAAACACAAATCACCTCTTTCACTCTCATTGCAAGTGCTGGTATAAACCAGAAACTACATTCACATGAATATTTAAACTTGGACCCATCAAAAAAGATCAAATTTTGAAGTGACCCGGATAACCAATTCTGCCAAGAAGAGTAACAATAACACAAACATATGCATAAATAGATGAAAAAACAATAGGACTAATGCACCTCTTCATGAGCTGATCTCCTGCAACGTTCAGTTTGCCTAGCCAATCGAATCTTCTTAAGCACATACCTATTAAATAACAAGAAAATCAACATTTTCCCATAACCAAATCTTGAATAATCAAAGGAGATTGATTTCCTTCTGGTCTCAAGTAAAAAAACCAAGAAAGAAAAAAGAAACTTACTTTTTTCTTTCCAACTTGTGATTAACCAAAATGGCTGCACCAAAAGCTCCTCTCCCAATCTGCTCCATTATCTCATACTGCTCCATTTTTGACTCCATCTTCACCCTTCACACCAATCTTTCCACATAATAAGAAAGAAGAAAAGGCAGCAAATCTGCAGAAGTTTTAGATATTTATTACTGCCAATAAATGAACTGCTGCAGTGACTATGTGCATGAGCAGAATAAATGACAATATATGAAATTAATCAACCTAATATTTGGATTTTCTGCTTCTTCAGATTAGTTGAAAATATAGAAGAAAGAAAGCAGAGATGACAAACTAAAAGTAGAAAGGATGAGTGCCTCTAAATTCTTGGAAATGAAGCAAACATTGAAATGATTGAAATATAATTTAATCTGACCACTAATACAGTATGTCTTATGGGTTTAATTAAATAAAGATGCAGAAAAGTGAGCCTTAATTAAAGAATTGATGCTTCTGTCTGTGTTTAACTTATGTGTTATCTTTACTTTATTACTGATTTAACCCAATATATACTATTTTAACCATTGTGTGTTGTTGTTGATAAACTTGGTTTTGTACTCTTTTTAAACATCACCATCTTTAGTAACACCAGCACAACTATTACATCCATTTTTACATAATATTATATTATTATTTTCAAATTGAATTTATAATATAAATATATTAGACTGCATATTTTGTAAACAATCATGATAAATTTTAATTCAAATGTAATATTCCAATGAAATATCACAAATTATTTTGTACAATTTGGAATGAATATATTTTAATTATGAAAAAATATTTGATTTTTCATCATTGTTACTTGCTATAGTAACAAAATTGTGGTACAAAATCTTTTTGTATCTTTCTTACGTTATCAAATTAATGAGTGGAAACAAAAATATGTCTCTGCATGCCATTAATAACTGCATTTGTTTCTTGTGGTGCTCACCATTTATTACAAATTCGAAAAAATTAAAAAAAAAGATCAATTACGACAGTCTACAAAATTTTAATTTAATATATAATTTTATAACATTTATTACCAATGCACTAGTTCAAACTGAAAATGACAGGAATTATTGTTTCACAAAGTACTCAACTATTTATGTCTATGTATTCAATAAGTGACATCAATAACATCATGCAAAAACAACCCAATATGAAATGCCACTCACGAAAATAAGGGCGTAGTAAATTAAATTGCAATAAAAATTAATTTTTTAATGCATACCATTATTGATTTTTATTTTAATTGAATTCTTTGAGTTAATGAAAATAATGGTTTTCTTATCAAATATATTTAAGAAGAAGAAAGAAACTATAATCGCATGATGTTGTCTCGTAATAATTATTGAAATGAAGTAAAATTTGGTTCTAAAAGTTTAATATATGCATGCTTTAAATATAAGTAAACTCTACTACAGTAATAAAATGTTATTACATAGATTCAGTGGGCCCTACTGTCCAAAATGACCTATAGAATCTGGAACTTACATATTGAATTTGCAAAACACAATAAATTTAAATGTTTTGAGATTTTAGTAAGTTATTTGAGTTACAATTGTAAACATTATCATCCACTTGGATAATAATATAACAACTTATAGTATTTTTCAAAATTTTCTCATAATAATCTTCTTTGTTCAAGTTATAAAATATATATGTTTTAATATGTATATGAAAATGATATATTGAATGTTACATCAATTTAAATTAGAATAAGAAAAAAAATGTAAATTAATATATTTATTAGTAAAATAAAAAATAATTAAGAATAACGTTTGTAAGTTTTTTGTTAATTGAATCAATTATCTTAAAATTTTAATTAATAATCATAAAAATAATTGATTTAAGTGGTGACGTAATCAAATTGGCGCACTTTAGTTGGAGCGTGCGATGCTGGCAAGGCGAGTGGGGATCATTGGTGGGGCCCACTCTTGCTTTCCTTTTTGCTGGTGGGGTTTGTCTATCATGCGCACATGCTTAATTTCTTTAATCAATTTCATTTTATTAATTTTTAAAATAATTAAAAAAGGCGAGTAAGAAAGAAAACATTTGGTACATGAATAAATCATTAAGCGGGCCGGGCTATGTGTTCAAAGCCCATTAATGATTTTGGGCTTAGCTTACCCCATTTCATTACTTGGGCCTTAGTCCAATTCATCTCAATTAAAATACAGCTACACTTTATTATTTTTATTTCCACACACTCTTTGAATACTACCCTCAATATAACTCCTTATATAATCCATCACTATATTTTTCAATTATTAACATTTATTTATCTCTCACTTATGTATTCTACTTAACTCATTTATCAAGGTACTACCATATATTATACTCTTTTCGTCCTATTATTATGATTGGTTTATTATATTAGAGTGTATAATAATACTAGTTTATTTCCAAGTAAATAAAAGTTTTCATTGAAAGTTAATCAACCTTAATGTGAATCACTCATTTACACATAAAATATTTCTTTTTAATATCCATTTAAAAAAATAACGTGTTATAAACAAAGACGGAGGTAGTATTCAGGCAAGTCCAGGTCATTGCCCGGGAAAATATGTAATTACGTAATTATGGATGTAGTCGAATTGAAATTTTTTAAAACTCGAGTTCTGCTTGAGCTTGATTTGTTTATGATTTGATTTAGTAGAGAATTTGAATCCGAACTCGAACCCAACTCAAGCTCTTTAGATATTCGATTTTAAGCTCGTTAAAAACTCATTTGTTAAATTAAAATTTGAGTTGATATATATTTTTATATTCATTTGAGAAGTTCATAAACTAAGTCTTATATAGTTCGTGAACATTTTGAATCGAATACCATTAGACTCGAGTTCGGTTCGATAAATAATGTGAACTCAATTAAAATCTAAAATTTGATTCATTTAATGAAGGAACAAAGTTTTATAGAGTGAGCCGAATAGATAACAAAGTTTTCAATAAGCGGATTATGAGCTCATAAAGTATTTTGAAATTTCATCCTATCATTTTAAAACTCCAAGCTCCACCCCTAGTTATAAATATCAAAGGGATGAAATATTATTTAAAATTGTACTTTCTTCGTCCCGCTAAAAGCGGCCACAAGGAAATCGGCACAAAAATTAAGAAACTAAAGTGTTGTGTGTGAATAAAGTAGGAGTGATATATTTTAAAAGTAATTTTTTTTTTCTTTTTAGGAAAGTGGTCATATTTAATAGGACGGCCCAAAATAAAAATATGACAACTTTTAGCGGGAGAGAGTGAATAGTTGATATGTATAAAAAGATAGGATGATTGGAAATCACCTGAGAGGACTGGACTACTATCACACAGTAATGGCAGAATGTGCAGAGAGAGTTTGCAACTTTGCGTTGCGAGAGATAATATTAACTCACTTTTGATGCCAATCTGATCGAATCTACCTCTCACTTCTCATGACCTGTCCTCACGTCATATGTTGTAATAATAAGACTAAACATTTTGACCCGATACGAGTTTTAAAAATATATATTGATTTTAATAAGAATATATAGTTAGTAGAATTTGAATCTTACTTGATATATTGTATTAAATTTAATCGTGTGTAGTTAGCTGTGGGAGCACATTAAAATGTGAAATTAAAGCTGAATTTGAAAAGTTATCTGCAAAGGGCAGATATGCAATTACTAATTAACCACATCAATCAATCTCTTCGTTTTATCAAATTGGTTAATTTTACACTCTACTCACATTTTTTATTTATTTATTTAACTCCACTTATAGTAAATATAAAATGGAAAAATAAATATATAAATATATTGTACATCATATTATTATAAAAGTAACAGCAACAAAATAATCATGGACTCTAATTCTCTCACATTTTCTGAACTACAATGTATTTTGAAATTAATATATTTTGGTGCATCTCGAACATCTAGAAAGAAAGTGAAAATAGTAGTACTACTACAACTCCAGGTTGGGTATCAAAATCCAGGTATCATACAGAATAATCATATCTAATAATGACTAATTTACATCACCATTGCCACTGTCATTGTCGCAAGATTAAATACCATATTGACATAAGCAAATAAATAATTTTAATTCTTATAAAAGAAAGAAAGAAAGCCAGCTGCATGATTTGACTTTATACAACAGTATACAATATCCCCAAAATATGAAAAATACCCAGATCCGTTGGAGTATTAGTATATAATAATGTACTTGACTCTGATGAAGGTCAATCAAGATTTTCATATCTCAACTAAGAGAAAAACAAAATGTCCAAAAGGAGTTTTGCAGAGGAGAAAGTACAAATTCATGTAGTTGTACTAAAATTGGGAATATTCTTTCTTTAACGGAAACAAGGACTTGTGTGGTGTCAACTGATTCTGCATTTTGCATATCTATTTAGTAATAAAGAAAGTGTGTATAGTGTAGTAATGTGTGAATAGATACTTATGGAAGAGGAAGAGGAGGAGTACCTTGTTGAGATAAGGCGGTGACGTTGCAGAGTGTCACAGTCATCTGAAACGGCGCCGTCAAGCACCTGCGTTTTGGTACAATCCATCTAGAGGCAATTTGTTCTCTCCACTCCACTTCAATTAATACATACACTCATACCACTGTCATATCATCAATATATAGATTTATTTGCTATTCCTTCTCTTGTGAAAAATGGCTGCTGCAGCAATCATTCTCTTCTTCCTAGCTTCCCACTATAAATTGCCCCTTCTTCGTTCAATCTCCTCATCATCTTCTCTACCTGCAACTCTTCTCTCATTCTTACTGCAAACTCTCTTTAAACTTTAGCTCATGGCAAAAACTATCATCTTCCTCATGCTGCTCTTGGCCCTTTATGTCCAACACTTTGCCGGTATCTCTCTTTTTCTATCTCTCAATCTCAATCTCTCTCTGTCTCTCATGCAGCTATGTATATATATATATTAACATGGTCATATGTTGATGTTATGCAGAATGTAGCAGTAGGGGCCCCAGCTCTGTGGAGGATTTGCACAGAGAGGTTTGTCTCCTTCACTGCATGTTATTCAAATTTCCTATAAACATCAATGCGCACACACACATATATGGATTTTCTTGATTTGTTTAAGCACTTTTGAGCAGCTATTCATGGAGATGAAGAAGAAAATGGACTTGAAGAAGCTGGTGCTGGATCACAGCAGCTCCGGCAGCAATGAGTTGCCGGAGGATTGGCAGCTCAGGCGAGTTCCGGCCGGACCCGACCCGTTGCACCACAACGGGCAGGAACCGAAGAAGCCCCAAACTCCATGATCCAACTTCTTCCCATTTACATCTCAAAAAGCAAAAGAGTAGAAAATATGGAGTAGGTTTAATGAACACCCTTAGATGGTCTTCTTTTTTGTTATCTGCATCAGAAATATGTGCATGCAAGCAATGCTGCCAGATTAAGTAATATATATATATATGTTTTATATATAACTAATCTTCTGTTTTATTGAAAATCTATCAATGAAATTAGATTCACAAGCACTAGCCTAAGTGACAATCCACAAACACTGCAAATGGTGCAATTAATCTCGATCAACCAATATATATTCACAACCATTTCAATGATAATCTTGCAAGAAATCAATTTCACAAGGACTTGCATTCATCCCAAGCTCAGTTGACAAATGCTGCAGCATCGAATAAATACTCTGTGCATCAGCATGAGACCTATCGCCAGCAACAAACTCGTGAATGGTGCAATCAATCTCTATCAAACTAACTCCAGGCTGCTTCTGCATTCCTCGATCCTTCATCTTCCTCCTCACCTTACTCGCCCCGCGCCAGCTCCCCGTGGATGCGTAGATGTTAGACAACAGCACGTAGTTGAAATGGCCGTTCGGGTCCATATTACGGAGGTAACTCATCAGAATCTCAGCGAGATCAACGTCTGCGAAAGTTCTACACGCTGCTAATAAAGAACCGATTATGACTTCATTTGGCTTCATTGGCATTTTCTCCACCACCTGCATCGCCTCTTTCAATCTCCCGGCGCGGCTGTAGAGGTCTACAATGCACCCGTAGTGCTCGATTCTTGGGGTGATTTTGTGTAATCTTGTCATCGTTTTGAAGAGCTTCAGCCCCTCTTCGACTAAACCGGCATGGCTGCAAGCAGTAAGTGCACCGGTGAAGCTCACGCCATCGGGTTTGAAACCTGCTTTCTGCATTTGATGGAAATAATCCAGAGCTTCCTCTGCATATGCATTACATGCTAAGCCCACAATTATCGAGTTCCATGAAACTAAACTTCTTTCTTGCATTTTATCGAACACTTGACGAGCAAACTCAACACATCCACACCTGCAGTACACATCTATCAACGAATTATTAACCCTTATGTTGTCCCTAAAATCCTGCATCATCACAAACCGATGCAGCCAAATCCCCAAACCTAACGTTCCTATATTAGCAACAGCAGAGAGCACCGAAACAATCGTCACAAAATCGGGATCCATTCCAGCCAACTGCATCTCCTGAAACCACCCCAACGCCTCCTCGTGCTTTTCTTTCTTCACAAAACCATCAATCAACACAGTCCAAGACACAGCATCATGTTCAGGCATTTCGTCGAACAGCTTCACTGCCTCCTCAAAGCAGCCTTTCCTCATATACCCATTAATCATGGTGTTCCAAGATACCTTATTCCTCACGCCCATATGATCAAAACTCAACCTCGCCAATCGCAAATCCCCAAATTTGGCATACATGTCGATCAGAGCTGTCCCCACCTTCACATTACCGACATCCAACCCGATTTTTCGCGCATAGCCATGAAGGGGAGGGCCGAGCAAGGAACCATGAGATGGGAAATGGGCGCAACCGGAGAGGAGAGTGATGAAAGTGATGTGGTTTGGTTCAACTTGAGATATGCGCATGTGGTTGAATTGCGAGACCGCTTTCGATAAACGGCCGTTTTTGCAGTGGTGGGCAATGGATGAAGTCCATGAGGCAGTGTCAGCTTCGTGAGAAATGTTGGAACTGATATGTTGGGAGCTTCTAGAGGAACTGAGGTGGAGATGGCGGTCTGGAGAATCGGTTGCCGGCGGCGACTGACGGAAAGGCGGCGTTTTGAAGGCGGGAATGATCATTGCTTCGAATTACAGTTGAGATAATGTTTAGGCGTTTAATTAGTTAATATATATAATGTGAAAATTAAATTAAATTAAATTAAAGAACGTTGGTGTTTAAATTATATTTCGAGCGAATATTTATATATAATGGGAAAATAAAAAATGATTCCGTTGCCGGGAATCGAACCCGGGTCTCCTGGGTGAAAGCCAGATATCCTAACCGCTGGACGACAACGGAATTGTTATTGTTGGGTAAAGATTAGGTTACTTGAATAATTGTTTGTTTTAGAGGTGCTTTCTCTTTCAATATGACAATTCTTATATTCAAAAACTTATAAAATCATGTGGTATCAAGATTATATGGTACTAGTAATTAAGAAATTAATTAGGTTGGGTGTGTGAATGCATTAAAAGATTCCACATGGCATGTAGAAGCCAATGGGTTGGTTACTTGAACTGTCTGCCTTTAGTGCTGAGGAAGGTCTATTTGGGGAAGAAGCACTTGAGTTTGAGTAGCCTCACTTGGATATATTTATATATGTATATAGGGACTAGTACAGTTAAACACTCTCTTTCATTACGTACTTAATTAATAAAGTGAGAATACACAAATATGCCCACTTTCAATATTTGTATATTGA
>JAPKLX010000018.1:2778079-2821953 GCA_026898415.1 Leonotis leonurus | reverse complement strand
TTTGAACATGTAATTTGTGAGAATGGGTATATTTATTTTTCTCCCATTAATAAAATGGTGCTGTACTTTGATCAACTCTCCACACCCTCCCCTAGTTACTGCTACACTGCATTTCTATTCTTTTAAAACCTTCCCTCATAACACTTTTTTGGTATTCTTTTACTCTGCTAGCTGTGTTTTTGTTTTTCCATTTTTTAATTTACATATTTCAGGAAAAATCAATACGTGTATGTATAATATTTCCCAAAATCATTACATATATATGTGTGTGTGTGTGTCTTTAAAATCAATGACACTTCATTTAACATGTATGATCATTTGTTAATTGCATTAACAAAATACTACACCTTGCTAATCATGTCAATATTAGTTATTTTTTTGACAAAAGGCCCGTGTCATTAATATTATATATATATATATATGTGATTAGGAAATAATTAAGAATTCACATCAACAAAATCCAACATTAAGAATCCACAAGAAGTAGATGAAAATATGCAGTTTGAGGACTGAAAATTGTGTGAACATCAAGCCATGAACACGAAGTGACGATTGTGTAATGTAATAATCACTCCACTAAAATATTAATATGGGATCCTTCAATATTACTAGGGCTTCTTGTCACCTTCTCCAAGCTTGATAACTCTCTCCTCATCTTGTGTTCAACCTTCTTGAACCTTGCTGACTTGGCAAGTTCGCCAACCGCGTCGGCTATCTTCACCGTGCACGAGACTACATCGATGAGCAACGACGCCACCGTGACAGCTGGAATTATTTCAAGAAAGTCGGTGTCCGGCCAAAGCCCAGCCCTCATCGATGCTTTGAGCTTGGCAGCAGCAGATTTGGCATTCAAAGCTCGTGCATCGCTTGCTGTGGAGCATGTCATTGTCTGAATCCCCATTGCTAGCTCCCCAAGTGCAGAACTACTTTCTGTGATGATCTTCTTGCATGCTTCTTCCATCTCTTTCCGGTGCTCTAATGGTGTCTGCATGAAATTAATTAAATTAATATCTTAATTGATCGAAATTGAAAAAAAAAGAAGCTTCAAGATCTACCTGGAGATCTGAGTTGAGGTAGCAATTTAGAGCATCGATCTTGTAAGCACATTCTCTTGTAAGAGACCCAATCTTAAGGTATTGTTCCCATGGGTGGCGATACCTAAATTTACCGTGCCTTGGCTCCCATTTTGCAAAATTTACCTACACAGTAATAATTAATAAATAACAGTGAGAAGCTAAAAAATATGTAAATAGTAGTCATTTTAATTTTATGAATTGAAGATTTCATGCTACTTTATTTATAATATAATTCAATACTTACCAATGAGTCCTCAACACCTTTAGAGTTGAGAACAGTTTTATAATCAGTGAGGGCAGTATTGTCTTTGTCGTCACTTCCTTCTTGAAAATAGACACGTCCAAAACCTAATCAGACACAAGACCAAAAAACACATAAAACAGCTGTACCAACTCACTCTTTACGGCCTGCACATAACTCAATAAAAAAATAAACTCCAATAATCTCTATATATAAATTTAATTAATAATACTAGCTCTTTGCCAACAATAATGGGATAATAATAATAGTAGCATAAAAATAAAAATGAATTGAAGGTAGCGGCCTAGCTACCTTCCAAGAAAGTCCCAAGAAGTTGAATGTTGGAGGCGGTGAGCTTATGAAGATCTTCACCAGCCCAAACTGGGCACACAAAAGTGCAGACCAGAACAGTGGCAAACCCACCGACCAAGATGGTCGTCAGCCTCTTGTACGCCATGTCCAAAACCTCATCGTCATGATACCCAGACACCGATATCAGACTAAACGTGAGGATGAATATCACTACCCCATAATCGTATCTCGCCCTCATCTTCGGAAAGAATCGACAAAATGTCGCCACTGCAGCTGCAACATATATATAGTATATCAAATTAAAGTTCAGATGGTTTCGATTCGTACGATGATGATGTTGTTGTTAGAATTAATTACCTGTGAGGAAGACAGAGAGGCAGAGTACAATGACTTCGATATTCTCCCCAGCAAAACTTGCTAGATCGTGGGCGCAGACGCCTAGGGCTCCACCCAGCAACGTCGCGATGCCTCTGTTCACTCCTTTTCCCAGCGTTGCTCCTATATTTTCAATCATCCATTAGATATAATTAAGAAGGTTCTAGAAGGTTCCGAAGGAGGTTGGTTGATTGGTTAATTAATTACTTACCTACGGAGAACTCGAAGACGACGACGACGGTCATGACGGCCCACATCGCCGAAACGCCGAAGCCGTCGTAGAAGAAGTCGAAGTAGTAGAAGAGAGAGACAGCAGCTATGGCTATTCCCACCTTGACTGCGTGGACGATCCTTCTGGAATCTTCCTTCCCCAGCCTCTTCCCTTCTTCTACAACGCCGGTTATGGAGTTTCGGACCTTGTCGGAACGCGCCTTCATCCAGCCGCACGCGCGCTTCATCAGTGTTGCATTGTCTTGATTTTCTCCTTCCATTTTGCTTCTTCTTTCTTTCTTTTTCTTTTCTTGGTTATGTCTTGTTTATTTTTGGAGAGGGTGGGAAGAATGCAGGGGTACTTATAGAGTTGAAGGATTATTAGTTCACATGTGGTGTGGAGAGGGAGCTTCTGGGATGTTTCTCACACAGAGACCCGTATGGGTGTGTGTGAGTGCATGTTGGAAGGCAATAGAGATCTTTACAGCAGTTTGTTAGTTCACCAAATTAAGTGTATATATTTATTAGTGCAGTAATTAAAAAGTTCTTTTACACTATACGCGCTTAATATATTCTTACCAAAATGTTCTTTGGATTTTCTGGCCACGTCGCTATCTAATCATAAATCACGTAGTCCTTTTCGTTTTCTTCTCCTTAATTACGTACTTATTTCTTTATAACTGTTAATTAGGTCTACATTTATAATTTTAACTTTTTATACTCATCCATCACATTATATAACTTTGGTTTGATAATTAAAGTGTGAGTTTTTTATTCATTATTAATAGTTTGGTTTGATCAAAATTGTTAGTATATTTTTGATCTGATCAAATCAATTCAGTTTTAGAGGGACTCATGGATTATTTTTTAAAATTTCACGAAATCAAATTATGGTTAAATTAAAACTAGTACAAAATCAGGTATTGTATATATGTGACTTTATAAGGGCACATTTAGTTGACATAATTGAGTTTCGAAATTAATCTTATAAATTGTTCGGTGCCTTTTCATAATATTAAGATAATTTAATATAGAAATTTTTGTATTTAACAAACTTAATTCTATTTATTATAGAGATTTATATCTATTTATACTAAATTATTCATTTTTATAATTGGAGCCAACATTACAGATATTCATCTTACGGTTGGCAATATTAATATTTTCTTACGTTGATTTTATTTTTATAGTGCACTAAAACATATATTACTTTAGACCGCATTAAGATGAAATCGAACATTATTATAAGTTTAATCTCGTACGTACGTGTATAATTACTTCATCGTTACATCAACACACGACAATAGCTAAAAACAAAATTTTGATTTAAGAAATATCGACTCTATTATTAGGCCAACACGTAGATACATTCATGTGGGGGTTTGAAAAATGATTGGGAGTAAATTTATGTAAGATTTGAAAATTTTAATTCATTTCACACTTCCAAAAGAGGTCCACGTCAAAACATTTATCACTTGTGTTGTGTTGTGTTGTGTTTGTGTACTATATACACCACTATAATACTTCTAAATTTACCTACATTTTGCCTTTCTTTAAGTTTCCCTTCGCTTGCATTTCCAACAAATTATTGTCTTTTAATTAATTACGATTGAGTAATTATTATAGTTTTGAATTTATTAATTATTTTTGGGTAACAATTGTTATTAAAATTGCACTAAAAAACCCACAAAATAGGAACTAAAATGTTATCAAAATTGTTCACAATTGATCCCTAAACATCAATCTCTTTACATACAAAGCGAGTGATTCAATTCATCCTTATTTCCACTTCATATCTAATCACTAAAACAAAAATTTCAGCTACATTTGGGTGTAACTATTATTGGTGTCACTAAATTTTATTGCATGTTATTAAAATTTTTAGTAACATTTAAAAGTGTAATTATTAAATGATAATTTGTGACATGTATTTATGTATTTGAAAGTGTCACTACACCAAATTAGTTACACCATTAAATGTTACTAATAATTTTAGTGACATGCATTTAAAATATTGTGACACTCATAATAATTACACTCAAGTGTCGCTATTAAATTACACTCAAGTGTCACTATTTGAGAGTTTTGTTGTAGTTAATGTTGTGACTCTTGTCCTAATTACTCATATACAATGTCAATATTATGCGATGCTTCAAGACTAGGGCTCTTCTTCACTTTCTGCAAGCTCGCTTGTCTATTCATAGCCGGATTGGGCTTCTTGAATTTCGCTGACGACGCCAGCTTGTCGACCGAATCCGCTACCTTCACCGTACAGCCAACGATCTCGATCAGCAGCGACGCCACCGTGACGGCCGGGATTATGTCGAGAAAATCGGCCTCGGGCCAAAGCCCGGTTTTCAAGAGGGCCTTGAGCTTCTTAGCTGCAGCCTTTGCATTCACAATGTGATTCTCACTAGCTAGTGGGAATGTCATTGTCCGAACCCCAATTGCAAGATCGGTTAGGGCTAAGCTGCATTCCGAAGTGATCTTGGTGCAGGATTCTTGAATCTTTGTCCGATGTCCCAGTGGCGTCTGCATATATCAATTAGGGTTAGTTCGTTGTTACGTTTATGTTTGTGTTAGATATTATCAGTGACGGAGCTAGGATTTTTTATTTTTTCTACCTGCACGTCCGAGTTGAGGTAGCAATTAATTGCATCGATCTTGTATGCGCACTCTCTGGTAACGGCGCCAATTTTAAGGTACTGGTTCCATGGGTGCCGGTACCTAAATTTTCCGTGCCGCGGCTCCCATCTCGCGAAATTCACCTAGAGGGGAGTAAATAAAATTAGAAATAAACGAATCGAATCGAATCAAGTTAAGGGTTTGGAAATCTATTAATTACTCACCAATGAGTCCTCCGGGCCTTTGGAGTTGAGCACACTTTTGTAATCATTGAGTGATGCTAGGGTCTTTTCGTCATTTGCAGCTGCTTGGAAATATACCTGTCCAAAAGCTAATAGAACAAGAAATTAATCATTTCATTAATTATTCATTCACCAGTTGCACTTCACAATAATTAATTATCTCAACAAAATGATTATACATACATATATATATATATACCTTCCAAGAAGGAACCAAGTTTGTGAATGTTGGAAGCAGTGAGCCTATGGAGATCTTGGCCAGCCCAAACTGGCCGGATCAATATGCAGACCAAAACCGCAACGCAGCCGCCGATCAAGATCGTCGTCAGCCTCCGGTAAGCCATGTCGAAAACGACGTCGTCTCGGTACCCCGACACCGATATCAGACTAAACGTCAGAATGAACACCAGAAAGCCATAATCATACCTCGCCTTTATCTTCGGGAAAAACCTACAAAACGTCGCCGCCGCAGCTGCATATATACATATATACACACACACAATCAGTCAATCATATATAGTCTTCGATTGGTACGATGATTGCTTGTAATGACCATATATATATGACTAGTGATGTACTCACTAACCTATCAAGGTAACAGAAACCCCAAGCAAGACAATCTCGGCCACGTCACCGGTGCAGCTCGCCGCATCGTGGGCCCCAACGCCTAGGGCTCCACCTAGCAGCGTTGCGATGGCTCTGTTCACTCCTTTCCCGAGCGTGGCTCCTATTTTTTTAAATAATTAATTAATTTGATTACTGTAAAATTCTAGAAAGTTCGGTGGGAGGAGAACTTACCTACGGAGAACTCGAAGACGACGACGACGGTCATGACGGCCCACATGGCGTTGACGCCGAAGCCATCGAAGAAGAAGTCGAAGTAGTAGAGGAGAGATATGGCGGCTATGGCTATGCCCACTTTGAATGCGTGCACCACCCTTCTTGGGTCTTCCTTCGCCAGTCTCTTGGCTTCTTTTCCGACACCTTTAATGGCGTTGCTGATCTTGTCGGGAAGCGCCTTGAGCCAGCTCCCCACTCTCTGCAGACGTGAACTCTTTTCTTGATTCTCCATTTCCAGTCAAACTAGTCTTATTAATTTCACTTTTTGTTCTGTGTGTTATGAATTAAGCAGTAGTCATAGTTTGGGTGAAAATGGAGGAGGGTGGTGTGAGGATTTATAGAGAGCACATGGGGCGGTGGTGATGGTGTGCTGAGAGAGAGAGAGAGAGATGAACTGTACAGCAAAGATATTTAAATTTACTTCTGGCTGGCTATTACAATTTACAGGAGAGAAAATGTTGTCTAGCAACACGGTTTCTTCACCAAAATTGAAAGGAAAAAAATCCCAACAAACTTAAAATAGCATTGTGTAAATTTAAAAATTAAAGTTTTCTATTAATAATTTTTTAAAATTTATTTTTTTCTTATTAAATTATATGATAAAAATAATATATTCATTTAAAACAAATTCTTCTCCTTATATATTAAAAAAAGATTATTGATGTTTTCTTCATCATTTCCTTCAAAAAAATCATGCAATTATTACATTTGAAAAATAATTAAATTGTTTGATATACAATACATTAAGAGTTAATTAATTATAGGGAATACGGCGGTAGAGTACTATTTAAAAGGATATTCATATCATTCATAGATTTCAATAAATAATACTATATATGTATGAAGAGTATGAATCATACCTAACAATCGGGATTCATACTCAAAATGCTAAAAAAACGAAAAATTCGTCGGTTAAAGAAATTTCACCACCATCAAAATTTATTTTACAAACAAAATTGAAATCATACCAATAATCAACACACCACTAACAACAACAGATTATCAAAAATATAAAATCAAACTACACCAACAGAGAAATCCAAAGAAATAATATTTAGATATTGTGTATGAATGATATGATTTTAGTGGGTTCATACCATTCATACGTGAATTGTATGAATATTATTACATATGTATGAAAGGTATGAATCATACCTAGCAAGTGGATTCATACTCATAATGTTAAAAAATGAATAAAATCGTTGGTTAAATATATATGGGTATTTATGACAATTTACAATAAAAATAACTATAATTTATATATTATTATATTAATGACTTATTTATTTTTCACTATTTTATATTTTACCTCAAACATTAATGAAACATGACCTGTCAATTGTTCTCAAATATTGTTAAAAAAAATAAGAAAATTAATATCACGAGGAATTCAACCTTGCCAATTAAAATGTAAAACAAGTCTTTGCTATTTAAGCTGCAATCTTGAATAATAACAATATATATGAATGATATTTCGATTTGAGGTTCTCGGAAATCGGGAATACTGTGCGGTCGCTCACAACGCACATCCTAAAAACCTTGTCTTATGAAATTCACTTGTTAGTTTCTCACCATTCATGTCATATAATTAAATTTTCATTTAATCATGTCAAATAATTAAATTTTTAGTTTTATATATTTTAATTTAACATAATTTTATATTTACTATTAGAGTTTATGAATCATTAATTCTATTCATATAAGATATATAATTATTTTTTAATTTTGATACCACTTTTATTTAATTTCTAAGATTAATTAGTAAATTTAAAAGTATGATATATGATTTTTTTTTTATTTTAATGAGTTGTCTCGTAATGAATCACACATTTAGTGACTTCATCATTTACGTTAACAGCTTTGTATTTTACTTAAAAATAAAAATTATTGTTGAATAGTAGTGGTGGCAGGTGGAGGTATTACACGTGGCGTCTACCATTTATTTGGAAGTTAATAAATATTTTAATAATTGGGGACAAAAGGCAAATTCCTTGACAAGGAGTTATGTAATAATAAAGTAATTAAGTATACAAAATTGAGAAAATATTGGATTATATAAAAAGAAGGTTTGGTCTTATTATGTTGGTATCTGTCAAGGCCTTGATGCCAAACAAAATGTGGAGGTTTCTAGTGCACTTTACCAAACTTTTGACTACCTCATAATTAAAAGATAATTAATTTAATTTGTGCTGTATTTCCAGCTAATGCATGTATTTAATCATATTTTTAATATTTTTGTTTTGTAGATTGTCGTATATGATTTGTATTAGTAATTAATGTTTCAAGTAGCGTATGAATAACACATGTAATGTTTAGTTTAGTTCTTATATTGTTTTATGTGTTTTTTAATTGGGTTTAATTGCATAAAAAATCACATATTTTAGGTGAACTTCAAAATAAAGGCAATTTTTTTAACACATTTTGAATCATAAATTTTACATGTTTTTTAAGTTTCACACAAAATTCAATTTTCTTGAATTAGACAATCACATGTTGAATTGCTGAAACTTTTATATATATATTGTGTTCTAACATGAAGCTCGATAGTTATTTGAATTATGAAATTTAGGTTCAAACTAGTAAATTGAAAGTGATAAGGTTTGAATTTTATATGAAAATTGAAGATTATATAAAATTCATGATTTAAGATGTAAATCATAGTTTATTTAGAAATTCAATTAAAGTTCTTGATTTTTGGTTCAATTAATTAACCAGATTTTTCAAATCACCAATTCTAACTGTCTATGGTAACAAAACTATAATCAAGTTGGTATTTTAATTAAATTAAGATCAGGTGTCCTAATGTGGCTCTTAATTACACAAATCTTGGCTTTACAACTTGTTTTATTTTAAATAATTATCAGTATCTTCAATATTATAATTTTTATTTTGTGCTTAAAAAATATCAACAATGTAGCATGTTAATTAAATTAAGACCAGGTGGTCTATGACATTGGTATTATTTTCCAACTTGCTATATTTAATTATACATTTAATAACATCTTCAATTTTGTAATTATAAACTTAGCTTGTTTTGTAGCCATTCTACTTAATTACACAATATAGTTAATTATTTACACCTGATTAGCTTAGATAATTAACAGTATCTTGATTTTTATTAATACATAAATTAATTTAGACATTAGAAAACATATGCAAATGGCATGCTTATTGAAATGGGGCGGTGCTGTGAGTGATGTATGGCTCTAATTAAACATTAATTGTTATTTTGGAACTTGTAACATTTAAAATAATGATGATCAGAATCTTGATTTGAAAATAATTCATTCCTGTAGATCATGATATTATTGAGCCATTTTGTTTTATTTTGTCGATACATAACATAATTAAAGAGATACATTGAATAATGAAAAAAAATTGTTTTAATTACATCAATAATGTCAATTATGCGATTAGAAAATCAGCAATAAATTAAATTTGATCTTAAACTTACAAGATCAATATTCTCCATATCTCATTATTTTGATACTTTTTTTTAATAAACTTAATTCTTTTGAAAAAAAAGAGAAGAAGATAAATTAACAAGTGGAGTTGGTATTATTTATGAAGTGATAGCCATCCCTCTTTGAATTGCACATTATTATTTATGAATTATGAATTATTTATGAATTGTTCACATAATTATTTATGAATTATGAAGATAAATCAAATTCAATAATTATTCACATTATTCATATGCATAATTTATTTATAAAATAACATTGAAAACCAAAATTGGGAGCCTTTTTATTTTGAGAACAATGAAATCTCATCGTATCTACAAAAATACACTTAAATAAGAAGCATCCCCCATTAAATATTGCTCAAAATCCAAGAGTTCCATACTACACAAGATTACACATACATAAATCCAAAATAATATATATATTTAAAAAAATAATAGGTGCAGGAATATATTTATTTTTGTAGTTTTTGTGCACAATGTTAAAGGTAATTTCTTGGAGATAGTAAATATTAACTAAAGTTTGAATCTTGCTTTTCTGTGATCAATGTGAAGTGTAACAGAACATCAAGAATCAGTTTAGAGTAACATAAAGCAATTTCTTTGTAAGTTTTAAACACAAAAAGTATTGCTACATAGTATCTGATAAGTTTCCTAGTATGGGTTTCTCTTGATGAGCAAGATTGTACTAAAAGGAGTGATTTCATACTACAAGTCTACATCATTGCCCTTTCGCTTTCTTTCTAGCCAAAAACCGTTCCTTTGCTGCAGCCAATGCATCCTGAGTTCTTTTGTGATGGTCTGTTGCAGCAGTAGTGACTGCGTCTTCACTTCCTTTCTGATTGTCGGCTATCGTTTCTTCCCTTGCAGCAGGCATCGTGTCCTCGCTTCCTTTCTGATTTTGGGGTCTCGGTAGCTTACGAGCTGATTGTTCATCTGTGGCCTGATCTGGAATGGAAGAATCAGAAATAGGCTCTCTATAAGGTTGATCGGAACTAGTACTGTCCTGGTGCCTCTTTCCCGTCCCTGATGGATCGGGACTAGTACCAGTTGTCGTAGGAGAGACCTGACGCGGTGGCTTAACCGCCACTTCATCCGGATGTCTCTTTGATTTCCCCTTGCCAGCATCTACAGAACCGAATGCTACATTTTTGGAAAGATTGAAATAAAAATCACTGAGATCTGCCTTCTTGGTAACCTATGAAAAGGAAGAAAACGATTACGATGTAAGACATCTGCTACAAACAGAAACCGAATGCTACATATTTCACACCGGCAGACTATATACGATACGCAACCAGTTAATCGCACTATATAAAGCGACTGTCCAAAGTATTATAACAATATAGATTAGAGATTGTCTAGTATATCTATATACAAGCACAGAGATGAACGAAAATGTATGGTGCGGTTCTGAACTTTTCGCGGACTCGCAGTGTGTTGACTAGTGAGACAAAGACAAAGTCAAGCGGATTTGCAAGCAGACGGGATTACCCGTATTATAACACACTCTCAACACGTAGAACAATTAATTCCAACTTACGTCTTCCTTCTGCTCACGCAATTCACGGAGCCGCTCTTCCTCCATCCATTTGGCTTGCTCTGCCAGTTTCTTCTTGTAAGCACTAGTGACAAACTTATCTTTATCTGCAAACAGATGTTCGTCTTGGGTCCTTTCTTTGGCAAGTTTTCTCTCATAAACTATCTCGTGTTCTCTTTCTCTTTGTTTTGCCTTGTCTATCAGTCCTTGAATATATCTTGGCTGCATTGAAAATAATCTTTTATTGATCTTATAAACTTCATGAGCAAGATCTAGTACCTCTACTACAATCAAAAGAATTTGCAGGGCATGCAGATCAAAGATAGAGAGGTAAATAAATTTAGACAACGATGAAGTTATAAATTCTATTTTCGTTTTTTCTTGCATTATGGCAGATCTACTCAATTTATCAACTTCAATCCATCAATTCAACCTAAAAGTATTTATTTCGAGGTATATTTGGATTTGACAGTATGCTATACCCTGAAAATGTTGGCACCGGTTACCGTATATTGCAATTGTTCCAAGATAACATGGTCAAGAAGCAGCACGACACAGAAAATTAACAGGTAGTATCAGAAATCACCTAATTATGTTCCCAAAAGACAGTTCACAACGAATTTCACATCTTCTAACGAGAAAGACAATATACTGCAACAATACCTTTCTATCTTTCCGCTCTTGTTCTTTAGGACGAACTTGTTTCTCCTTAATTTCATCATACACTCCATCATAGTCGAACGCAGTAGGGTCTTCTTCAAGAGCCTTCTTATGCTGCTCTTCAACCTATTGAGAATTCAACATTAAAACAAAAGTTACAATAAGAAAAAATATGTCAGAGCCAAAAATACAAACTACATTTTACAACAGAAGAAGACTGACATCTTTGTGAGTTTTGTTTTTGTAATTTTGGCGCAAAATGTCCCTCTCGACATTATCATCGTCATCATCATCATCGTCAAAGCCCAGCACCTTTGGAGGTGGGGGTCTTGCTGGTTGTTTCTGCTGCGGTTTAACTCTAATTTGCAATCCATACTTCGACATTTCTGTTCAAATTCCAAAGCCTTGAGCCTGAAACAAATCAAACATAATTCAACTAACAAAACAACCATGATCGCACTAACAAGCAACTTCATACAGATCAACAGAAAATCTTTTACATTCTTGCTTTCCTTTCACCTCACTTGACTTCATAATATAAATGGTGGTAGTCTTTCTTTATGCTTACAGATGAATCAGATCATATAAAACAAAAATGAACAAGCCCATAATCTCAAAAGCAAAAGTAATCTACGGAACCCTACTTCAGAGCTCCCAATTCGAATTAAGAAGTCTCACCTCAGAAAAATCAAGAATTTAAACAACCCAAGACGCAAACTTTATACATCATAAGCGGTTTGATTAATATTGAAACAAGACCCAATTGAAATCGCAGACAATTTGAGTAATAGCTGAATGAGAACTAGAAACCTAACAACAAAAAACAGCATACAGAATGTATAATTGCACCATGTTAACGATAAGAAGAAAAAGAAGACTAATACTACCGTTCAATTCTCCGACGATTGAAAGCGGGGTGGGTAGAGAAGAGAGGTGAGGGAAGGGATGGGTGGTCGGCGCGTAGAATTCAGGCAACGTTGACAGGGAAAGGAAATTGGTGAAATGGTACAATAATATTTAAAAATCATTTACCCTTTTTAATAAAGTAAAAAAAAAATCGAGGAAATAAGAAGTGTTATTAACCACAAGAAACAAAAGCAAAGATAGAAGGTATTGCAACCTAGTTTATTTATGGCTTCTAATTCCCAATTTAATCTAAAATTCAACACTATCTCAGTCTTCTCGTCATCTCCGATCAATTTGTAATTCAAGCGACTTCGTATTTGTCGATTGCAGGTGATTTCTCGACTACCACTTCCTTTTCAGCTAATAAAAACTGGGTCTTTCGAATTTCTTTAGATCGAACAGTGAAATTGGTTAAAAATCGGTTCTTTTAGCTAGAATGGTGAGCCCAACTCAACTCCTTTGCTTCTGATGTTGTTGCCACTTGTTCTTGGTTTGAATGGATGGGTTTTGTTTGCACATGCGTGGTTTGATTAAAGCGTTAGGGTTCTTGAATTTGAGGAGAGCAATTGTGTTCGTCTAGGGTTTGCCTCCAGTTGGAGTGCAGTGTCACCCTAGTTTCGTTTTACAGCTTATTTGATTCTGAACCTTGCTTGAGTTAGAGGTTTGTTCATCTCCTTGTTAAGTTATAGAAATAGCACAATCAGTTTGTGGCCACTTTGTACTTGGTTGATGGATTAGAAATAGATTAGACTTGATGCCTCTGTGTGTGTGTGTGATTTCTGGCAAAGTGGAGCACAAAAGTTCTGCTAGTTTATGCAGAAGGTTAATCAATGTAATGAGGCAAAATCGGTCAAGTTCTAAACATGCAAGACTCCTATGAATCTTTTATATGCAGATCAAATTATATAGCCTATTGGTGATGTGATCAAATTATAGTTCTAAAACGTGTCAACTAAAAAGACACGGAGTTATAAAATCGGAGTAGTATCTATCTCTCTTTTGGTGCTTGCTATCTTGCTTTAGAAACTGCTGATAGGATTGGGCTTCGACACCGAGTAGGGAAGACACAGCACGATGAGAGTGGTTTACGGTGACTATGTGCTACGCTTCTTTAACTCCAATCGGGAAAATGTGCAAGACAACCATAACCAGCCTTGATTTGTGTTTCTTTTTCCCTTTAGGTTCATAAATGGGAAATAAACCTGCGGTGCCGGAGAAGAAGGAAGACGAGCTGATGCTGAAAATCGTGCCTCCTCTCGACCGTGCATATACCCGTTGGCTGGCTCGGGATCTCCAGAGGATCTATGACTTCACTCCGCGAAATCCACGTGCCATAAAGCCCCCGGACCACTATGTTGAATACATGCGTTTGAACGGCTGGTTGGACCTCGACCTGAATGATCCCGACCTTGCTCATTTGTTCAAGTGAACCATGCTGTATGGTATAGAAAAGGGTAGATAAATTCCTCTTGATTAATGTGGTTTGAACTTTGCAGTGAATTGAGCAGAGGATAATGAAATACTCTATCTTTTTCTCAAATAAGAATTGAATTCTAATTATGTTTTTTACTTACTAGTCAATGAACATAACTACTTTTGAGCTATCTTTTTCTCAAATAAGAACTGAATTCTAATTATGTTTTTTACTTACTAGTCAATGAACATAACTACTAGTCAATGAACATAACTACTTTTGAGCTCGATACTTTTATCGAGAGGTTTATTGAGTTTGCGAACATATTTGAGTTCGTTTACAGCATATTCACAAATCTTCCATTAAGTCTTTAATCAAATATTCAATCAAGCATTTAGTTTATCAAGTTAAAATAACTAATTTTCTAAAATAAAATTTTTATACCAACTCCAAATATATTATCGAACTTTCCACTGATCGAGCTAGAACGAGCTTGTACTTGATAATTACAATAGCGCTTAACCAGAGTAAATATTTATCTATATTGTAGTTACAAACACAGTATAACATAGTTATATGTCAATCAATACATGCTGTTTCTGGCTTCTGCAACAAAATTGTGCCAAACTACAGATTGTAAAAGTGATCCCACACTCCACAGTCACTTCTCTTGATCAACTTTCTTCCCAATCCAACTAGCAACGACGGGGGTAAGAGCTACCGTAGGCGGGAATCTGATAGGTGAGGCGGCCTTGTGCGCGGCATAAGCCAGCGCAAACGTCCCCACCTTCTCCCCCGTTTCGTTTGTAGCGATTCCTACCTGCAATATGAAGAAGAAATCACATGCTATGGTGTGGCTATAGCTAAGCAAGCGATGATCAAGCAAAAACTTGGCACGAGGGGAAGATCAGTACCTTCTGCAGCAATGCTGGTACATCCACACCAGCATTGATCAAAGCATAACATAGCCCAAAGGAGATCAATGAAAGAGTGATTGAAGTTGCTAAGTACGCTCCTCCATATTTTGTCAAAAGCTCCTTTGCTTGATCTCCTTTTGATTTCTTGCTCTCTTTGCCTCCATCACTCCCTTCCTTTGAGGCAAATATCTGCATTTTTGTTCCATTTTAAAATGTGCAAACTCATACAGAAACAGCAGAAGCATCAAGATTGAATTTTTACACATCAAAACTTCAACTGCAGCAAAACTAATTCAAGCATCAAGATTCAAAGAATGTTTATGAGTTCTGGATGGTCATGATCATGAAAACCCCATAGTTTTCTACAGTTCATTTCAAAAAACTTCCAACTAAAAAAAAATCAAACTTGTTGAAATTAAAAACCTAGAAAAGAAAACCCATGTGGTAAAGAATTCGTAATTCTCTGTAATGATCACTCGAGAAGATGAAGTTCGAACATCAAGTCATAGAAAAAGAAAACAAAACTATAGAGGAAAAAAGGGTACCTTCCACAAACCAGCTTCAAGCCCATATTTCTTGGTGACTTCATCGGCAGAAGGGGGAGTCTTGATTTCCTCTATCTTTTCCTTCACCGCTCTAACTCTTAATCCGCTGCGGGAAGACTTGGAATTCGAAATGGGGCCAAAAAATCTGCTGATTTCGCCATTTGTGGTAGAAATCGAAGCTCCGTTACTGAAGCAGTGAACTGCAGGAATTTGCAGAAGCGTAGCCATTGCTTTTAGCTGCCAAAAAAGCGACTCTTAATCTCGATATTTTTCTACTTTCCATATTTTCTCCTTCCTTTTTAGTATTTGGGCTTTACAATAGAAATATTGGGCCGGCCCATTTAACTTACTTTTCCTAGCCCAAATCTAATGGAATATAATAATATAAATCTATTAATATATGAAAACAAGGTTTTGATAACCAACTTTTAGCGCCAAATTATATATATATATACATAGCAGTTATTTTTAAAAGAACGTGAAATCTCTCTATAGTAATGCGGTAATTATAGTTTTCTTAACACATATAAATCTATTAATAATATAATTTATTGTTTTAAAACTATTATAATATTAAATACATTTAAATATAATTAATTTTCTCTTTCCTCTATAATTTTGTTTTGATAAAATAATTGAATTTCGTTCGTGTAACCACATGCAATATGCATCTTAAATTAAAGATCTTGACAAGAGCTTTAATTTGATATATGATATAAAATAAACAAATTTAATATGAAAAAATTACGATCATTTAAAAAACTTTACTATGTAAATTTATTATACATGTATTAAAATAGGAAATATTTTTATTTACTTACCACAAACAACTCAATTATTATCTATAAATCAAGATGTATCAAAATTCATCGGTATATAATCCTACACTTTAATCAAATTATTTTTAATGCACTTTATTCATCTTAATTATTGCATAAAAAATATACATGATTTTATTCTGGTAAATACTCAAATATATAATTTTAAATACTATCGTGTCGATATATATTATTTTTATTTATTTAAATTGTCATTATTTTACCTACCACTAATTGTTATATTATTCACATATCTATTAATTTTCATCATATTTTATATTATTTATTAATAAATTAATAAATTTTAGTTTACTTACGATACACATATTTAATTAATAAACAATATAACACTTGTATACCACTAACAATACACTCAACTCATCTATTAAAATACATGTTTAGAGCCGTAAAAAAAGATTCAGACGATTTGAAAATTGACAGTTATGGATTGTGAAGATAAATACACAATTAATTTTCAGGCTGACCCGATCTAATCCAAAATGACATAAGCGTGATGAGATAGTTCAGTACAATCTGATTATTTTATCCTAAAAATTATGTTTTCACTACAAAAAAAAGTTTATTTAGCAACGGAATTTTTCCGTCACTAAAATAAAAAATTCCGTTACTAAAGATGTTAGTAACGGAATTGTAACGGATTAATCCGTAGTAATATTAATGGTTGCTAAAAAAATTTAACAACGGAATATATTCCGTTACTATATAACAACGGAATTGTAACGGAATTTCTGTTTCTAAAATGAATTTTTCAATTTTAGTAACGGAATTGTAACAGAAAATTTCGTTACCAAATTTTAATAATGGATAATTCCGTCACTAATTCTGTTACTAAAATTGAACAACAAATTCCGTAACAATTCCGTTATTAATCCGTTAAAATTTAGAAACGGAAAAATTTTCCGTCACTATTCCGTTGCTAGAAAATGTGTTTTTTGTAGTGTTTAAACATGTATGAATTGTGCATCACAATACATATTTTTTTATTGAAAATATATTGATTATCTATTAATTCACCGTGCATCGCACGGGGACACATACTAGTATAATATGAAGATAAAGTTGTGACAATTTTGATTTGCATTGTCATGAAAATTAAAATTTAAGATAGATGCTACTTTGGCAACTGAAATTAATTAGTAATTACTGTAAAAATTCAATAAAATCAAACTTACGTAAATGACATACTCTATTTAATCGTGTGACATTTCCGTCGCATGTTAAAAGACTGACACTTAGTATAATTAGGGTTCAAAATTTATATTATATATAAAAAAATATATAAACATTGAATTTTAAAATATTGATTACATGTGTTACTCTCATGTTAGCACTACAGAATCCACTCAAGTGCTTCCCGTATCGGGCACTAATTTTGTTTAACGTCTAATTAGATCGGGAAATTGTTCAAATTAAGAACAGAAGCCGGTTGCTTTTTCTTTCTAATAATTAATTGAAGCCGCAGGACCCCTATCCATTTATTCATTCGACCCAACTTTCTTTTGTTCTGTTTCAAGAATTCGAAGAAGGTTTTATACCAATCCAAGAAGAATGAAATACCCTCAGAACTTTCCATTGATACGACATGCTATTTTTATCATTTATTCCCTTTCAGGGTTGAGATGTAACACAATTAGATAATAAAAGATCTGAATTGATACTCTTATACTTCCTTGGTCTACCAAAATAGTATGTATTTTGTTATTTATTTTGAAATATCTACGAAAATAATTTACATTTGAAATTTTTCATTTACATATTATTAAAATTCGTGTCGGATTAAAATGTAAGTCATTTTGATGTAGGGAGGCAATAGTATTTATGACAAATTGACAAATGGAATACCAAAAACTAGACAAAACATGAAATCATTGTCTATAAATATACCCAAGAAACAAGATATCACTTAAATCTCATGACCCTAATATATAAACCAACCCTAAGCTTTAAACTCTCTCTCCCTAGGGCTTCTTCACACTAACATAACATCACCAAATCACCACCACCACTTCCACCGTAGCGCCGCCGCCGCCGCCGCCGCCGCCAAATGTCTTCCAACAAGATACACAAACTCAAGAGCATCTTCACCACAACCGGCGGCTGCGGCTGCCGCCCAAAATCAGCCGACATCATCGAGCCTCACGCAAAGTCCAAACTCTCAACATCCTCCGATCAAAGATCCACCCTCCTCCCCTCCTCTTCCGCCACCTCCTCCGCCGTCGCCGGCAAGTCCCCCGCCGCAGACGACGACTGCTCCTCAAGCACCTTCTCCTTCACCGCCGACGCCTCCCCCTACCACCGCCACGACAACACCCCATTCTCCAAAATCCACGATAGCTTCGCCGTCGTCAAAGACTCCGACGACCCCTACGAGGATTTCCGGCGATCGATGCTTCAAATGATCTCGGAGAAAGAAATCTACTCCGGGAACGATCTGCAGCAGCTCCTCGACTGCTTTCTCAACCTCAATTCTCCTCGCCACCATGAAACCATCATCCGAGCCTTCGTCCAGATATGGAACGGCGATGGCGGGGAGGAGGAGACGGCGGCGCAGCCGTGCTCCTCCGCCGGTTTCTCGTGAAAAAGAGGTGGAAGAATTAGTTAATTATATTTGTTGGCACGTGGTGGAGTTAGGGTGGCCATGTGAAGGCATTAAATTTTCACATGTGTTGTTGAAAATTTAGTGCAAATCTAAGTTAATTTGACACCAAGATCTCCATTTTTGTGGGAGGTGGAATTCAATGCCATGCACCTTACTACAAAGTGTGTACATATCGTGTTTCATCTCGTGTTACATAATTAAACGGTCCGAAACTCATCTTATATGGATCGAACCTCATTGTAGACGTAAAATGTATAGATTTTGGTTTGTGTTCCTTTTAGTCTAATTTATTTCTTACCGAATTAATTCAGATGTTTATAAGTATAACATCGAATTAATTAATGAGTAATTTGTTGCTTGATTATCAAATATTCTTATATTATATATCTGAGTTTTTGCTCATTAGTGATGATCATCAGTTCTTTCTATCGGTAGCAATTTCTAAGATTATAATTTGTGTTGACTTTGGAGGGGACAACTTATGTTTTAAACATATAATATATGATTACTTAAAGATATATCATAAAGTAGCTAATGATATTAGATGATGTTTGAATAAACTTAATTATAATCTTTTTGGTAATTTATTTTTCTAAATTTTTTGTAAGTTCTTGATCAATCTTATAAGCTCCCTACGAATAAATTCCTCTCTACTCGTTAATTTCTTCAACATTTAATCTCCACATCTCTCCTCTTTGACTTTTTATCTAATTTTATATATATATATATATATATATATATATTATTTCTCTCAGATTTCTTCTTTCTTCTTTGCCAATACCCACTTTTGTTTTGTTTGCTTTCATAAATGACGATAATTAATTAATGGCAATATATGCATTTTATATTAATCTCAATATACTGCCACATTATATCTTATAACCTATTGTGGTATATTGAAGGAATAAAATCGTAAACATTGTGGAAAGAGTGTATAACCTTATGCTCTTTTAATCTAAATTTGCCAAATATTCTGACAGTACTCATTAATCTACTTAGTTGGGCCTGGGCCTACCAAGCGTGATTTTAAGTCCGGCCCAATAACTTCATCCCAACAAATAATATTATATTTTGTCCTTTTAAATTATATTGCATACTATTTTCTGTCTTCAGCTACTTCATCATTCACCCATCATAGTATCATTTAATTTGTTTAGTCTCTATAAATATTAAAGGACATAAAATAAGAAGAGTGGCATATTTTTCCAAAAATAATAAATTGAATTTTAATGATTTATTAAATTAAAAAAATCAATAAACTTCCAAACCGTAGAGAACGCCAGCGTGTTTCTCGTGCTGGCGCTCCACGAAGTACAAATCCCTCATTTTCTGAAATGCGTGCCACGTCAGCAGGCTATCCGAACCGGCTTGGTGGCACTTCCCGACCGCCCGGTCCACGTCCAGCGCCCGGGCCACCCGGTCCAGCCCACCGTACAGGCTCTGGCAGAACCGCATCAGGTGCTTGATGTCGTACACGTTTCTCCCGAAGAACGCCCTCAGCGCCGCCGTGAACTCGCCGAGGCCGCCGGGGAGCGGCCGCCGCGTCAGGACCTTCATCAGGTACCCGAAGTCGTACGCGCTGTGGAACGTGACCCAGCTGACGGCGTCGTTGCAGACCAGGCCGGAGCTCATCATCAGCTCCGCGAACCGGGCCGAGTCGATCCCGTCGCTCCGGTTCCGCTCGAAGTCGATCCCGTGCGCCCGGAGCAGCTCGATCGAGTCCGGCGCGTGAGGGTCACGCGCCTCGTCGAAGTCGGCGAAGTTGAACTGCCAGATGCAGCGCTCCCCCAGATCGGGGAGGTTCCCGGCGGAGTCCGATAGCGTGATGCCTAGCTGAATCAGATTCAGCGCGTCCACGTTCGACTTCAGCAGCCGGTAGTGGTCGGCGGTGGATGGTCGCCGCCGCATCGCCGGCTTGAAGATGACGCCGGGGAACTCCGTGTCCATGGAGATGAAGGGGTAGTGGTCGATTAGATCGGAGATTAGCTCGAATTCCGATTCCAGGTTGTGCGACCACACCTCTCTGATCTTTATGGGTTTAGCGCCGTCGCTCTTATCGGAAACCATGTCGAGAAGCACAGATCGGAATTTTGATTCTCGATTGGATTGAAGTGGTTGAAGGAAGGTGCAGGAGTAGGAGTAGTGTGAGGGAGAGAGAGAGTGCAGTGTAAGTTTTATACACGATGAGGAAAGAGAAGAAGTAGCAAGGAAAGTGGGGAAGGAAGGAAGGAAGGAAGCAATAATTGTTACTGCAATGCAACTAATATTAATATAAGTGAATTAAAACAAAAAACAAAACAAAACAAAAAGCATGCATCATTAATAAGATAATTAAGGTGTGTTGTGAACGCGTATGGAAGTTTGACTGGAAATGGAGTTGTACTGACTCAGCCAAAGACGGCTGCTCTCAAGAGTCAAATGTCAAATTTATTTATCTTTTTAATTTAATTTCAGGCCTTTTCTTGGTATGCCACTATAGTTAGTACATTGGTCAAAAGACTCTAAACTATGACTTTATCACAACAATCTCATGTTCATCCTTCAATTATCACAAGTGTTATTTATTTCTAATTTGATGGATATAAATAGCAGTATAATTTTAATATTTGTAAATTGACCTTAACCATTCAAACTAACTGGTTAAATAAGTTAGAAGTGATAAGTTTTGATTTCTGATGGCTCATTGATGGGGTGTGCATAGAGAGAGAATCTATAAAATTTGTCAATATCTTATAATGATGCTTTAAAATGTAGTTTGTGGTCTAATGCTTCTGATGATGTGAAATTGGAAAATGGAACATTCTTGGATATCCACCTTATACTCTAATCCAATACAATGCTTCTTTTTTGTTTTTTAGCTTTTGGTTTGTGTGTAGAAAGTCTAACTATCTAAGTATGTTTAATGTGCCAAATTGTCAATCAAGTTGCACACTTGCACATGTTAATATATATTGCTATAATATATGCACGAGCCGTCTTTGGAGATAGCCACCAATTTCTTTCTTTTTGTATTAAATATTAATTGAATTTATGTCCTTTTTGGTCAACACCACCTTAAATTTGATATAATTATAAACTTCAATTGTTATTTAGTTCGAATTGGTTGTTTACGAATACAGTATAGTATTTCCCTGTTTCATTAAAATGTACATGTTTTGACTTAAAAAGTATTTATATATTTAGTCAAAATAGATAAATTTTAATGGGACAAAAGAGTATAATATTAGTAAGTAGATTATAGTGGCCTACGTTGCAACTAAATTAACTTAAACTTGATTTAAAAGATCCACGTATGATCTTTTTTGCAAGTTTACATATTTATCACTCAAATTAAAAATTCAAGAAAAGGTATAAATCTTTTTTTGAAAGTACTTTGAGTTTTAAAGTACTTAATACAAATATAATATCACTCTCTATGCATTGTTCACCATTCATCCATATACTTACTATGCTATTCAATCAAGGTCTATAAAGTCTCCTTTGTAATAAACTGAATTGAGCCCATCAAGAAACACCTGCAAATAAACATGTTCTGTCCACAATATAGTTCAATTTAAACTCTCAAGTTGGGTAGATTTTATTTTGAGTATACCTTCTCAAGATGGGATTTTTATTTTTATTTATTATTTTTTTATCATTGCCTTTGCCTTTTGCATGTCTTCATTAAGATTATTGGGCCCAAGTTGACTCCAAATGGCCATAGCCATACATATACATATATTACTGGACTTGCCTTGTTTACTCAATCTCTAATTCAAGAAACATTACATCACAATGCACTCATCCTTTTTTCTTTATGAAGAGAAATATTGCAATTAAAATCAATAGAATATGGTGCATATTAAGTTCATTTTGATAATCACGTCACATGTTTATTGGTAAAAATTTTGAGAATGCTTCCATTACAAAATTTTAAAAGTTTTTGATTTAATTTACAAAGATATAAAAGATAAATTATAATTATAATTTTTTTTATAAATTTATGATTTATTTCATCAAACTCCTAAAATTAACGGTGCAAAGTTAGATTAGTGCCGTACTTTCACATCTCACAAGAAAATTATACTACTAATATTTTCTTTATTTCTTTAAATTTCAATTTTTTAAGTTTTAATTTAATTATATGCATAGATTTGTAATCATAACTTCTTCGGATAATACAAAATTAAAGGACCAAAACGTGCACGCGATTTCAATAGTAAAAATAATCGCTCTCTTGTAAAGGAAAAAGATATTTCCTCTTAATCTGAAAAAAGAAAAAATAATAATATATGAATGAGAAATTGAGAATGGAAAAATAGATAGCGATAGTTTCTCCTCCACTTCGTGAACGTGAGCGATCGTTTTCATAATCTCTTGGCGAATCAAAAGCAAAAAAAACTTCTCTTCCTTTCCTTCTACACCTCTCCACCAAAAAACCCATCTCCGTTCGTCGCAGCCCGACCCGGATCCCACAATGAACGACGCCGATGTTTCCAAGCAGATCCAGCAGATGGTCCGCTTCATACGCCAGGAGGCGGAGGAGAAGGCCAATGAGATCTCCGTCTCCGCCGAGGAAGTACGCCCTGCTTCGACCTCCGACCCCTTTTGATTTGTTTTTCGGTTTCTAGGGTTTTTTTTTTGTTTCGTTTTGTAGATTTTTTTATGCCGATTCGGTACATTGTCTTGTTGTTGCAGGAATTCAATATTGAGAAGCTGCAATTGGTGGAGGCTGAGAAGAAGAAGATCAGACAGGAGTACGAGCGCAAGGACAAACAAGTTCAAGTGCGCAAGAAGATGTAAATGTTTATGGGATTTTTTGTTTGTTGATTGTTGGTTATTGCTTTTGTTTTTGGTGATTGATTAGTTTCTGCTGCGTGTTTATTTGAAGCTGAAGTATTGAGTTGTTGGGGAATTTCTTAGGTAGTATGTTTGTTTTTAATGATTAATCAATAATCGATACTCTAAAGGAGGCATCTTTGGGAAAAACCCATTTACCAATGCTTTTCAGAGAATGTCAAAGTTCAATTTCCTGCTCTTGATCATTAGGTTTAATTAGTATTGAAGTGAGAATCATGTAAATATCTAACCTTTTGAGCAAATGCTTTTTGTGGGAGGTTCGTTGTTATAGAGAGCTGATTTGAGGAGTGCATGTAGTATAATTTATTTTGGATGTGATTTGATATAATTTTCTGCATATGTGGGGTGTTGCAGTGAGTATTCAATGCAACTAAATGCTTCTCGAATCAAGGTTCTCCAAGCCCAGGATGATTTGGTCAATTCCATGAAGGAGGCTGCATCTAAAGAACTTTTGGGTGTTAGCAGCGATAACAAAAACTATAAACCTCTCCTGAAGAATCTCATTGTTCAGGTTGGACATAGTGAATCTTGACATTGTAATTATATGTATTGTGCATCTCATAGTTTGGTAGATTCTGCATGATATATTGCTTTTCTGGAAGCTAGTTCATTTAAGAGTGCTGAGGTTAATAATTATTTAGCTGTCGGGGTGTGGAACTGATCCCTGCTGATTCATAATCATGGTTGCGAATTTATACCTCGTTGCATAATCGAGTTGCAATTTTCATCTTATGTATTTCTTTCTATCTGACTATGTTGTCCCACAATCTGCTTTTTCTCCATTGCAGAGTTTGTTGAGGCTGAAAGAGCCATCTGTGTTGCTGCGCTGCCGTAAAGAAGACTTGCAGTTAGTGGAGTCTGTCTTGAGCTCAGCGAAGGAAGAGTATGCACAGAAAGCAAAAGTTCATTCACCTGAGATTATCGTTGACAAAATTCATCTTCCACCAGGGCCTTCTAGCAAGAATGAGCATGACCGTTTCTGGTAATTGAACTGGCTAAATATAGTATGCTTTTCAATATGTAGGAATCTGTTAAAAAATCGATCCTATGATACAGCTGGCTGAATGCACACAACACAATCGATTCCTACATGATTCCCCCTCATCTTCCCTATTTTTTCCTTTATAAGGGAACCAAAAGAAATTGATAAAAGAAAAAACTATGCATCCCACCTTAGATGTATGTTTAATATTGCTGACAACACCATCATAACTATTTTCAGTTCTGGAGGTGTTGTGTTGGCTTCTAGGGATGGGAAGATTGTTCTTGAGAACACTCTTGATGCTAGACTGGAGGTTGCATTCCGTAAAAAACTGCCAGAGGTACTCCTCACTACTTATGCTCTCTGTGTTTACCTTTTTAACTGTCTCCCCTTAGTCTGCTATGCACGTATCTATTTGAAGTTGGCAGATATTGAACTATGGATTGCATCTCGTGAAAGCTAGGCTCTTTTTATGTTGCTTGCTGTCTACTTAAGTTTCTGTACTCTTTGTATCGTTTTCTTGTCAACTATCCTTGGTGCATTAGTATTCTTTTAAACAAAAGGCTAAATAATATGCAGACATTATCTTATTTGAATGTAAACACTTGCTTTAAGAATGAAAGGGTGTTAAAATTAAGTGCCATAACTTCATCTTAATATGTTATCGACGACGTTCTTGGCTTAATGCAACTCGTACCCATCTGTTTGCAGATACGCAAGAGTCTATTTCAGATTGCTGCTTGATGGTTGAAAGCCTAGCTTATTTATGATACTGGCTCGGTCATCGACTCTAGTGGATTATCGTCCAATGGCCTGTATCGTGTATTTGCATCGTGAAGGTGCACGTTTTCCACATTCCGTATTTACTTGGCTCTTAGGTGACTTGCTTAAATTTATTTAAGCATAGAACTTTAGCTCAAACACTGCTATTTATTTTTTGATTAGGAGTATGTGTAATAATTGTAAGCTGCCTGGACTTAGTTTGTGTTCCTGGTGTTAATAAAATCAGATGCAGTACTAACTTTTGTTTTCTACATTTAAAATATAGACATCGACAGATCCTCGAAACATAAACATGAACACCTCAAAATATCCCAAGGTCCAAAAAACAAAAAAAAAACAAGAAGAAAATTGGCTTGTTATGTTTTTTTTTTATGTTTCTTCCTCTGAGAGGAGTGGCGTACATGCAGACGCGGCAGCTTTCCATCGGCATCCTTCTCAGAGAGATGGTGCGTCGAATTTCGCAATTAAATATATTATTTTAACAAATATTTAATAAAAAATACTCCCTCCGTCCACGATCTTTCTTCCCAAGTTTCCTTATCGGTCCGTCCACCAAGTTTCTTCCCACTTACTTTCTATTTTTGGCAACCCTTCTTTTTTACCCACTCACAATATCTTACACATCATCTACTTTTTGTGGGACCCATTCTCCACTACCTACACTTTATCCTTTACTAACTAAGTCAACATTATTTCTTAAAACCCGTGTCGGGTCAATGTGGGAAGATCATTCATGGACGGAGGTAGTATAATATAGTGAATTATAATTAATATTTGTTTCAAAAATGAAATTGTAAAAAATTATATATATTTTTTATTTTGAATTTTTCAATCTCATAAATTAATTAAAAACTTAAAGTAGAAGAAAAATACAAAGTTATATAAAATTTTGGTATTATTGATTTTTTTTTATTAGAAGGAAAGGAAAAGAAAGTGTTCATCTACTATGTTTTATTAGCCAAATTATGTATATCCGAAAATTTAATGTTCTTTATTGGAATATTTGGTCATTTTCTTCGATATCATAACTTTATTACACTGCCAACTAAATATTTATTCTTATTAGGACTATTTATGACCTCGTACAAAAATAAAAATAAATAAATAAAAGGTGGTAGTACATACTGCTTCACCGGGAGTACATTAATTACCCTATCAAATCTACTTTATTGATTCTTAATTAGTAACAATTCAAATATGATGCCCAACTATTAATATGACACCCAGATTCAATAAAAAGTTCGATTAAATTCTAACCACCTCATTAAATATATGATTTGATGGGCTACAATTTCTTGCCTCCATGAAGCATGTGAAAGTAGCAACTTTAAATCACAATTCACACAAATACATTAATTCATATTCATGCCTCACAATTATAGTCTAAAGGTTTGTTGCAACTGCACCACATAGCATTCAACACAACTTTGAGAATGTTTCCTCAGATTTCCAGAAAAATCTCAAGAAAATTACAAAACCATCCAAGAAAAAAATAAAGTAGCCAGAAACAAGAAATTGAACCCAAGAAAAAAAGAACAAAAAACAAAATCAAGATATGATTAAAAGCTTGGTGCAAAATTAGAGTGTCACTCATTTCTTGAGCTCTCTTGCCCTCTCTTCTTGCATGAAGTCAAGCAAAACCGTGCTCTTGCATTTAGGGCACTTGGGGTCATCTTCAAGCAGCATAACATACATGAGACAACGAGGGCAGCCCACGAGCATCATGCTGCTGCTGCTCTCAGGGCTGCTCGAGCCACGGGAGGCCCGATCAGGGCTCGTCTCCCGGGAGACGCATGAGCTCCGGGGGGAGACCTCCAAGGAGGAGGCCGACTCGTGGGAAGACCCCACTTGCCTTCGTGGTGGGGACAAGTTGAGCTTGAGCTCGAGCTTCGGACTTGACGAGTCTTTGTAGCTCATTCTTGGCTTCACTGCGGTAATCAAACAAGCTCAATGGAACAGTAAATGAAACATGAGAAACATACAAGTTAAGAGATTAGTACCTAAAGAGGGAGATGGAAGGATAAAAGGATAAGAACTATTTATATATATATATATATATAGATAGATATATTAGTGTTGAGTGAGTTTGTGATGTGACTTTGATTGTTGGGTTGGGGCTATATATAGAACATGAGAAAGAAGATGTTGGAGAAAGTAAAAGGACAGGTTTTGTTTTATTACAAGAATTGATTACCAACACAACTGGAGTGTAATGAAGTGTATTTGTTTGAGAGAGGTAAAGTAGAAATGAATTACAATAAAGAGGGGAGTGGTGTGGTAGAAAATGAGGGATTAAAAACTCAAGAAAGCAAGGAAGGAAGGGAGAAGAATTGCAGTATTAATTATAGGTGAAAAGATATCACAAGAAGTTTGCTGGCAGATTGAAAATTAGAGTAAATATTTGCAACCACAATGTGCCTAATGAGGCTTCATTCATTGCTGCTATTGCTGGTTAACACATACTATTCAAGAAGCAATTAATTTGCCATTAAGAAAGACCTAACTGCCATCAGAATCCTTATTAAAGCAACACAACTCTCTTAATAATGACTGCTAATTACAAAACCCTTCTCTATGTGTAGGTTAATTGCATCTAAGTCTCTCAAATCCAAGAAAGAAAAGAAAAAAAGATAGTCCCATCTTTAGTTTTCCGGTTTTTAGGTCCCGGAGTTCGAATCTAACCAACCCGTTACAAGTCTACTGATACGGGTCATGAGATATGGAGCCCCACACACACACAACACAAAGACATGTCTTGGTATATATGTTCTTCAGGCAGTGAACAGATTTCATTACATGCAGAGAAGTAATGGCAACGACAACGCACATCGTATACGTCCCCCCCAACCTACACACACACATTTACAGAAAGAAAAGGACTTAAATTGTAATGCAGAAGTTAGATTTGTGTGTGGAAAGGTCCCAACTATTTCTCATCTGCAGCAGAGGTGAGTTTAGGGCATTTACTTAGCCATTGATGAGCTTCATGAAATATGGCTTAAATTTTGTAGGGGGCTCACTTCAACTAACCTTATTTATGGCTGCAGAGTACCAACCCTTTTTCCTAAATTATCCTAATCTTGAGTCTCTTCTATTTTGGAACGTTTAATTCCACCCAAACCCTGCAGTTTTCTTTCAATGTTCCACAGTTGGTAGAGCAACCATCTTTAGGGACCACAGCTGTTTTGTTTTTCACATGAAACAAACATAATCTTTCTTCATTCATAGAATTAGCAAAGCCAAGATTTCCTTTTCTTGAGTTGCAGATTTACTTCCTCAACATGGGCTTGAACACAAAAGGGTTAGATTAGGACATGTGTGGAGCTAACAAGATTGATGTCCTAACCACTCTTAAGCCTCAACCACCATCTGGCATGAGTATTTAAGTCAAACTTGCTCCAACCAATTTGCTTATGTTTTGAGAACTAACAGAAACCACCCCTCCTTGAATGAGTACATCAGCAGCCATAAATTCTCCCATCTACTAGTGATTGATGCTATTTATTGTGGTAAAATCATATCTATGTCCCTAGTTCTTGTCTCCTTTGATAAAAGTAGACACCCTCTGTCCCCCCACAAACATCAAAGCTCTTTCATGGCTATTCCCAAATCAGTATATACAAAAAATGGAACCTTTTCTGCATCAAGAACTCATTCCCTTGATACCACAAAATGGGATTTGCTCCCACTGCTCAATCATGCTAAATTTACTAAAATGTCCCTATCCTTTTGTTGATTATATCATGTGTGCGCATTAGAAACGACATCCTAGTACAGAGCAAACAACTGTAGATAAAGAGCAGTTGATTTTCATTTTTGACAGTCTGTTTCTGTGTTCTGTCATAAACCGTTAAAATCATTGGGATTAATAATCATGGATGCATAATGAAGGTAGAGAGGTATCTTACAAAAACCATCCCAAGATGTTGTCAATTTTTTAGGTGCTAAGAGAAATCTGAACACAGTGAAAGTAATGAAGAAGCAAAGTTAAGAAGACTAAACAGAAAATAAAAGTAATTCTATTTACTGATTCTTTAAAAAGATAAGTTCTTGCGAATATTCAACACTACAGCTCTCACAGTGTACGGGAGATTTATTTCTTTTTCTTCTGAAAAATGATTATTACAATGTACGTATCCTTGTCGGACTCCTTGTAAAAGTCAAAAATATTTATTAATTAAAATCTTTAAACATATTATTTTATTATTTAATAATATATTACATTCGCTTCAATAGTCATGACATTTTTTTCTAACACAATTATTAAGAAAAATATATAAAATAATGTAAAAATTATAAAGATACTATGGTCCACGTCTTTATAAATGATTGTTTTTGTTATTTTTAGGTTGTGTTAAATTTATTGGGACAATTCAAAAAGAAAAATATAATGTTTAGTGATAAATAAATCTCAATTACTGTGAAAGATAAATTTTAGCATACGAATGAATTTAATTCATACAATTTCTGTTAAAAAAAATAAGTAAAATTTACTCCACACAAATCTACTACTTATTTTCATATCTCACCTCGAAAAGTTTGCAATTTTATAAGAAGTTCAACATTCAAAAGTTTTTACGATTAATTTAGATCATATACTTAATATAAATCTGGTATTTTTTTTTTCCACTTACAAAAAGTTAATTAACTAATTAGAAACTGCAAAATCGACAGAAAAAAATGCAGATTTGTGGAGGGAATAAAGGAAGTGACATTATACATAGAGAGATATAAACATGAAGTGGCAGCATTAGTAATTAGGCTTTACACAAAATTATTACAAAAGAAAGATACAACTAAAGAAGAAGAAGAAGAATGGTAAAATATATAGCACGCATGAATTGATGAGCAACTAAAGAATCTAGGCTTGCAGCAGCTATCTTCCAAGAAATTCGACATCTACGAGGTGAAAACGCCGCTAGATGTTTCGTTATTACCTCGGCATTGTCTAAGCTGTTCTTGAAGACTCTGAACAAGCTCATTCAGTGTTCGGATGTTCTTCTCTTGGGACAGAATAATCTGGAAAAATCAAAGAAATGAATACAGATAATATATACATCTTAGTTGAGGGTAGTTCGTTTGTTCCTACTGTAAAAGAATGCTTTCAAAGTACAAATAAACAAACAAGCAACATATATTGTTACTCTGAAAGCTTTAAACGTGCAGTCGGAGACTCGGAGTACAACAACAAGAAGTTTAACAATAGAATGCTACTTACATTTCTTTACACATCAAAAATCACACTTTTCTAATAAGCCCTTTTCAGATCTAATGATATCTTTAGCTCTATTACTTCAACTCCTCCTATGCCATATAACTTTCGTCGATTAATTTCAAAGAAGAAAAATATGATGTTCATTCACAACAGACATTCATAATCTCATACTATTTCTACAGTGTGGTTGTAGATGCCATTGAAGTTTCAATTCCACTGTATGTAATAACTAATGACAAGAAAAGAGATCGACACTAGGCTGTACTTGCATAAGGTTTGCATTCTTTTATAGTAAATGCTCAAAACTGTGGCATCTATGGCAAATTCTGCAATTTTCTGAAGCAAACATACACAAGCAGCGGATAGAGTACCGACGAGTATTGAAGAGCAACATTTAAAAGTAACGTAGTAGATACTAAGACGATATGACAAGTAAAGCACACTGAAAGTTATTCCCATATCAAAATGTAAAACAACATGTGCTATAATATAATCATTCCCCTGCCTCCTTCACAGTGAAAAATTGCAAGAGACACTTAAATCAATCTCAATACCTACCTACACAAATGATTAGGATGGTTCATAGCAAACGATGCTGCAATATAAGATCAGCAAAGCCTACTTACCTTCTCTTTCACACTTTCTTCTTGTTGCTGAATCCGTTGCTGCTTCAGAGATTCTCTCGGGGTTGCATCAACATCACTCACTAGCTGTTGCCTCCATTCAAATTGAGACGTGATAATCAATATAAGCAGCAGAGACACAAGCAGCACTGGCCTTGACATATTTCCTATCTCAAGCAAAGAACATGAAAGATCCCATCAACAATCTAAATAGTTACAAACTTACAAACTAACAAACATATATTTTTAAGCTAAAAGAATCCCTTTTCTTTCATTTCCAGTAAGGAAAGCACAACAGTACATAGTCTCTCAAGCAAAACAGAGCTTCAAAACAAATAATCCACATATATAATTTAATTCCATTTCTTGTCACACACAAATGATTCAACAGAGCTCCAATATAACCTAATTCTTGCACTCATCATCCATCAAAAGCCCAGAACTATTAACAAATCTGAAACCCCCAATTCTACCTTCTCTTCAAGCCCAAATCTTCAAACCTAAACTAAATTGAGTGCGCAATCAACCGAAATTAATAACTTGGGTTGGAAATAGAATACTCCCGTTCCATATTTATCAATTTCCCTTAGTTGAAGGAAATTCACATATAGAAATTATGGAGTATAAAAGAGAAATAACTTACAGATCAAGACTCAACTTTGACATAAATAGTATAAAAAAATAATCGAAAAATCTAAAAAGCCATTCATGGAGGAGCTGAAGAAGGTGGAGTTATACCGGTTTTAGGTATTTGTGATTCGGAAATGAAGTCATCAAGATTACTACTGATTACTGAAGCTTGATTACGAGATATAGATTAAGACTTGAAAGTTAAAAAAAGAGTCAGTGATGGCGGAAGATTTAGAGAGAGAAAACGGGTTTATTAGTTATCTTTCTTTCTCTCATTAGCATTTAGCACTAATTAAGTAATAATTTCCTTTTATTTAAGATTATAATTAGCAAGATAAATAAGGAAAAAAAACAAATAAAATGCTATACTGCGATGTTGTGAAAGTTTTCTTGTAGCAATTTTTAAAATTTTCGATCCTGACCCGATCAATCTCCCGACTAGACCCGTTTCAAGAAAATTCCGTACCACCAAAAGCCAATCCTATTGCGATCCACGTCCACCTCTTTTTCTAGAAATCTCTCGATTAAAACAAGAAAAAGAAAAATGAATTTCTAATAATCAGTCTACAGAGTCGTCGCCATTTCACATGAGCTCAGTTTCCACGTCGCCATCGCCTGCTCCGAACCGTCAAAATTCAACTGCGGAAGAAGCTGTAGCTGAGAAGCTAAGAGGTATGGCTCTAGTTCCTAATCCTGCTGTTAACGAGGGCCCACTGTTTGCTGAGGTGGATATGGGCGCTGACGCCGCCGGCCCCACCATCCGCGCCACCGTCGTCCAGGCTGCCACCATCTTCTACGACACCCCCGCCACTCTCGGTACCTTTCTCTCTTTTTTTCTTGAAAAAAAATTCTCTCTTTTCTTGTGATCACTTGCTTTGGTGCTTGTATTTTTCTTTGTTGGAGGAATTGGGGTTCGAAATTCGAATCTTCACCTACACTTGTTCTTCATTTTTTCAAAGATTCGATCTTTCATAAGCAATACTGTTTTTTACTCTAGTATGAATTGTTCTGTGCAAAAGTGTTTCTTAATTGCATTGCAATGGATGTCTTTCCCCTCAGGTAGGTTATGTCCAAAGTCCAAACCCCTTTATCTACAAAACCAAGAAATAGAAAGGAAAGCAGTAAACATTATGATTGATGAACTACATGATGCTGCTTGCATTATACAGAATATGCCCTTTTATTTTGAGGGGATTTCATTTCATTCTTCTAAACCTACTATAAATCTGCATCTTTATAGTGAAAGGGTTAAGGTATTGATTGCCATATATCCGCACCAAATCCGATCGTCTTGTATTAGATTTGTCGTGAGGAAGTTCATTGAAATGTTATGCTTGCCTCTAGATGAACTCTTGATTCAAGAAAAACTTATTACAGTAGTAAAGAATTCAACTAGTTGTTTATGATTGTCTTGAGTAAACTGTTGATTTTAGTAAACCTTCAACTCTCGTGCCGCCATCCACGTGTTAGAGTCTATAGTTCTGCAGAACTGTACCTATGCTCCCTGGCATCCCAAATGTTTAGGCAAACTCTGCCTTTCTGTGTTAGTTTTGAGGCTACCGTCATAGCTGAGTTCAACCACTAGCACCAAAGTGTAACTATGATTTCATGCAGGTTCTAGATTGTTATAAGTTGTTGATTTTTGCTCTAGTAGATATGTAGATATCACTCTTGACGGGATAGCATCAAACAATTGTCTTCTTGGCTCAACAGTAACAAGAATTTCTCTACAATACCTTGTTATAAAAACCGAAAAACTTTATATTTATGCATTCTCATCATTTTGGAATCTGGATTCCCCTTTCCAAGAAATGATTTTGGATTTTTTATCTATGCTGAAGCTTTGTGAGTGACCACTCTTCTCCCGTTCAGATAAAGCTGAAAGGCTGCTGGCTGAAGCAGCTTCGTATGGTTCTCAGTTAGTTGTGTTTCCCGAAGCATTCATTGGAGGCTATCCACGTGGATCAAATTTCGGTGTTATAATTGGTAACCGTACGGCCAAGGGTAGAGAGGACTTCCGGAAATATCATGCTGCCGCCATAGATGTTCCTGGTAAGAACCAGCTTGAACTGCACTATATAAGTTTTTCTTTCCTATGAAATTGATTTGATAAGAACGTCTTATGTCAGTCGGTGATTTGAGTCATCTGCTATTATCCTGTCTATGTTTTATTTTTTCTTTCAGGTCCTGAAGTTGATCGGTTAGCGGCTATGGCTGCAAAGTATAAGGTTTATTTAGTGATGGGGGCTATAGAGAGAGATGGATATACCTTATACTGCACTGTTATGTTCTTCGATCCTCAAGGTCATTTCCTAGGAAAGCATAGGAAAATCATGCCTACTGCACTGGAGCGCATAATCTGGGGTTTTGGAGATGGCTCGACAATTCCTGTTTTTGACACACCTATTGGAAAAATCGGGGCTGCAATTTGTTGGGAAAACAGAATGCCACTCCTACGCACAGCATTGTACGCTAAAGGTTGTTTTCACTTTATTCCAATGTGTTTTCTCGTTCGTCTCTTTAAGGCAATGATATACGATCAGAACTCGGAATCTATGCAACTATAAATAGTCTAAAGAAACACAAGCTTTAAGTGTTTTAATCTCTTCGTGATTATCATACTTGCCCAAATTATGATTACTGTACTTTGGGCTTTCTCCGAGCTTCATAATGCTACTGTTCAGTTCATCATTATCAATCCTGGAGCTTTGTGAGTATCATTTATTTTCCGACAGATTTGTCAAGCTACTTTTCGATTCCTCAAAAGTTGTGTCTGATTACAGGCATTGAAATATATTGTGCACCTACGGCTGATTCAAGGGATGTTTGGCAAGCGTCAATGACACACATCGCCCTTGAAGGAGGGTGTTTCGTCCTCTCTGCTAACCAGTTCTGCCGAAGAAAAGACTATCCACCTCCACCGGATTACATTTTCTCCGGTACCGAGGAAGACCTGATGCCGGACTCTGTTGTTTGTGCTGGCGGCAGTGTCATAATGTCCCCATCGGGAGCCGTGCTGGCAGGTCCGAATTATGAAGGGGAGGCACTCATATCTGCAGACTTAGGTACGCGGCATTGTTGTCTTCTTGATTACCTTGTACCTAATAATTGTCCGGTTTCTGTTTTTGTCGACGGTGTTCGCCTCATGTGTTAGGAATTAGATATCTGTCAAAGAGTCTTCTCACTGACAGTCGCTGTCATTTCACCATTGTTGCAGCCTAAAATGTTTGGTATGAAAGATTATGTTTTTATCTCTTCTTTGTCTTGATTCGAGTTATGGGTCCGTCCCACCTTTCATCGATGCATGAATCACTATGACGGCTCATCTTCCTCGTTCGTGTAATCCGAGCACTGCTCGTCTTTTCCCCATCAAGATTCTCTCTTCTATGGTTTCCCTCGTCATGAGTTGTTTCTCCTATCGTATCCGTGTCCATTTCATGACTTTCATCATCTTCCTCCTGACTAAACATCATCCGGCGCATGTGCAGATCTCTCAGAGGTGGTCCGTGCAAAGTTCGACTTTGATGTGGTCGGGCACTACGCTCGCCCTGAGATCCTCAGCCTCGTCGTGAAGGACCACCCGATGAACCCGGCTTCCTTCTCTTCACAATCAGGCAAGCCTGAAAGCCCCCAGAAGCGGCCCGAGTTCTAAGTCGAGTCAGTTATCACTGTCAGTTAAAACATGTCTGAATTAATTTCCTCAAATTATTGCATGCTAATTCTTGTCTGAAATACTTAATGGCTACTTGCAACATGACACTGTGTACCCATTCTTCATTGATTGGGGTTCAATGAACCCAGAGTGGGAAGGAGGAGATGAAGCTTGTCCTTTGTCTGATGTTTGAAATTTTTGGCAAGGCCCCTCCCTACACAACACAACACGAGTATTTTGTCCCGTTATTTATGTCATATTTTGATCAAAATTGTGAGAGTTTTTTGATTAAAACATAACATAATAACGGGACAGGACAGAGAGAGTATGAAGTAACACATCACAATAAAGATAGGATGATTGAAATGGTGTCTTATCATATTTTCAACATGACTTGTTTCATAGGCTTACTCTATAATATTAATAATATGATACTAGTACTAATTATAATCATTAGTTCACCAATTTATAATGAAATGTGTGATAAATTTAAATAGTAAATAAAGAGGACTTCCATGCAAAAGAACACCACTTTGAGTTTAATTTAATATGCATTAGGACTTCATCCACTTTAATATTCGTACAAATTTAAATTTTAGGTGGTGATAAAATGAAATTTAATACTAAAAGAGAGGTTATAAATTTATAAATGGTTATTTATTTCGGAATTTCATAGAGATTTTTTTATGTTATATACAATGAATATCTATCAAAATAATATATTGTCGGCAAGTATCAAACAATAACAGGTATAGTGTGTCTATTAAATGTTACAAATGGGGACAATACCTAATTTTAGTTAGTTTATACTCCCTCCGTCCACGAAGTACGTTCCCACTTTGACCGGGCACGGGTTTTAATGTATTGTTTGACTTTAGTAGATAGTGTGTAAATGTATTGAGTGTTGTGTAGATAGTGGAGAATGGGGTCCACTTAATTGATGATGTGTTGAGTAGTGAGTGGAGTAATGTGTAGTTAGTGGAGAATGAGACCCACATTATTGATGATGTGTTGAGTAGTGAGTGGAGTATGAGGTTCCCAAAAGTAGAAAGTAAAGTGGGAAGCTACTTCGTGGACGGACCGATAAGGAAATATGGGAAGCTACTTCGTGGACGGAGGGAGTACAAGTTTTAATTTACGAGTGTAAAAATTTATATTTTACTAAATTGAGACTAAAATTTTAATTGTACCTTCCCAATTGCTAATTGTACACTTACTTACATATACATACATGCACTAATTATTTCGAAACCCCAATCAACGATGCAAAACAAACTCAAAAAAAAAAAAAAAATGGGACACTAGAAAATGATGCTCCCACATGAGACAATGATTCATTGAATGAAGCATTCTATATTTCTATATTTCTTGAAGAAGCATAATATTAAAAATTGAAGAAGCCTAGGCTCCAGCTGTAGGTGGCAATGATATGAGTGCATGTGGTTGAAATAATCCAAACACACCTTATTATAATTGCAAATGGAATTGTTTGAGACATGATTCCTACAACATTTCTGTGGTGTCACACCCTATTTCCTCCTCTCTTGCACAAAACCATGTGTTTTGTAAGAAACTAGGCCTTTTATGGGATTAAGAATTTTGTGGTTATTAGGTGACAACTCTCAATTTTTGTGTGTTTATCTTCAAAGTTATCAATTCTTGAATGCAGATTCCATGAATCTGTGTTGAAATTAGACAAGATTATGCAAGAGATAAACACAAGAAATTGCTTGTCTAATGCTGGGCCAGCAGTGCAAGGACATCCAAACGAGGATTTAGAGTCGGTAAAAATATCATATTTTACATAAATGTGTATTATAAATTTGTCGCCGTTGAGATAAAAACAAATACCCGAACCGGCCCACAAGTTTAGTGGGTGTGGGCCCCACCTCTTATCTAGAAAAAGTTCTATTTGCAGAGAAGAATCAAGAAGCAAGAATTTCAGCAATATACTAATGAAACTTTTGAGTAACTGTATGAAAATATCAGAGGAAGTTTTGCTGTAGAAGAAAGGTGCAGATGATTGAGAAATAAAGGTCGTGTGAATCTAGGAGAAATCACTATCAGAATAGTCAAAACTGACATGATTCAGAAGGTGTATTATGATGGTTAAATAACATGGGACCAGCCACATTAGTGCATTGTACCACATTCTCACTACATTATTTGCTTCATACTAAGATAGATTATCCACATAAACATGTCCAAAAATGCCAACCTTGGAAGTGAAATCTGGCTTTGAGATATATAGAACATGTAACAAGGCAGAAGAAGTAGCATAATTTATACAGTTTTATGTAAATTTATGGAACAAAATTCTGTTTACACTCTTGAATGCAATCATTCATGATATAGGCTTCATCCACATTAAAGAAAATTTCCATTACCTTGATGAGGATATGGGATGTCTAGCTTTGCTAGCCTTGACATGACAAGGCACCATTAGGAGGATCATTGGAAGAAAGACTCAATTTTTGGCTAGGGTTTGCAGGATCTTGAGATGATCCAATTCTTGAACTTGAAACTATGTGATCTCTGAGGTCTTTGATCATGTTGTACCTCTCGAGCTCGTCGTCAGCGTTCTCCTTCTTCCATGGTTGTGATGAGAATTCAAACAGTCCCCTTTTGTCGAAAATGTCTAGAGTTTCTTGTTTCTTGGCATTGAATTCATACTCTATTTTGTCTGAGAGTTTTGTCTCTGCTAAAATGGTTTGTTTCTTGATCTTCTCTGTGGACTTTCTCCTCTTTGATTCAGTTTTGAGAGCATCACTCCATTGAAAGCTCTTGCTGAGGTCATCCATGTTTAGCTCAATGGAGTGGAGGTCACTGTCAGCCGAGTCCTCATCCTCGTCATCGTCTTCTTCTTCTTCTTCATCTTTGTCTTCGTCTTGATCGTGTTTACGTACTACTACAATGTCATCTCTCTCTTTATCTTGATGCTCGTACGGGCTAGGGAGCGTTTCCCTCAAATATTTCTCGAGCTCCTTGATCTTATCGTGGCTCGGAGAGCCACCATCTCCTCGTTCTTCACTCTTCTTCGACCTCAAGTAGGACTCGAGCTCGTTTCTCAGCGTGTCAACCAGCGCATTTTTCTCCTCGAATTGATACTTAGCTTCTGCAAGCTTCATCTGCACTCTTTCCTCCCGCAGCACATCGGCTAGTTGAAGCATTTCTCTCTCTTTCTCCACCTCTTCACAAACTTTAGCCGAACGCATCTTGAGCTCCTCCACCTCGGCCCTATCCTCCCCTATGCCTCGAGCCAGCTCATCGCACACTTGCTCAAATATCTCACGAGCCCTCTTCTCGCTCTCGAGTTCCTTTCCCATCTTCGTCAGACTCTCCCTCGTCTCTGCTAATTCTCTCCCGAGCTTCTTATTCAGTCTCTCCGTCTGTCTCATCATCTTCCTCTCAGTCTCGAGCTCTCCAGCCATGGATGCAACGGCACTACGAATCCTATCTTGCTCTCTCAATTTCCAAACCAACTTCTCCTCTTCCAGCTGTTTTAGCAGGATCTCAGCCTCACCCCCCTTCCTCTGCTCATGGATCAACTTGCTGACTTTGATGCAAGCCCGATCGAGCTCAAACTTTAAGGCCGAGAAAAGTGATAAACTCGTCGAGTTTTGCTCTTCAAGATGGCCAACGCGACTCATCACTTTGAGCAGCTCTTTAGAAGTTACGAGGTCGTTGTACACATCCTTGAGGCAATTCTTGGTGCCAACGACGTGACTAAATGGACTCCGGGGGTGATTTTGCATCTGATCAACCTGTGTAGTCAGTGTTAATCTGCAGTTTCTTACCCTTCTCTAGAACATTCCAAACGAGAAGAGACAACACAAGGAATACACAAATGAAAGCAGACAACCATTTGAAATGATAGGTATGGTGGTGCCCCAAAAGAAAAACAAGCCATGTTCTCATCTGTTCTATCAACAGCAAAACCACAAAACCATTTTGTCCATATCTTCAAATCTGTAGTGCATCAAAATCACTACAAAACACATTTAATCTTTGGTTGTCTTAATAAAGATCGCCTTCCTCTAAGAAGTCCCATCTCCTAATCAACTACCTAATTCTAAATCCTTCAACTTACAAAACAGTGATGATTTTCAATATTTACTAAAACTCATACCTCAACTAAGCAATTATGAGGAGATTTGGTGCCTCCCAAACTAGAATCAGCCTGAAGAAGTTTCTGAGAACCTGCTGATCCCCTCCTTCTATGGCTAGCCATCTTAGATTGATCCATTCTCTGCAATTCGAAACCACCAAAAGAAAACAAGAAGCAACAACATCAAACACAATATGTAAAGAATCACTTCCACCATCAAAATCCCCAAACTCATCAAACTACAAAACATGAAAAATCTAACTGTATTAATGTAAATGCAATCATATCCCCACCTCAGCAACAGGACTACGAAACAGATCAGACAAAACGAGAGCCGTTGATCCCGATTTCGACTCCTCCAACATCCTCTCCTTCCTAACAACAACTCCTCCTGCTGCTTCACTCAACTTCTCCCTCCTCACTCTTGGTGAGAATGAGGGCATACCATCAATCTCCCACAGAGTGGCAGCCAGTTTTCGGGCCGAAATCGAGAGCTCTCTACCCCTTTCGCCACCCTTTGTAGCCACGTACTTGTTGAGTGCTGCCTTGTCATTCTCCATCGATGGTGATTTCGAGCTGCTCATCATCTTCCACCTTGGGACAGGCGTGCTCGATCCCACTCGTTTCCCTACCAAAAAAGCGCGCTTCAACCGGTTATTCTGCACCAATGATGATGAAGACGAAGACGAACAACCCCTCTTCCTCACTTTGCATTTCCTCCCTCCAATTTTCACATCCACATTGATCGAGCTCTGCCTTGGCATTCTCCAACTACACCAATTTTACCCTAGTTTTCCCAAAGTTAACGTTCTCAATGCGAAAAGAAGCCACCACGCACCAACTACGTATATACGCATAAAAAGGCCGAGATTCAAACAATAACTAAATCCCGAAAATCGCTCCAATCGAAAACCCAGAAGCCTAAACAGATCTAAAGGCAAAAAACAAGGTCGTCGAGAATCGACGAGGGCCCCTCTTTCGAAATTTTTTCGTTTATTCCTCTGAGCAGCAAGTACGATGGGAGAGGAAAAGGAGAAACAACAAAACGTCGTAACTGCCAAAGTTAAGCTGTAAAACGCTTTTAATCAGTCAAAAAAGAAGGGGTGGGCAAGATTTGAACGTACCGGTTACAAATGCAGTGCCTTTTTGGAGTAGGAGAAGGATTGGCATGCAAATTTGAGCCCCCTTTGCTAAAAGTTGGGCTCTGGTTTTCAAAATTGCAAAGAGGGAAAAGAAAAGAGAAGAGGATACATGATACGCATGTGAGAGTGCGGTTGCAAATGAGGCAACTGTCAAAGCTTGATGCTCAAGTGTAGTTGTGAAAAGCGAGGAGAGAAGGAGAGGCTTCGAGGAGTGAATCTGCAAGCCTTTTTCATGGAAAAGGAAAAGTTTGTGAGAGGGAGAGAGAGAGAAGAGAGATATATAAAGAGAGAAGGAGTATGACGTGGCATACACGTCAGCATTGAGTATTTTAGGAAGGGACAATCACCACCGTCACTGTCTTAATTCTATTTCTATTTACTTTCTTGAAATACTACTAACTTTTATCAAACTCCTATGTATTAAATTAAATTAAAACCACATACGTGACACACTTGATATTAATCACAAATTATATTGCAAGTATAATTTTTTTTATAATTTTTATTCCCTTTTATCAAATTATATAGAGTAAGAAAAGGATTTAGTCTTTGGTAATACTACTTCCACTTTAAGTTTCTTCATTTTGATATTTTTCTCTTTTCTTATTTTAAAAATTAATCTAAAATAAATAGAACTATTTCATTTTAAACCTTTTTAATATCATGTAATTAAATATATTAAAAGCATAGCAAAATTAATATATTTACGTATGTAGATTTGTTTACTTTTTGTGTGATTTTATTATAGGAAAAGTTAAAAAGAAGTGTTCGTGGATAAAAAAATCATTTCCGAAAATATACATGCTAAAAAATATTTATTATTCCCTGTAAGAGATACTTAATATATGTGTAAAAAGTAAAAATTGTTTTGAAGATTGGTGTATTTTTTTTCTTAAAATTGGAATTTATGGGTGTATAATTGAGACTTTAGAGTTATGTGTGTGTGTATATATATAATTAATTTAATACTAATGAAATATTGTTTATATGCTTTTTCCATATTAGACCATTTATATATTATGGCATATATTTTTTTTTAATCCTACCATATTTAACTGCCATGTTCAATTGTGATTATGTAAATAAAACTTGACGTTTATATACTGAGTCTTGTTAAATGACTATACACTATAAAAGAAAATTAAAATTTTTAAAAAAGAAAATGTAAACTATCCTCTACAAACTAAATTATAAATGGAAATGTAATATTTATTTTTGATAAATAACTTAGATTTATTGTTCATATATCTGCACTCACATTGGTTGAGACTTATATCAATTTAATATTCTGACATTTGGCTTAAAAGTCTTGTACTAATGCTTTAAAAGGCTATATAAATGCTTCATATATATAGGCAATAATTGAGAAGGCCTAATTAGGATAAGAACTGCTGATTTATTATGGTAAATAAATAAATATGCAGTTGTCACATGAATATGTTAAATATGTCAAACTTTTCAAAGGTACATTGTACAATGTAGGTCACTTGTCAATTCTTGGCAGTATTCTAATAATTACACTTATATATATATATATTAAATTTCTAATTATTATAACAAAAATGCTCACTTACTCGTTACGGGTAGGTTTAATATGCTCGTGTATGATGTCATAGATATATATTAATTTTTAATAAAAAATTTATTATATTCTACTTTTCAATTAAAATTTATATAATATAATACTTCCATATAAAATAATAAATATAAAAATTATAATAACTCATATCACATTTATCATGTGCACGTTAAATTGTGTTCATTCAACCAGTGAAGTCATCATAATTATTAGAAATGGAACATGTCTATCGTAATAAATAAGTAAAATTGTTTTCGTTCTTCTCATATAAATATTTACTTTTCATTTTTTATATCTAAAATATATAAGTAATGAAATTTTTTTTCCACTTACAATATATGTATAAGAAAATGATATGGGTATTGGGTAGCACATGAAATAATGTAGGGATATGAATTTCACCTATTTAATGAATAGTTGCAAATTTTGACTATATTCTTTGCATTTACATTTGGTTCCCTATTACCTATTATCATAGTTCAATCAAAGAGATATAGCTAGATATATTTGCAGCCAATCCTCTCTGTTACATGAATATTTCAATATGGCACTTTTCTTGAAGTACTTAATTAATATAAATATATTTTATTTTAGTGTTGTAGCCACCTTTCAGCATGTGTTTTTCTTGCAAATTTGATATATACATATATATATATATACTTATATTGACTTCTAAGAAGTTAGGAACACAACAAAAGGTTGTCATCCCAAAATGTTAGAACAAATATCCACCTATAAAAATATTACCAACTTTCTGGTATTTAAATGGCCTATTGACCAGAAAAATACTTGAACTATTGGTAGTTTGGATGCTTCAATCATACATTCCATATCCAGTGCATCATTATATTTTTAGTTTCAATACTATAATTTTAATGAAAAATTAGAATTGACAAAAATACCATAGAATATTTTAGAATTGATCTACCTACAATCTGATTCGATAAAGAAAATTGTATTATTTTTATATTTAAATTACATAAAGAAACATTATATTAAATATATCACATTTAATTTATCAAATCAAATCGAAGTCGTCCTTGTACTATAATATTACATTTTATTAAGTGAGAATATGTTTAAATGCCCCATTTGAAAATATTGATGTAAAAAATACCCAAAATATCAACTTACATGTCAAAAATACCCATTTGATTTTTTAAATATTTAAAACTACATTGATTTCATAAATTCTTACACAATTCATGACACACTCTTACACATTATTTAAAATAACGATTGACTTACATATTTAAATTAAAATATAGATTATATTTTTGACTATTATGTTTTTTTTCTTCCATATATAGCTATGGACCTCTCATATACCATAGACCTCTCACATATCATATATCCTACCTACCTCATATATCATACATAAATTTCATTACATAGACCTCCCACAAGTTTTTTCTCTCTATTCCCATCAATTTATCCTCGTATATGCCGTCCAAATGGTCAAATTGAAGATATAAATCATGTATTTGCATTCTACATACCATTAAAAGCATGAAAAT
>JAPKLX010000018.1:2581209-2777679 GCA_026898415.1 Leonotis leonurus | reverse complement strand
CGTATTAACCATAGATATGCAATCACATATGTCATATAAGCATGAAAATTCATGGACCGCTGGTAAAAGTACCATGAACCGCTCACGTGTGCGTGGCGCACACGTGGGCGGTCCATAGTACTTTTACCAGCGGTCCATGCATTTTCATGCTTTTAATGGTATGTAGAATGCAAATACATGATTTATATCTTCAATTTGACCATTTGGACGGCATATACGATGTAATTGTGTGGAATAGAAGTGTGTAGTCAATTATTATTTTTAAATAAAGTGTGTAAGAGATTGCTAACTTCCATGTACTTTTATATATTTAAAAAATGAAATGGGTATTTTTGACATGTACATTGAGATTTTGGGTATATTTGACATGTATTTTTTCAAAATGGGTATTTTAATTTTTCACCCTTTTATTAATAACAAATACATATTATAAAGTTAGCGCGGTTTGAAATAAAAAAAAAAAACATAATCATACATTAGAGAAATAGGCAGCATCCTATTTATCTTGAATTATTTTCAAATTTGTAATTAAAAGAAGAAAAAAACAAAACAAAATAAGTATGGGTAAAAAGCCTAAAGTGGAAAAGGTTGAAAGAAGAGGGGGGAGTGAGCAAATACTGCAGAAAGGTACACTGAGATGTAATAATTGCAGACTACATTATTACTTACCTCCATACGTACTATTTATTTCCAAAAGAAAAAATAATTGATTGTATAATGCACAATTTAAATTATAAAAAAAATACAGAGAGGAATTGAGGTTTTTGGGGTCCCATTTTAACGGCTCCAAATGAGAAATTGCAATCTTGATTTTTAGGGATTTAGAAATTGTGGATTTTGGGGAATCAAAAATTTCCATAAAACACCGACATACTGATAAACTAGTGGGTCCCACCACACCCCCACATTGGGACCCACTGCCCTCTTAGATCAAATCCCATTCAATTCCATTTTCATGCACAATTTTATCATTTTATGATCATGTGTTTGGATTTTTGATGAGTACAAGATTGTGTGGATTGTGCATTTGATGATGTTGTATTGGGTGAAATGTATTTTGGGTATTCAATAATGGTGGTTTCAACTCCGGCTGATGCCATGCGTCGAGAATGGGCCTAAATCTTAAATTTAGTAAATGAGTCAGGACTTATTTTTAAATCCTACGTAAATTAGAACGCATGTTAAATATTACTCCCTCCGTCTACGAATGTGGTTAACATTTTGACCCGACACGGGTTTTAATGTATTATTTTGACTTTGTGGAAAAATGTAGAAGTGTAGATAGTGGAAAGTAAAAAGTAAAAAGTTAGTGGAGTTAGTAAGGGTAAAAGGATAAGAAATTAGTGGAATTAATAAGGATAAGAGGGTAAAAATGTGTGTCCAAAACAGAAAACTTTTAAGTGTTAACAACATTGGTGGACGGCCCGAAATTGCAAAACGTTAACGACATTGGTGGATGGAGGGAGTATGATATATGATATTCTTACTGAGTTAGAACATATTTAAAAGGTTGCACATAATTTTCATTACTATGGATGGAACTAGATGTGACTATAGCTCATAGATAAAGAATGTTGTTTAAGTAGTCAAAAATTAATAAAATGTGAAATACAAAAAGTAATACTTTCTCTATTCTATAAGAAATTATGCATTTGACGGTCGTGAATGTTGAGTTGTTTATAATAAAAGATGAAAAATAATGTTACTTTTTCCAAATAAAGTGATAAAATATGCTTAAAAGTATAAAATAAAATAAAATACATTTATTTTTATATATTATGATTTCTATTGCAAAAATACAAATAATAAAATAGGAGGTTCCAAAAAGAAAAACATGAAAATGTATATTATTGTGAAAACATGCCATATTTTTCTGTAATTATTGTTAAAATCGAGTTTGTATTTTATTATTATGATAGCATGTGCCTATTAATCTCGTTGACCAAAGCCATGTTATGAGATTTTGTCGTGGTTATATTATTATATATCATCCAATTTTATTTTAATCAATGAGAGAATAAATTTGTGGTGGCTTAGAGGAACAAATTACATATAAAACTTTTAATAGATGCATAGGCCATAATTGTTAACGTGGCCCTATTATTCAACACATTTTAGAGGCATTTAGTACACTTATTATATAAGTTATAACCACCAATCAATCATATCAATAGCCTGAATTTAATTGCATGCTATTATTGTCTCTCATTTTGTTCCTGAGGAAATATGATAGTGAAGAGAAATTATTTAGTTTTTGGGCCTATTAGGTATGATTGGGCTGAAATTTGAGGGTGATTTTATTTTGAAAATATGAGAATTATGAGGCCATTAGAACCGGCAAAAGATCCGGTCGGGCCGATCCGGTCCAAATTCTCCAAGTTTTCTATGGAAATTGGATCTGGTTGAACCGGTTTAAGAATTAATTGAGTTAGAAACTATGTAACTTAATTAAGCCCCAATGCTATTGTAGCATACAATTTTATGGGCGAGTCAGACCAACATGAACCCACGAGAATTTTGATCATTTCAAGTGGAATCAGGTTAGCCTGAATTTTTTTTCAAAAGTTTGGACTGACTTGGAAATTAATCGAGTGTCAATTATCTAGGTCTAAACCAATCCAAAATCAAATTGATGGATCGGGTCAAGTCTGTTTAGGGCCTTTAGGCTCGTTTTGCGGGTTCTAAATGCAATATGTGTACATATTTTGGACAATAAGTATAGAGAAGATGTTACATACAAATACAAAATGCATTACTAAATACTAAAAGGATAAATGAGTTATGAGAAAATAAACAATATCATACACTTAATCAAACACAAGATTTGTGAAAGTAACACCCATCTCAAAAGTACTTCTCAGTCCTTCCTTTGAACCCAATTTGCCCAAAAGTTAGGGACAAGAAAAGTCCCAAGTGCCACAGCACCATCCACAACCTAAAGTACATATAAAAACACAACAATATCAATATCAACATTAATGAATAAAACATATATCTTATCTTATAATTAAATAAAAACATTCCAACATAGTCTCAACTCTCAAGTGAACTAACTATCTTGAGAGTTTATCCTTACCAGAAGGGGGAACTGAGGGCGGGCCCAGTCGGGAAATGGGCGAGCTCGGTGCCAATGCTCGAGAAGAAAAGGCCCGTCAAGCTATCGCCATTGATGGCTGGAATGCTCGACGGAGCAATCCAACCGATCAAACCGAAACCGATCACGTTTAGGTCTCTTCTTAGCCAATCTCTTTGAAAGCTTCATCATAAAAAACGGTCATCGGTTCCCAACTATATATGTAATAATTAAATATACATTTCTATTATTTATACACATTTGGTAATTATATTAATTACCATGTGACTTTTCCTCCTGAGGCTTGTGCTAATTTTAGAGGGTTCCTTGCTGCCACTGGAGACTTTATGAATCCTAAATCACAAAAAAATAGACCAAGATGATGTCATTATTAAAATTAAAAAAAATTGCAACAAAAGTGTTGTTGTGTCTTGAATATCTCATTCCCTTAACAACAAAATATGTTATCCGCTCTGCTCTGCTCATAAATATAGCTAATTGGTTAATCACGTAAATTTGTGTCTATTTTATATTTCTAATCATATTTTGTTATAGGAGAAGTATTTCTTGTATAGACAATGAGACAAGCTACCTGAGGAGAGGTTTAGTTTGGTGGGAGAAGACAAGGTGGAAGTGCCCAATCCAACCACAGTTGAAGTGGTAGCCATTGTTGCTGCTGCCATTGCTTGATTTGTCTTTGTTTCTTTGTGTTGCGTGTGTGATTGGGACAATATTCAGACAGAGTATCTGAGTTTAATGAAAGGGAGAAGAAATAGCAGAGGGATTTGAATGATGTGGTGATTGGTTGATTGAGTGATATCATGGATTGGCTATGGAAGAATGCTATCTTGCCACGTGGATTTCTGTGGATAAAGTAACACTATATATTGATGACTCATCATTGAGATTTGAGTGAATAGTGATGATGCGTGATGGGCTTGGGCCAGTTTGACTCGGGTTTTAATTGCAACTAATAAACTAAGCCAACTTTAATTAATCCATAAATATTAAAAAATTTATTTTAAATAAAAATTAATTACTATAATTCTTTAAATGAGACACAAAACTCAGAAAAAAATATATCGCTTACAATTTGAAATGAAGATCTCAAGAAGTCAAGATATTTAAATCCATTATATTTCCATTGTGGAAGAAGATAGGCTTCTCCCAAATATCTCCATTTAGTGGCAAAATATTACTCCACACTATTGAATATCGATACAATCATTGAATGAGACTATTTATTTAAATCAAACATGATGTCAGACTATTTAATTACTCAGAAAGAAAGACTTTCCGATACTTAATTATTTTCAGAAAAATTAAATATATACCTACCAGCCTAAATCTAATTTAGAAAAAATATAGACTCCAATATGATATGATAAGAGAAGACAAATATTTATACCCTAAAAAGTAATTTTTGCACCTGAATATACATTTTCCATTACTATATTTACACCAATTGATAAAATTTTCATCATAATCAAATGATTATTACCTGAATATGATAAATGTAATAAATGCAAAGAAAATGGAGATTCCGGTGGCGGCGCAGACCATGTCCACTCCTCTCTCTCTCCTCAGCTTTCTCTCTCTACACTGTCCCTTTATTTTTAAGAATCTCTGGTACCTTACTTTATCTATCCTCTCGTCGCTCCGCCGTCTCTCGCCCTCCATCGCCGCCGCTAGTATTCTCAAACTTTCCGCCCCGTTCAGAAGCTTCCCCTCCACATCCTCCACCACCATGCTCACCTCCTTCACGCGCAGATGCCCGCCTTCCTCCCCGCCGCAGCTCACCGTCACCGAGCTACACGCCGTCTCCTCCGCCGCCACGGAGGAGTACCGGAGCTGTATGCCGTCGCTCAGCCAGTGGCGCCCGGCCTCCACCGCCGCGCGGCTCGCCACGCTCACCGCACGCTTTCTCGCTGGGTCGATCACGATCCAGCTCACGCGCAGCCGCTCCTCCGCGAGTGCGATGCACGGGCCGGTGCCACCGTCGAGCACCAGCGGCAGCGCTACCGTCTCCTTCTCCTCCAAGAGCTCCACCCGGAATGGCGTGCTCAGGAACCACGCCGAGCGCGCCTCCGTCTCCAGCACTCGCGAGTACACCAACGCGCCGTTGTAGTAGATATCCACGGCCGAGATGAGCTCACCGGTTGTCGTAGTAAGTACCCCCACAGCTGCCGCGGGGGTGCCCCGCGCATGAGCTGCCGAGGGGAAGGCGTCGGAGTAGAAGGATCGGTGGCCGGAGGGGAAGGCAGAGATGGCGCCGGATACGCGGCGGTGGGAGGTGGAGGGCCATGTGGTGGTGCAGATGTTCTTCCAGAGATGATCGCCGCTGCACATGGAAAGTAGAGCGGCGGAGGCGCAGCTGGCGGCGGCAAGGGTGGGGCCGTCGAGCCTGTTCAGTATGTGGCTTTGAAGGATGTCGGGGTGGATGCCGGCAAGGGGCGTGGCGCCGCCGTCTTCGCCGGAAATTGAAGAAAGAGACATCAATGCTGTAATAAGATTATCTTCTTAAATTAATTACTTAATTATTTCCTTTTTGGAGCGGCAATGTTTGTAGATTGGGTTTGAAATATAAAGAATAAAGAGTATGAGAATATATAGAAAGCTAATTTACTATTTTGTCATCAACTCAGTCAACACTGCCACGTTTCTCAGATTTGTACTCTTTGATCAAACGTACAACTCTAAATTTAGAACCCTTATCCTATACTTTAACATCACCGCATCAATCGTAAACGCGTTAAGTCAAGTGGTGTTTCATTCCTAAGTAATTTTATTATTTAAATGCAATCACAATTTATACGAAGTGTAAAAAACAAGAAGGTGATTGGTGGATTTTTGCTGCGCACACATAATGTTGCAAGTGTGTTCAAATTTATTGAAATAAAAGCAGAAAATAAGAAGGAAAATTAAAATAATAGTATGTGATGTAGTCAACTTTAAGGGCTGCCTATAATTTGGTTCTATTAATTCCAAATAATGTTGCCTCTATTTCAGATTCTCAATAGTTGATTTTCTTATCCTCATTCCGAAAATAGTGGACCAAATTGATATACATTGATTGCACCTTATTTTTGTATTTCATTCTCATTTAATATTTATACGAGAACATGAGAAAATTCGTTTACACACTAAACAAGTTTATTCATTTTTAGATACATAAACACATGAAAAAAAAATGTATTTTGTCATAATGTAAATATCTTTAATTAGTTTATTCATTTTTAGATACATAAACACATGAAAAAAAATTGTATTTTGTCATAATGTAAATATCTTTAATTTGTCTTTTATTTTGAAGTTGATATTCTTTACTTTTATTTTATAAAAATAAAAATGCAAATCTATATATTTTCTTATGTGTTCACATAATTCAAAATATTTAATGAATGCATTATGAATTTTTTCACATGTATATGTAATTCGACGAAATAAATAAATGCAAGAGTAATTTACTCGCGTGCTCATGTTATTCTTCACAATACATAATAACAAAATTTTATTTTATTTTTAAATTGGATAAATTTTATTTTTAATTTTAAATATATTGGGTATTTAGTTTTTGCACCTATTTTTTTATCTAATAATTGCAGATATTAAGTAACTTATCTGTTAGTTTATTAATTGCAGAAATTTATTCAAACTCAACTGCTAATAGGTGTATTCTTTATTAGTGGTTTCCCAATAAAACTAAGTACCCTCAAATAGATAAATATCGCAAGCTGTTTTATTTCTAATTCCTGACTCATTCATATTCCATTGATATTAATAGAAAATTTATAGATGAGAAGTTAACATCAACATCTACTCACAATCATTATCTATATATTTAATTATATTAGATATTAAATAGCACTACTACTTTTTTAATTAGAAGTATTGTCTATTACCAAAAGCTATGATTGATATATATTACCTAATATTTAATGTTGATTTATTAGTATCCCTAAACATGTCACAAATTTATACTCATATGTGACTTAATTATATTAAAATGAAAAACTTTCTTATAATGTTAATTATAATCTAACCTCGATTGTTTAATTATATAAACCAATAGATAATATTGGATATCAGAATCATGTCATTCTCTTTTATCTATATATCATTAGACATTAAACTGTTGTGTCTTTTAATTACAATAGATTACATGCTTTAGTGTTGTTTAGAATTATGGCGAATCTAAGGTGCAATCTAGTTATAAATAACTAAAGTAGATGTGAATTTATTAACTTCATGTTACTATAATTTAGTTCACGATGACATGCATTAATCTTAATTGATTTAGGAAAAAAAAAGGTATTAATTGCTACTATTTCGTCACAATCAACTTAGCTTTATTGAAAAACAAGCTTTGATTTAGGAGGGTTTCACCTTTTTTTTCAAATATAAAAGATGTATATTTTAATTTTTTTGCATATTTGTATTTTAATTTCATATAGTTGTATTTATAAAAAAAATTATAACTGCATTATTATAACTCCCAAATGAAAATTTATGTGGTCTTGATAGGAACAACTAGTTCATGGTTCTTATCCGCAACTGTCGTATTTTTACTATATTTGGTACCTAATATATGATACTCATATAGTGATAATTATCATATATATATATAGTTATTCTAATTATAAGATAATTATAATAAGATGATGAATATCATATCTTAAATATTAAATATAGATAATATATATATATATGTGCTATTTGCTAGGTTATCTACTTAAGCCGAAATTAGTTATATATACGCTATAACAAAACTTAATAAAAAAAATACTCAATAAACCATAAAAACATAATCAACTCTTAACAAATAAGCAAATCGATATTTTACGACCAATCACAAATTTTACATTGAACGCAACATTAATCTATAATTTTTGATTAAATATTCTTTTATTTCGTCACCACCTGCTTCATAAATTCCTACTAAAATTTTTTCTAAACAATATTTGTAAATTAACCATTAGAAATCTGGAATCGGCTTTAAAATGTAGAATTTGAATAACTAAAAAGATTGTTTTAGCTAGACAAGATTGTAATACTTTGAGCCGTGCGGCCACTCATGCCATGCCACGTAGCATAGACACAGTGTTGAATAATGATATGAAATTTGATAGAATAATAAATGCAGGAATAGAGTTGGGGATACTCGTTGCTTGGTATACCATCAAATATAATAATGCATGATTGTTATGTTTATCAAACTACATAGTACTTATTTATTAAATTAATATATAATCCTTCTTTGGCCCAACCACGTACATATCTAATTCCCATATTTCACTCCATATTGTCTTTTCCCTATTTATAAAATTTAATTCTTCATGCTTCTTCTATTCATCACTTACTACTACAATCTTATGAACCTTTAATTACCAAAAGTTACAAATATGTACTCATTTTACTTTTATCACACAACATAACAAGGTCTTGATAATTTTGGTGAGATTATCTACCAACAATAATTAAAATTAATTTTATTATTTTTAATCCATATTGTGTATCGCACGTGTGCACAAACTAGTTTAATTAAAACAGACTGAGAAATGTCACATTCTTGTGTGGTAACCTGGGAATTAAGGTGATGTTTATTTATGTCATTAATTAATGTAACTGCAGTCTCCTTTCTACTAACAATAAACGGAGGACAGATGAAGATAGAGAATGAGTATATGTGTTTGAAATTTATGGGTGACCCGGACCCGAAAAATACCCATGAGTATTCTCCCGACCCGGAACTACTAATAATTTAATTAACGGTTCGGGTCTGGATCAGGAACCAATATTTAATGGTCCGGTTCGGATTCCAGAACCGTAACTATTTTAACGGTTCTGGTCTGAATTTTACCCACCCATTGACACCCCTTACATATGGACCCAAATCTTAATAACAACATTAATTCATTGTACTACTATTACTATACTATGTTTAAAACATTTTAAATTTTTATTTGTGAAAGTGAAACGTAGACTTAGATAACTATTTAACTTTCATAATTTGTAATTTGGTGAATATAGAGAACGAAATTACGTTTAAAAACTTGAGAACACAAAATAATTCGTATATTAATTCATGACAAAGTAATAATGTGGTGGGGGATGGGCAAATCCGTCATTTAAAAGGATTATGATTTGCGCGGCAAGAATTTGCTCTGGCATCAGTTTCTTAGCTATACTATACAATATACACTCCATTTTCTACATCAGTTTATATACTTCTACGTCCCACTAAACATGACATATTTTTTTTCGACACGATTATTAAGAAAAGTATATAAAGTAGTGCAAGAGTGATAAAAATTATAACAACCTTTTAAGAAAAGATAATTTTTACTATTTTTGAAATATGTCCATAGATATCTTATATGATATGCTAATCTATGATCTTCTATGTCATATTTTATTGCTATTTAAATATTAGAAATCAATAATACACGACTTTGAAATTATTGTATTTTATTATTGTTGATTTAATTTAATAAAAAATATATTCACAAATTTAATTAAAACATATCAAGAAAATATAATGAGATGAGGCGAGAAATTATTTAGAGGAGTAACATTGTACTAATCACACAATCAGTATCAATTAAATATTGATAAAGCTTGCACTATTTCTCTCTCACATACAAATACACACACTAATATATATGGACTTAAGACTCCTCCACACTCTTTTTTCAGATCAAAGCTCTCAAAACCTCTAACAATGGCGAAATCTCAGTCCTCGGCGTTAGTGGAGCCGATGTACTCTTCGGCTATTGCGCTTCTTATTATAGTCATGGCTTGCGTCGACCTATGCGATGCCGTCGCCGTCGTAGACGTATACCGCCTCGTGCAGTACGATTTGGCCGGCGTGCCGTTTGGATCCCGACTAGCCGCCCTCAACCACCACGCCGCATCTTCTCTCTTCTCATCCTCATCCGCCGCCGGAGCAGCTGCCGATCTCTCCCGTACCGTCCTCATACTCCCCGTTCGCGAATTGAATCTCACTTTAATTAGAGGTCGCTAATTTCCTCCGTTTCGTACTTCTACTTGCTCATTTTCATTGAAAAGTAGCTACTACTTCATTTCGAGGCTATAGGATTCAAAATTGTTGTTTTGGGTGAAGAATGAAGATACGTGTTTGTTTGTTGTGCGTAATTGAGTTGAGTGAAGTAATGAACAATCAAGCGGGAAAAGCGGTTCGTTATTTTTTTTTCGCTTTCCGAAAAAGCAGGAGATTCAGAGCGTGATACTGTTAATGGACAACCATTTAGACATAGGTTGTGTTTCTCAAAATCCTGACCAACAAAGTACAATATAGGTCTACATCCGCAGTTGATTCTTCTATATCATGCCATTCTTACCTATTCATTTGTTGTGTTACAGAGTATATTGAGGAGAAGAAACCATTAGGTGGTTTATTGCTTCTACTCCCACAGGTTTTCAATCCACAAATCATAGTTAGTGAGGATGAAGCAGGTCATGATTCTTCACTAGGCATCAAGGGAATGTTGCTTGAACTGGAACGGTTGCTTGTGCATGCAAACATCCCCGTGAGTAAAATAGATTTATCATTTTTGCTTGTTTTGAATGATGTTGCATTTATTCTATGAGAAGCTGGAATCTGATGTACTTCTTATGGTTCCTATTTTTATTTGATCAAATTTATTGTTACTGCCCTACTTCTTCATTCAATAGAGGGAAATGAAGCTTCAGTTTAGTTTGTGCAAACAAAAAGAACCTCCATTTGAATGTCCAAGGGTGTTGTCTATTTACATACATAGTTTCTGGTTAGCATGCTCATGGATTATTTCTTCCTACTTGATCTTAAAATTGGATGGCTTCCTTTTTGTTAATTTTCAAAGTAGTTGTTACTGTTTATAACCTGATTGTGATATCATAATATTCAGTATCCTGTGTACTTCGGTTTTGAGGATGATCATGTCAATGCTGTGCTAGCTGATGTCAAGAAGAATGATGCTACTGGTCAGCTGGCAACTGCCACAACTGGCGGGTCAGTTGATATACATTTGTTTGGGTATGCTTTCCAGATAATCTCATTGTTGCTGATTCCTTCATTAAAATGTTGCAGATACAAGCTTGTAGTTGGTGCACCCGAACCCAAGAAAATTGTGTCTCCAACTATTTCAAATATACAGGTTCTCGTTTTGCCATCTATTTTCTATTGGGATATCTAGACTAGCACTCTGTAGAAACTTGCAAGCCCACACTGAATTTGGGACTAATCCTTGAGGTACCCATATGAGTTCAACTTATTATTAACCTTTTCAATCTTCTACCTTTTCAGGGCTGGCTGCCAGGATTGAGAGCTGATGGAGATTCAAATGTACTTCCTACCATAGCTGTAGTGGCATCATATGATACATTTGGGGCTGCACCAGTAATTCTCTTTTCTACCTAGTTCTAATTATACTGTGTTATTGTTGGGATCGTGATATCTTATGCTTCCGAATGCCAACAGGCATTATCTGTGGGAAGTGATAGCAATGGAAGTGGAGTTGTTGCACTCCTAGAAATAGCTAGACTGTTTTCAATTTTATATTCAAATCCTAAGACAAGGGGGAGTTACAATTTACTCTTTGCGCTGACATCTGGAGGACCTTATAACTATAATGGGACTCATAAGGTGCTCTATTATTTCAAAGGACCTAGTCCCTTCTTGATATACTTAGATTGTTGTTTTATTATTCTGACATTTTCCTATCTGTTATAGTGGCTTCACAGTTTGGATCAACGTTTGCGTGAGACCATTGATTATTCTATTTGCTTGAATAGCATTGGCTCAAGCAATGGTGAATTATTGGTCCATGTGTCCAAACCTCCAGACAATGTCTACATTAAACAAATCTTTGAGGTAAGACATTAAAACCTTTCACCAAAAGGAGACAGGGTGTCCTCACAAAGCCATTCTTTGCTCAAGTGTTTCCGGCAGTATTTAAACTTGCACTGCTGCAGGGTTTCTCTAGGGTGTCTGAAGAGCTTGGGCTTAAAGTTGGGCTGAAGCATAAGAAGATTAACATTTCTAATCCTCGGGTAGGTAATCAGATGAAAAATCCAAGACTTGAAATTTGAGTATTCATATTCTTTTAAATGGTACAATTTCATAAATGCTCACTATATCTTCCGTACTGAAATGCTATGAGACCAGTCTATGTAAATTCTATTTGAGCTAGCTTATTGTCTATAGCTAGGATAGGAAATTGAGCATACTGACTGTAACCTTTAATTCTGAAGTTCATACTTGGTCGTTTAGAACACTGGCTACTTGATTTCAGTATAGAAGGGGAGTTGTTGGGTAGAAATATAAAATCTCCTCCTATTATCTAATGAAGCATTAGTTTCTCACAAAAGACTTTCGCTAAGTTCTTCGTTGTTAATATAGTATTTAATACATGAATAGCGGGTCTTATCTTTAAATTATGAATCTCTTTGATCTATATCATTTTTTTTCTCTTCGTCATCAACTTTCTAGATTTTATTTGTTCAAGCTGTTTAAAATTCTAGGTTGCATGGGAGCATGAACAATTTTCAAGACAGAGAGTTACTGCTGTAACGCTGTCTGAGCTTTCTGTCGCCCCTGAGTTTCTAGAAAGTGCTGGAGGTCTGTCAGATAGCAGGTTGTAACTCAAGGAATGGGAATCATTTTTTTTTAATATGGAGTCCTTTCTTTTGTCTACTGTATCTATCTTTCTTCTTTTAAACCCCCTGGTCACCTGTGCAGGCATTTTGTTGATGAAGCTTCAATAACTAGAAGTGCAAAATTAGTTGCTGAAAGTCTCGCAGTAAGACCTCCTAGTTCTTGCTCTTGGTTTTGGCTGTAAAATTTCGTTTTGCTATGGTGGTTAATTACGATAAATGCTCAATTTTCTAATACATTTTATTCCCTCTCATAAACAGAGGCATGTTTATGGCCAGGAGGGAAAAAACATCAATGTATTTGCAGATGATAGTAGCTTATCTGTAAATCCTTCTTATATACGTTCATGGTTACAATTTTTGTCAACAACACCTAGAGTGGCTCCATTTCTTTCCAAGAATGATCCTCTTATCATGGCTCTTAAAAAGGTAAGTCTCCAGTGTAGTGATTAACTTCAGTTACATTAAGTGTTCATGGCTCATCATTCCATACAATCCTTTCTGTAGTTTTGCATTTTTAGTACCTTGTCCTTTCTTATAGGATTCTGAAAATGAACTCATGTCTGGTCATTGTTCTGAATCGTACCCTCCTTTAACTCTCAAATTTGATAATTGATAGGAATTAGAAGATCACACTTCTGGAGTGAGAGTGCAACACGAAGTACTTGATGGGATGTTTACTTTTTACGACTCAACAAGCGGCAGATTACATATCTATCAGGTATAGATCTGGAACACCAAATTTTGATTGGCTCTGCCATATAAAACTAACTCCCCTTTGAAAGTTCCACTGTAATCTTTCGAGGTCATGTCATATAAAAGTAGTAACCAGTTGTGTGACTAGCATCCTAATTCACTATAGCCAACAGTCCCAATATTTACGCTATCCATTAATTCTTCCTTTTTGTGTGGATTGGATTGGATTGTTTGAGTGAGCTGACCATAACTACTCTCCTTGTTGCAGGTAGCAAGTGTCACATTCGACTTACTTCTGCTGCTGGTTCTCGGGTCTTACCTTATTACACTATTCAGTTTCTTGGTTATAACTACAAGGGTATGCCACCTCTTCCTCTCATCCAAACTTCATGAATCTTTCCACCTGGAAAAAAGGCATAAATTTGACATGCTAAAAAAAAGCTGACCTTATAACATGACTTGAACTAATTTTGAAACACTAGGCCGGGTATCTTAGATGTTAACTCTCAATTTGTTTTCATATTTGAGCAGGGTCTTGATGATTTGATCAGTCTATTTCGTCGACCCACCTCCCGCAAAGTGAAGACTACTTAACTGTTTCTCTCTCAAGAGCACCTGGCTAGTTGCGGCAGTTGATTTAGGCAATGCAGATCTCGGATGGGACCCGCAGCTCTCGCCCCCTGGTTCAAATCTTTGAGTAATTCTAGCACATTTCCCTTCGCATCGATTCATCCCTCAATCATTTTGTGTTAGGGGATAAGACAAATATAGAAAAATTTTGTTTAGACCATCACCACCACACTAATCGGAAATCAGGAGCAACTCCCATGTAATTGTCTGCTGAAATGGAATTGCAATCGGTATTTAGACCAAACATGTATGGAGCAGAAATTTTTGTTTCATGCTAATTTTTCTTTGCAGCATTTTTCAATATTTTTAATCAACTGAAATCAACTTTTCTCGTACATTATTATTTTCATATATTTCCTTTAGAAATTATTAAAGACTTTGAGTTTTGCAACTTGTAAACATTAAGTGGGAATGCAATAAAGCAAGATGCGAAAAAAACAAGACTATATTATTATTAATGCAAACTCTATACAAGGACTGTATAGGCACATTTATGGTTGATAGAAAACTAGATAATGAACAGAAGCATTATACATGTTCCTCCTAACGAGGGTTAAGGCAGCAAGTGGGAGCTCAAAGCAGCAATCTCTGAACTTATCACGGTTGGTGTGTGTTAAGCATTGCTCGGTAGACCATGTCGATGAATTGATTGTCCTTCAACAACAAAATACACGAACATCAGTGCATCGAAATGAACACAGGGATAATAATAACATCAACATAAGTTAAACACATTTTGATGAAGGATCGATCTATCTCAGAAAGACCTTCGCCTATAGCAGTACAATAACAATAGATCGGTGACAATACAACGTGAAAGTTGATGTGACACATGGAATGAGCGACGAATGCTGCATGAAATGCACGTTGCAAGAAAAACAACCAGGCAACTAAATCATACATCTAAAGCAAAACAGATCACCTGAGCTCACAGATATAGAAAAACTGGGGGCGCGGTCATTTGGAAGAATTTGTAGATAACAAGAGATGCTATGTATTGAAATGAATACCTGAACAAGGGTTTGAAGTGCATCCCGAACTTTTTCTCTGCTGATTGGTGGCCCATAATTTGGAGCCGGAGCTGTTGGAGTGAGCGATGGTGGGGGTGTTGGTGGTGGAAATGGCTGAAGTAATGGTGCACCATAAGGTCTCTGTAGATTGCCTGGAGGATTTAGTGGAGGTGCAGTTGGCATAGCTGATGACACAGGAGGTATGGCCAGTGCAGATGAGGAAGGAGGAGGGCTGAAAAAAGTCGAAGGTTTCACCAGATCAGCTGCTCGCTGTGATGTAGTACGTTCTGTGTTCTCAAGAATAGACATTATAGGGGTAGAAGCAGATAAGTTAGATGGTGGTTGAGCAGTTGTCAAAGAGGGCAGAGAAATGTTCTGTGGATGAGGCGTAGGGTTAACAGTTGCAGAGGGGTGGAAAGGCTGTCCAGAAATTGCTGTATTTGGAGCACTTCCTATGTTCATAGCATTCTGCAAAAATATTTCCATGATCAAGTATATCCATGCCCAAAGACTTAAATAATGAAAATATGATGATTTAGCCATGAAAAAAAGCGTACACTGAAGAAGTTAATAAAGGAAGGATCATCAGAAACTTCTGTCGCATTAGCAGTAGAAGATGTTGGTTCTAAGGGACCATCCATTAGTGCGAGTGTTGGAACTGCTTCCAGTTCTTCAAACTCACTGAAAAGAGAATAAGAAAATTAGGAAAGGCCCTACACTCTTAAAATGAGGATAATTAGCAAAACAGAAAAGAATTGACAAAGAATCAAATAAGCATGTATGGTAGATACTCTGTTTATACCTATCTGATCTAGAGCAATAGTGGACAATTTAGAAATCGAAGCGCAGTGATAAATTTGCGTATATCATAATCTAATAAAAAAATGCAGTAAGTATCCCATAAGGACTTCACTTTCAAGAAATGCCAAAATCAGAAGTTAACTGCACCAAGACATTATCATATAAAGTTAACCGTCACAGATAATCTGCATTGGGAATAATGTGAAGACCCGGTGGGTTGAGAATATTATCTTGCTTCAGTTACAAAAGAACAACTTTTTCTGGAATATATCATTTTCAGCACACAAATCCAAGGAATTCGTGAGTAGAAAATAATCAGCTATACCTAACAATACACCATGAGAAACAGCACGTTAGGTCCTGTATAAATGATGCAGTCAAGACATCACTCATTTCTCAACAGAATCAGCTCAGCGGACCTCAGTGATCAAGAAGAATTAAGCAAGAATCACCTTTTCACAGAAGATACTTTTGACTTTGTAGGAACCTTTGAATATGCATTAAGTATCCTAGACAAAGGAAAGAGGGGGTTAACATGACAAGAAAAACATGGATAAGAATAAAAAAAAGTATTCACGTTTATACTGCAAAAGATGACAGGAACACTGGAGGATTTGACAAGGGTAAAAATGTGAACTACATTTTTATGCTAAATGCACAAGTATAATGCAAACTTTCCATAAAAATGTTGCAACAGATTTTTTAAATGGCATCTTCCAATATCAGCTTCACATTCATACCTGCAGGGTAATTTGTTCTCAACTTGTACATGTAAACATGAGGGGAATGCCAGTGAACTCAAGTTAGTGATGAACCATTATCACAAGGCAAGCCATAATTACCATATAACTGAAAGCAAACAATCAGATGGATGTCCCAGACAACAACATAACTCCTCTAATAATATAACCAGAAAAGGCGTCTAAAAGTATAACCAGAAAAGGCATCCATAAGTTAACAAGTGAACGGTACTCTGACTGAGCAACACTGTAACAAGATGCAAAAGACATTTATATATATTGCAAACCTGCTAAAGAGATTTGCCACCTCTTCACACTCCCGTGCATTGTAAAACCATATTCCATTTACTTCTTGGGAAGCATTTCGATATAAAAGATATGGGACCTGGATTTCATACTCAAAATCTCCTAAGAGATTCTCCACCAGATTATCTGCAGCAAATAAGGGCAGGGCAGTAAACATCCAAAGATAGCAATGGTATACATAAATCAAATGCATCTTTTTACAATATCTAAATAGGTCATCTGCATCATGTGAACGCAGAAATTATAGAAATATATATCAGGCATTTATGAATAAAATGACACTGAGCTCTTGTCCAGAAATCAAACAGTCGCACCAAAAGCAATAATACTCCAAATTTTGTTCAAGGCGATGGATTATCTGTAAAAAAAATGTTATTGGATGCAACTGATCTTGCTGCAAGTAGCTAGATATACTCCGCTTTATTTCGACAACTATGAGAAACAACTGGTCGCAGCACTTATGTTGTTTATTGGATACTTAGATGAGTTCAATTCCAATATAAAACAAAAGTGACCTGGTTGCTTTAGTAATGTATAAAGTATAGAAATCTAAAAGCAACATGAAAATATACTTTTCTTAACTGCCATAACTTCAATAAAAACCAAAATTCTCAAAGAAGTAATGAAAGGAAATCAGCGACCAACCAGTATTCCGTCGATTCATAACTATAAACTGGAACCTAGGCTGTGTATTCCTGAAAACAAAAAAATACACCCAATCATAAACAGAAAATAAATTGCAAGTTTGTTACAAAATCTACCGTACCGTAAAAATCCAATAAATTCCCCCACATACTCTAATAAATCAAATTTACCAGAAATCATAAAAGAAGAAGGAATAAGTAGAGAAAAAACGAACTCAACCACCGGACTCACCTTTTCACGACAAAAAGCGAACCTTCGACATCCTTCCGGCTCTGGCAACCAACATCCACAATCACCAAAATTAACAACAATAATAAAAACCCCCAACTGAATAATCAAATTCGACAACTGAATTCCTGCTGGATTAACGCATAGAGACGCCATACCCATTGACTAGTATCAATATTGAATTCGTAGAAGGTGACGTGGGCGGCGGTGATGAGAATCTCCTCCACAAATGGATCGATCCGCTGCAGCACCGTCAGATTAAGCACTTTGGTGGTCTTCTCATCGAGATTGGGCATCAATTTACCGTTCTGCGACATCGTTTTAGGCTCAATCTCACACCTCCTTGCGTCTGTAGAGAGAAAGAGCCCTAAATTATTTTTGCAGCAGAACTTTACTCACATTAACTCTTTGTGGAATAAATAAATACCTTTTATCATTTTCATCAGATTTATCGGAATTTTACTTAAATAGCGCTAGGGGTATATCCGTCATTTCTCCCGGCTCCTTTGGGCCCACAGCACTAAAACAATTCTATTTTTTAGCAAAATAAATCACCAACTTATTTAAATTTAATTCTTCTTATGTTTTAGAAATTAAATCACAATATTCTAATTTTCGCATTTGAAGTTTTCATTAAATTCTTTGGATATAAAAATATGATATGCTTGCCTTCGTGACATAAAATTAACAATATCAACATCAAATATGAAACATAGTGAAGATTTGCCATAAGCTTCTACGTAGAAAGAGACATAATCCCAATTTGTTGATGAGTATTTCTGGTATAAAACCAAGATAAGTAGAGCAAGTTCAAAATTCTACAAAGCTGTGGTGGGTACAAGAGAATTCAAGATTCAAGATTCTAGATCAACACTCTGCTTATGCTTATTCCTCAGTTGCTTTCCCTTTATTTCTGCCGCTACTGCTCGTTTCTATCAAGTAACAGATCATGGAATCCATGTCGTCTCCGAAAATGCTATATGCCTCGATCACCTGCAGATAGCTGAATCCCATAGACAGCAGCACCTGCATATTGCCACTCAGAACCGTGTCATGCTCTCCGTCGCTTCCTGATGATCCTGACAAGTTAACTTAACATGGTTACACGTCGAGTTTTACTGCAGAGAATTTGTGGAATTCAGTCAATGTGAACACTCACTTGCTGCAGAAGATGAGGGTTCAGCTCCAGATGTTGATGATTCCCAAGGACCGAACTGTTGCTTGAACTTGTCATCGGATAGATACTCAGCCCTTGAAGCTTCCATCACCATGCGTTCGATTTCCTTCTCAGTTAGTTCAAGATCAGAGTAGAAACGTCCCTCAGCAATAAGTGCCTATCGAGAGGACAAATCTGGCATAAGTTTTGGGGAAGGGATGATTGTTTCCTTCTTTACAGATGCTAAATGCTTACATTGTCAATCTGTTGATCCTGTTGAGCTTTGATTGCTGCTTTGACCTTGTCCTTATCAATGTCCATCTGTCGATAATATGAAAAAATGACAAACATAAGAATGTGAACGAAGAGCTTTGGGGATGGCATATGCAGGAATGCACACTTACCCCTTGAAGGGAGCTAAATCCAAGCCCTGCACCAACTGTCAGCCTACGTGGATCAACGAGGGAGTTGTAGTGATTTCCATGGTGGTAGCTTAGCCTTATAGGGGGTGTGTCGGTATTGTAATTCCCATGGAATATATTTATAGGTTCTACATCAAACGAATAGCAATTTAATTGAAATTTAACAAGAAAAATGGATCTTATCTGACATAGAAAGAGACTCAAATATCATAATATACAAATAATGCACCTGTGCTGTAAGAATAGATGTGTATAGGCCGATTGTACATTTCTGATAATGCCTGAATCTCTACATTATTTCCATAGACCTACAACAACAAAAAAACTCCAAATTATTAAGAATCGACTTGATCAATATTAATAAATTCAAAGTAATCATACAGATAAAACAACAAAGATCATTACAGGTCTACCAAAGCATGGATGGTTTAATTATCTATCCTACTTTAACTGTTATTTGGAAGGTAGTAAAAAAAACTTGCAAATTCAACATAGTCCACCATCCAGCAATTAACAAAGCATCTAAATAATAAAGTCTAGCAGGATGCACCTTATCTCTTCTCTTCCTCTTACAATAGGGTGTAAAACCTTCTGTTATAAACTGTGAGAAATGATCTCTTTCACGCTCCTGCAACAGCAGAAATCGAATATTTTTTTCTTAGTGTGTCGGTGTGTGAAAAAAAAGCATACCGAAAGATGCATTCTCTTGGGATTCTCATTAAGAAAAATGAATACATAAAGGTAAATTATACAAGGTTTATATATGCATGAAAATTATAAGTTTATAACAGCCGAAACAAATATTATGTGTTTGTATCGATGATGTCCCTCTAATTAGGAACCATATTTGAAAGACAAAATTGTAGGAAATAACTTTTCTTCAGTCTAAAACTAATATGAAGTCAACTTAGGATAATAAATTGTTGGGAATAGGTCTTTCATACAGATTTTTTTAAAGTTTATCCCAATCAAGAAGCACATATTGATCATTTTTTATAGAACTTCTTTATTCTATCATTTTAAAGGTAGGGCAGAACACTTTAAAACTTAAAAGTTGCGCACATGGGTTCCAAGTCCAACACTCCAGACAAACCAGATGTATGATTAGATGCAAGTGCATATCATTGTCAAGTAGACAATCTTAATGTGTTCAACAATTTGTTCATTCCACATTACAGAACCATATATATTCACTTGATTTGTCTAACTATAACCTCACACAAAAAGTGCAGAACCATATTCACTTGCAGTGTTGATCATAACACTGCAAGGAATATCCCAAGTGTTTTTATGTTCTACTATCATAGCCTAGAATATGTTTTCCGTATCTTCTTTCACCAACGTGTAATAGTTGTCTCAATAGGTCATACAAATTATCGTAACAGCATAACAGAGCAGTTGGATTGATTGGAAAGTCCTATACTGAGAAATGAGCATATTACATAATGCAGATTGAAAATAAAGGTATATATAAAGGTCTCATATAAGTCGATAATCTGTTAAATAATGATTGAGACTATGTATGTCTGCTGAGTGTGTTGTTAGTCGAAGAAAATAAGCAAAGAACTTTTTCTTTGTTAAAACTGGTGACATGTGGCCGAAAACACGAGATGGACAAACTTCTGAAAAGAAGAGATCAGAAATTTACCATGTAGTCAATGCACATCTGCCTAACCAAATCAAACACTTGAGAATCACCATATACTTGATCTGCAATAGCACGAAAAAGGCAGTTTCCATCCTCTAGCATTTTTTTCACTTCCAAGCCTTTCACTCGCCTTAAATCAATCACAAACTGATGCTCTCTTTCCTGCAACAGATAAAACAAGTAATTACCACACTACTCTGGACCATAAATTCAGATTTGTTTGCATGTAACACAAATAATCTAGAACCTCCAGAATTAATTCAACCATGCAACAGCTGGAACACTCACAAACAAATCGTTGACTTGGTAGAATATCTGCTTATTTTGCTATCTATAAATTTCCAATAGTAGAATGCAAAGATGCAACAGTTATATAAACCTAGAAGTATGCATTAATGAAACAGCATTTCTCAAAGAAAGAAGCTGAACCCCAAAAAACTCACTGTGTCATTATAGCACGAGCTATAGGACGGGTTCTGCTCGTCAGAACTGTTATACCCTTCACCTTCACAATGAGACTGAGGTGAAGATGGATGAGATCCAGTTGGTGATGATCTGCTTGATATACCAGGCAAGACAGTAACCCTCCAAGATGGCCCTATTCGTATTGCATCTGAGTCAGCAGATGGAGATCTCCTAGAAGTAGAGTAGACCGAAGAAGGCTTTGGAGGCGGTAATGGAGGTGGTGGTGGATATGAACTGCTAGGGACCTTCTGGAAAGAGCTTCCAACCGTTGCATCAGTTTCCTCCTCAATCACTGATAAACCTTCAGGCTCTTTCACCAAATTTCCTGAACCGACACTATCATCATTGTGCACCATCTCATCATCTACCAACATGTCATCTTGCCATTCACTGTTCAAACTTCCCAGAGGAAAATCATCACTTTTGTTGTCTGTAGCAGCACCATGATCTGATAACTCATCCAGTACATTATGCTCTTGCACTTCCACTAAATTCTCATCTTTTACTGTTGGGGTAACTTGTGAAGTGCCACTAGCTGAAGAAGAAGACGGACTAGATGTTGGTACTGATGTTGAAGATGTTGCTGATCTGTTTTGGTTAGATGACGATGATGAACCAGAAGATCCTCGCTGCACTAGAATCCGAGTCATTCTTACCCTCTTCTACAAAAACCCAAGGAGGTAAATTTTATTCTCTTATTTTCACCAAAATTACAGACACACAGCTGAAGGTTTCAATTTGTCACGCGTTCTGGCCTTGGGAGCAGTCACACCGATTCCACGGATAAGTGATTTGTTCTTCCAGCACACTGAGCTCTCTTCAGCACAAATCAATTTCTGCATTCCCCTGACAATTCTCATGAGACCTTGACCTCCAAATCTTTTATTCTTAAACAATAAAACCCTCTTTTAGATGAGTGCTTGAATTTACCCGTGATTAAGCCCCAGATAATGAATAATCACATCCAATATTTCACAACTGCAATTTAAAGAAAACAATACAACACGTGAGTAAAGGATTTCGATTATTTTACCCTCAAGAAAATAGAAAAAACAAAGCACTAAATACAGAAATAGCAGCACAGTGTGTTCAACTAAACTTCAGCCATTTCCATTAACCAAGAAGGCAATACACCGCCGCAATTACCAAATGATAAAGAGATTAAAAATTAGAACAGCACAAGTAATAACACTCCACAACATTAATAATCGATAAATCTGTATACGGAATGAAACATCAGTCCTAAACCCAGGAGAAAATATATGACTTATCATGCGAAAATCAACTCGGACTACAAATTGCGCAATAATAAATCGATTAGTTAAATATTCGTAAATTCGGGATGACAATCACAAAATAAATATTAAAAAAACAACTACGAGCATGAGCAGGTGAGGTAAATTTACAAATTAAACAGCCCTAGAGTTGACCCGATTCGGAGTGGACCTACTCACCTGATTCGAGCAATAACGCGAGATGAAAATAGTTGCAGTTCTATTCAGCCTCAAGGTTCCCAAGGCGCGCCTAAGAGAAGATGACTTCGGAGGAAAGGATTAGGAAGTGTGTGTGTGTGTGAATTTATATGTATGTATCGGTAGAGAGAGAGATGAGGAGAGCAGTTTTGTTGGGAAGAAATAGGAGGCTGAGTTTTAAAGAAGAAGAAAATAAAGCGCGCACGTGACTCCCGAATTTGTTTTTTTTTTCTCATTTTCGCAAATTATTTTCTGCTTTAGGCACATTTATACACGTGGCATTTCGCACGTGTCTAAATAAGCTGGTTTTCGCCTATATGGAAGCCTATCTGCAGGTAAACAAACAAAGGAGGATTTCTCAATGTTTTTTAATCAAGATCGTTTGATATTTATATTTATATTAATAATTTTTCAAGTTTCAACTCGTTAAAAGTTAAAGTTGTGTTCTTGATAAGTTGATTCATATTTTTTTTTTATTTGAGCCAATACGCATGTGAAGCTTTGGATCACGTGTTTTTGGACAAACGAATTCGAACATATTCTTAAATAAACTAGTTGAATATGGTTTGGCTTCACACGACTCATTTAATACTAAAGGAAGGTCGAACTTCTTTTGAACCAATTGGATTAATTAATAACAAACCAAAAACTTGTCATTAGAAAACAAAATGCAGATGACAAAGAAAAGCAGTAACTTCACATTTAACAATATAAAAGTATATAATTAAATAAATAATAACACGATTTTTCTCCACCAAACTAAAGCCATAATCACAAATCTCTAAGTGGTTGAAAATGAAAAACACAGCAAACTTCCGAGTTTGAACTACTTTTCACGATTATCGGTGGGTGCTGCGCAGCGCCACCGCGGAAAGCACGATAAGGAAGAGGAGGATGACGGCGGCGATGAACGACGCCACCACCGCGCCGCTCACTCGCTGACAGAAATCGTTGAATTGTTGGCAGATTGCTAGCCAGTTGGTGTTGGAGTTGCCGTTGTGCGCTAAGTACACGATCGCCGCCGCTGCAGCTGCTGCCGCCGTCGTAAAAGCCGCCACCGCCTACAGCGCGAGGTGATTAATTCTCTGTTCCATAGTATTTAAGCTTCGCATGTTGCGAACTAGTATTCATTAGCGATCTGAGTAAATGAATTTGGACTTAATTACTGTGTCAAAGATGAGAAGAAGAAGCTTGATTCCTGCTGCATTAGGGTGAACGATTCCGATAATGGAGAAAGGCAAGGATAATACCAAGTAGCTGCTAGCGATAGCATTCGCCACCACAAAAAACCTTCCAAAATTATGATTAAATCAAATACTAATATAATTCAAAAACACATAATCAATCAAAATCAAAATTAGCTAGCAAAGTATTATTTGTGTTTAATTAATTAATTCATTCGTATACGTGAAAGCGGGGAGATCATCGTAGCTGGCTTGGAACTGGAAGAACTGAGTGAAGAAAGGGAGCGTTTGGTCGGTGGTGCCCATGGTGGCGGCCGCGGCGAGGGCGGCTGCCGCCGCGCAAAGTCGTAGGATGAAGTCGAATATGGCGGCGCCCCTCTTCCATGGAGCTTGCGGCAGCGGAGCTGCTGCTGTGGCGGCGGTGTAAGCAACGCCTCTGCCTTTGCTTGATTTCGTTAATTCACCGATTTTAATGGCTGCTTCGCCGCTGCTTTTAGTCGAATCCATCTTTAAATTATTTATTTTTTAATTTCGTTTTGTTTGTGTTGAAACTAGTGATGGATTTATAGAGACTAATCAAGAATTAAGAGGTAAGAGACTTAAAAATGGATTAGATTTGATAATCTTGATTATCAAGGTGATCATCACTGTATAGTATATTTATGAATTCATAATACACAGTGGGGGATTAGGTTATTGTGTTGAGGAGTTGCTACTAACTTGCTTCACCATAGATATCTAACATTTTGTGTACCAATTATTAAGCATCTAAAATATTTAATGTCATTTATTTTTGGACTTGATAAATTATCATTAAAGTTAAAGCACTAACTAATACAATACAATACAATTTAAAACAATATATCAAGTGGGACCCTCATTCCACTCACTATATATTATCATTAAAGTTAAAGTATTACATAAAAATTCGCACCGGATCAAATTAGGAATTTATTTTGTGGACCGAGGGAGTATGATTTAGCGGTCCAATTAGAGGTAGTGTAAGAATATGGGTTGTGTGTATAGATATATGGGCTGGGCCGCCAAGGCGAAACCCAAATTAGCCCAATAGTAGGTTTTTAGTTTATAGAAACTTCTCGATAAGTGGCTCGCCCTAGATGCTAAAAAAGGATACACACTCAAATGTTACAATTCGAGTTCAAATAGAATCAAATTTTGGAATATACCATTTAATTTTCTTTTCTTTAGAATGGAAATTAATTAACTTTCCTAAAATGAATTTGGAATAAACTTACCAACAATATTTTCAGCACTGGACAATAGATATTAATAGGTAAATATGGTTGCAACTTTCAACCACATATGCCAAGTCATTACATTTACTATATCCTTACCACGATTATAAATAAAATCGAAGATAAACATTAAGGAATTTTGAGTTATAATGACTAATTTATCTAATGTTAAATAGTTATACCGTTTAAATCATTCTTGTATATTCATGATTACTCATTTTTTATCCCACTATAAGAATTTAACCACTTCTTATCCAGGTAATAAAACACTATTTACAATAGAAGAGCCCATCTGAATTTAGGGGTTAAATGCACCATACAACTGCACAATGAGAAAATGATGAACTGTAACAAATCCTTAAAATCAATGACATGAAAACAAACCCTACCCTACAACCATCAACATTTAATTTTTTCATAGTTGTTCAAAGCCATGCAGATATGGCCATTTTCTTCACCAACTTTTCCTTTGCCACCAATTCTTGAAGTCAATGCTCTAATCTTCTATAAATGCCACTCTAAAACCTCACACTCTCTGCCACAAACACAAGCTTGTGCTGTTCATCATGAAGCTTGTGGTTTTTGTAGCATTGGCGTTGTTGCCTACCTTTGCTTCTGCAACATTTCCCTTCTGTCCCTTCAAATGGCCTCATTGGAAACACACCTTCAATCCATTTCCCCACTTCCCTCCCTTTCATGAACCACCACCGTCACCCTCCACTCCACCACCACCACCTCCCGTTGACCCTCCGGCGACACCTAGCGCTCCTCCTCCCGTCCCCACCTACTCTCCGCCAAAACAAAGCCCGCCTCCACCAGCACCGGTTTATACCCATCCCCCACCACCAAAAAGCCCGCCTCCATCACCACCGGTTTATACTCATCCCCCACCACCAAAAAGCCCGCCTCCGCCTCCGGTTTATACAGTTCCTCCACCACCACCAGCTCCTACTCCAAAAATTCCACCTTATTCACCTCACCCTCATCCTCATCCTCCTCACCACCACCACCACCACCACCCTCATCTTCCACCCAAAACTCCGACCTACAACCCTCCCTCCCCTTCACCACCTCCGACTTATGGCTATCCACCTCCTCCGAAAGTTTACAGTCCGCCTCCACCAACGCCAACTCATACATACCCCTCTCCTCCACCACCAGCTCCGGTATACACTCCTGAACCAGTTGTACCATTATTTCCATTTCCAAAGCCTAATTGCGGGCCCGGGCTACCGATTCCTCCAATATTCGGCCTTCCTCCTTGGTCACCATCTCCATGAGCTCTCTTTTGAATTGTGATTGTACTTAGTACTTTCATTAGGTTGTTTTTGCAGATTCATGTTGCCTTATCTTTCAACTTATTCGATATAGGATTATTGTGCTCAACTTGTCAATCTTGTCTCCATATTCAATTTTGTTTTGTTTCATAGAGATATGACTTGGTATCATATAATTCCAGAAAAGTTCAATCACATCAAAATATCTGCTCCCTTCAATGTAGTATTATCGATGTTATTCCATTTAAAATTAGTGAAAGCCACTAATAACAGTAAACAGAAGAACCTACAAACAAAATGTTCCACTCAAACAAATACATAAAAGAGAAGGCTATAACTATAACAATCAAATGGCTTCAAGTGCCAAGTTCCCCACCATTTTAACCATGGGAAGAGGGCATTTTGTGACCATATCCAACTTAGTAGGATTCGAAGCATGACTAAAGAGGGACAGCCCCAGCATAACAAGCTCACCAAGAGAGAGCCTTGATGAAAGGAATCCATGCCAGTAGTGAGGATTAAGCTCAAAGAACGCATCAAAAAAACTCCTCGTTCCGTTCAAATCGAGCTTCAACAACGTCTCCATCCCAAAGTTGTAGTACTCCCTCACACACCTCCTCTCCACAGGCCACAACCCATTCCAAGCCCTGTGATAAAGGGGCGCCCCTCTAATCATCCTAGTCGAGCCAAGGCACTCAGCTATGGTCCTCGCAAGCACAGGGGCGAGCGCCATCGTCTGAGCCACCGTGTAGCCCGTTGCAGGATGCACGATACCTGCATTCCCCCCAATCCCCATCACACTCTGAGGAATCCGAGGCAGAGGGCCCCCCATCGGGATCAAGCACTTCTCGTCCTCAATCACGGCCCTCACACGTATGCCTAAATGCCTCAGCCTCGCCACCATCCTCTTCTTCACCTCCACGTACGACAGAACCGGTCGGCTCACTAGGGACGTCTCCTCGAGAAACACCAAGTTTGAGTCGAAAGGCATCGCGTACAAGAAAGTTGGGAATCTTGAATTGTTGGAGCGCAAGTAGGGCTCATTGCCAAGATGCGAATCCCTCCAATCCATCAACACCATTTTATCCAAATCGAAGGGGTGATCGTCGACCTCAGCTAATATGCCATGAGCAATTTGGAACCCAGGGTTCCTAGGCTTATCATACTCAAGAAAGCTGCTAGCGAACCCACTCGCGTCGACGATTAAACTCGCCCTCAACTCGGTGCCATCATCGCACAAAATCGAGGACTCGAACTCCTCATGATTCACCTCCCAAACTCGAGCCTTGTGGAACTTCACACCATGCGTTGCACAGTCTGACAGCAACCTCAATTTCAAGTGTTTCCTGTTCACTCTACCGTAAGCACGGTCCAAATACTTAGTCTTCTCATCGTTGACGTGGACACAAGTCATGGGCCATTTGGCATCCAAGCAATCCTCTAAACCCAAGCTCTCGAACTCATCGACCCAAACACCGTAGTTGTTGGGCCACATGGAGAGGGGGGAAGGGTCGAGGCAACATACCTTGACGCCGTGGCGGGAGACCTGCTCGGCGAGGCGGAGACCGGCCGGACCGGCGCCGATGACGATGACGTCGAACCGGGAACGGTCGGCGTGGTTGAACCAGGGTATGTCCAGATTCAAAGACTCTGGCTTTGACTTGGGTTCCAAATCAAGAAAGCTATTGAATTTGGTGCTTTGAGGTATTTGACGATCTTTTCTTGGTGGGTTCTGAGTGATTGGATGGAAAGTTGGAGTCTTGACAGGAAATGAACATGGGTTTGATGTGGAGAGAAGGGGTGATGGGGTGAGACTGAGCAGAGACGCCATGGGAGAGAAAGAGAGAAAGGGAGAGGGAGAGAAAGAGGGAGGTAGGCTTCGGCAATGCATTTATGAAAAGGTTCTTGAACTAAATGAGCAGAAAAAAAAAGTCATTTTTAACTAACTCTACAGAAAAGGATCTTAAAAATTTGGTGAAAATGGATGCTCTTGTTAGCATGATTTGGCATTTTATACCAAATGGTGGGCCATATTATCACCCAACTAGACCTCTCTTCTTCTCCCATTAACTGAAACTGCCCTAAATTGTGACACGCAATAAAATACATTTTATACCGTTTCTGTATACAATAGTAATTTTTAGTTTTATATTTGTTGTCAACCCTGATTAAATTCTTATCATCCGGCCAAAATATGCTGACCCTGTTCTTGTAATGGGTAAATTCCAAGAAACGATCAGAACGTTGTGAGCAGCCATTTCCAATTGTTTAAAGTTTGTGAATTTTTTTTAGTATATTAAATATTGTTGCTAACTTTCTATATTTTTACTCATTCTCCTAAACATCTGTAAGAAACAATAATTAGATAAAATGAGTGGAAATGCTCTGTCCATTAACCGAAATAATTTTAATCTTAGCTATACTAAAATCGTTTTTTACAAAATATATCTTATTATATATTCAATTTAAAATTAATAATGTAATATCATGTAAAAAATCTATATAACACACGTTTGTTTTCTTCGGCTGTTGGGTATTGTAGGTTTGTTGTGACTCATAGATGTCCGTAACCGATAATTTTAATCTTAACTATAGTAAAATTGTTTTTTACAAAATATATCTTATTATATATTCAATTAAAAATAATAATATAATACTCATCATGTAAAAATTGATATAATATGTAAAACACAAATTACTTCTACTGATGGGTAATAAAGACGCCGTGCTATTTGACACCAAATATATAGTAGCTAGCTTCCTCCATAGATCGGAACGTACACACTACACACAAAATGAAAGCCTAGCCTTGATAGTTACAAACATATTGTTTTAAAAATTGGATTACATTAACATTAAATTGCATAGCCACGCATCACGAAAGACTCGAATTCGAGACTTAAGCTTTAGATATTAATCTCACTACCACTAGGCCACACATGCACGCTTACAACAAACTGTTTTCTGGATGTTCATGTGTCCCTTTTATTAATTTTCATCAACTTTTTTAAGCAAAATTCCGTTTATAATTATTTTCATAATTATGTATCTGTATTTCCTTAGTTAAAAATGATAATTTGAGCAATCTTTTTTAAAATTAAGTCATACTCCCCCTTCCAAATGTTTATTTTTCTTTTTGGTATCGGTCATTTTATCACGTGGATTTCTCAAAATATGAAAATCATAGTAGTAACATATAAAATACATTTTTGAAAAATTAATTTATCTTAAAAAAGTTATATTTTCTATCGTCTTTAACATTTTAAACAACTCAATACACATTATCTAATAAGCCTGAAGGATTGTGATTTTCACTATTCCTTTACTTCAAATTTTTTATTTCTACAATGTTACAATACAACATGTGAGCCCAAGTTCCAACGACATAATGAGTTAAATATAATGATTTTTTGTGGGCAAGAATGACATTTTATATAATCTGCGCTGTGAGAGGAAATTATTATGTGCGATAGGATTTTAAACTACAAACATGACTAAATAGTTTTTGGGAGCGAGTAGTATTCGAAAGCCTTAATTAATTATCTGTTATACACAGCCAAAGCATAAAGAAAAGATAAATTTCATTGAGATATGAAACAGGATCACATAATATACACACCGTATCTGCTTATTTTGATCGACAAGAGGGTAGAGTGATGCCTCCACATGCAACCGCGATTATGAAGTACAGGAGCAGAACAATCAAGCCCGTCAGCAAAGCCCTGCAAAGCACACAAGAGTTTTCAGTCGATAGTCGCGAACCAACCAGAGAGTTCTCAACGATCAACCACATGCATCGCCTCATAATGATTTAACGATAAATGTTTCGGATATAAACTTGACTCAATAGATATGCATCATAAACTTACAATAGCTTTGCATTCTTCATCCATAGAGCTCTACGGAGGCGCTTTGAGTGTTTCTTGAAGTGGAATGCGTTGTCTTGCATGGTTGCTGTTTTGTCGACGAGAAGTTCGATCTTGTCACCTCTCTCTAGAATCTTCTCGATGTTGTCCACCGTAATTGTACGAACCTGAACCAAATACAAGGTGTATTTATAGTAAGTGCGATAATAAGGATTGAGGAAGATAGGTATGCTCAAAGAGAAGCACGATATGAGCCCTCTGAATTCAACTTTAATGAACTCATTACTTTTCCTGGCTAAACTAACGTTTCTTTCCCATTAAGGACTGAAGGGGATGAAATCTTTCAAGATGAGTCAACAAACACATCTGTAAGCTTTGTACTCTATCAATTATCATTACGTATAGGGTATATGGTCAATAACTATTCAAAAAATTATTCATGAAGAAATATAAAAATCAAAGACAAATCATGTAAAAGAAAAGAAAAACTAGAAGTAGCTAATCAACAGCGTTCTTCCACCTATAGTAGTATTTAAAGTACATATTTTTCAGCAAATAATGAAATACTATAGGTTTATGGTTTTTCACAAACTAGTTTTTTGACACCTTATAAAAAAAAGTTTCTTATTGCATTCATATTTTGCAATACAGTACCTAGAAAAGAAGATTCACTTCATGTTCAGCAGCCAAAGCTTGGATCTTGAATCAATTTTAAAGAGCCAAATACATCATAACACCGTTACTGGTTTTTCTCCATCAATTTACAATCAGAAAGTCGAAATAGGGGCACAAACTCATAATAGTCGAAATGTAACACAAACATTCTGCTAAATCAGGAATAGACGAATCAAACCCGAAAAAAAAAATCACAATTAATATTCATAACAAGAACGCAGCTGGATTTCTAATGGGTGAAAAGAGCAAAATATTTCCTACAATACACTAAAACCACACAACCAAATCATGTATTTGTTACTTCAATAATGAAACAGAAACATAATCTTTGCAGAAGATGACAATTACTTGCCTCGCTAACTTCTGCTCTAACACGATTGAGCGTATCTGCGCTAGGATTACTGGAGAAAAACTCCATTTGCTGGTGCAACACTCTCGAGAATTCATCATTCATAGCATATGCAGGCGCATAAGGAGCCACTTTCCGGTAATTCTTCATAAACCTCATATGAATATCCTCCAAATACGAGAACGGAATCCGTCCTGGATAAAGGTATCAAAACACCAACTAAGTTACGAATGAATACATAATCATGGATAAACATAATACCTATTGAAAATTACTTTGCATTAAGAGTCAACTTCAACTAAATCAACATATAAATACACACCAAAATCGTTTAATTGATGCTACATCACCAATTTAATTATCCAATGCATACACACCCACGATCAAGTGCGCAATGAGCAGATACATCGCTAGGTAGTGAGTGTTTCACAAAACACAGCAACTAAGAAACCCTGGAAATCGATATGACAATCTAATAATCTACACGCATTAAACCTAAAACCACGTAATCAAAATTTAAAAACATATATCTACTCATTTGGAAGCAGAGCCTTACTCCCGAAGGCGTCGTTCGCCATACAGAGAAACGTGATACCATCGGAGCGGAGAATGTGGAAGATGTAGCGATCCTGAGAGAAGCAAAGCCGCGACTCCGCCGAATCGGTCTCGCTGAGCTTCTCGAGTATCCGCCGCACCACCGCGCCGGTGTTCCCAGTCACAGCGCTGAACTCCGCCAGCACCGTCGTCCCGCGGGCCACCACGCCGTACAGAATCGCCATCCCTGATTCCGACGGAAAAGTAACGACAATCGGATCCAAAATCTCCTCCGATCAGCTGATTGTTGATCTCCAACAAAGAGGCGATGAGGTATACGATCGAGTCAAAGGAGGAAGAAGGTGCTGTTGCAGAGGGTTTGATACGATTACGAAGGGGTGTGATTGATACATATGACGGCAGAAGGAATTAGAAAAAGGATTAAACTGATTAAGGAACTGTTTAAACTTTAAAGCAGAACTGCGGCGTTATATCCAATCATTTTGTTAATATTAAATATTTTATTTTATTAAAATTTGAGATATTTCATTTTGTGTTTATGCTGTGCTAATCATCATTAAGCTTAATTAATCATATTACTCTCTTTTAATTCAAATAGCATGACTGAGCCCATCGCAGCCCAATAACAAATAATTTAAATATTAACGGGCCTCATTGAAAGGCCCAATAAGCCAATTTGTAGCTATATATATACTTTAAATAAACTCTCTTAAATTTTCAAATAATTTATACATAATTAATAGTTGTATGAAATATTCATTTTATAAAGTATAATTTTTTTTTCTTTCAGATCTCTGTAAATAGACCCAAAATTTTAATTTATAAATTTTCAATTACGTAATTGAAAACTAATGAGGATGAAAAGTTTATAAAATTAAATAAATCCTGGAATAATTCACTATATGAAATTGAGAGATAAATTTGGAATTAGAGCAAACGACAGCTAAAGTGGCTATCTATATCTATAGCCAATTCTTGAATATTTCAAAGCAATTTCAATAAAAAGAATCTTGAAAATATACAGATTTTGTTGTCGTCGACCAAACTAGTGCTTGACTTGTTCGAGTCTAAGTGTCAATTTTATATATATATTATATTGTTATTTGTTTTTAATCTTCTTTACGATTTATGATCCTCATGATTATTAATTTATTTTTTAAAAATAATAAAATATAAAATTCAAAAATTTATTAGCTTAATATTTTTTATATTATGTGACTAAAATAAATAAATCGAAATAATAGAACTAATGGAATATAACAAAATAAATTATTAATGTTGTCATTTTCTATTTAAATTAAAATTGTTGTATTTTGGTGTTGGGATGCGGAATTCAATACTTACTGGAGAGTGAGTCGTCCATGTATCGTACCAGTAAGAGTTTGTGGGAGTGTGGCTTGTCTTTGTTGGAAAAAATTATGTATTACCGTTGTAGACTAGAAGTTAAATGAATTGATTAATACTACTTACATTAATATAATTTATTATCTTTTCAGATGACTTCTCACTACAAAAAAAAAAAATTAATTTAGCAACATAATTTTCCGTTACTAAAACAATAGATTTCATTACTAAAAATATAAGTAACAAATTTGCAACGAATTTATTCGTAATAATATTGATGGTTGCTAAAAATATTTAACAACAGAATTGTAATGAAATTTCCGTTTCTAAAATGAGTTTTTCAATTTTAATAACGAAAAATTTCGTTAGTAAATTTTAATGCAGGATTATTCCGTCACTAATTGTTAATAAAAATTGAACAACTATTCCATAACAATTCATTTGTTAATTCGTTAAAATTTAGAAACGAAAATTTTTTCCGCTAATATTCCATTATTATAAAATATATTTTTTGTAGGTCTTAGTAAAAACTCCAAAATTAAACTTTGTTAATTTGAAGTAATATTATGATCGATGACATGTTCTAAAATATTTGTGAACAGTCCATTAGTGAGATAATATTTTAAATACTTATTTTAATAAAAAATGTGGATAGAAGAAGAACATAATTAGATCGTACTAAATAAATTTAAAAATAAAATTGTAATTTAAAAATAGAAGAAAGACCATAAATGTGTCACGATCTGGACTTCTGTCAATTCCTCGAATTGTTTTTGGAAAGTAGATAGTGATGGGATAGCTATGCAGAAAGTTATAGAATTAATAACTCCATCCCGATATCCAACTAAATATCTAAATATGACACATTCTTTTTTCCACTATAGTTATTAAAGAAAATATATAAAGTAGTATAAAAATAATAAAAGATAGTAGGATTCACATATTTTTAGAAGGGATAATTTTTACTATTTTTAGAATGTGTCAAGTTTAATATAACGTTCCAATAAAAAAAAAAGTATGTAATGTTTAGTAGGACAGAATAAAGACATACTAATTTTATCAAAAACCATATTTTGCTCATGAAAAAGGCACAACTATTATTTTTAATTTTTATACCATAGGCAAAGCTAGTCACAATAGCTATATTTAATTAGATTTCGAAAGATTATAATAAAAATGATATTACACGGTATTTAGAAGAAAAAAATAGATTAAACCAAATTACATCTATGTATTTACGTCCATTTAAGCCATTAAAAAAAAAGATATTCATTAATATTACCTTCGTCTCAACTAGCTTGAGTCGTATTCCTTTTTGGGCCGTCTTAACTAGTTTGAGTCATTTCATTTTTAAGACATATTTATTCATATCATCACTTTATACTTTAAACATATATTCACTTCTTAACTCCTTAATTCTCATGCCCAAAAGAAGTGCTGCAAGTTAGCGTGACCTTCGTATTAATTTGTGATATCGCTTTCCCAGTGATGACCTGTACAAATTTGATTGTTATGTTTCTAAAAGATGGAATGAATTTAAAAATAATTAAATATAAGAATTAAGAATGAATGGACCTTGAGGACCAAGTCTTGATAACAATTGCTCTTAAAGAGAATGAGAGAAGAGGGATAATTGTAATGTAACACAAAGTTTGACATTCTTTTTTGTGCCACGATTGTTTAGTATGAAATAGTGTAAAAAATACGTGTTATAGTATGGCAATTTTCCACAAACATTAATTATTTATTTATTATTTTGATTTTGAGTTCCAAAAACCCGATATTAACATAATTAAATGTAACCCTAAAGTCAAGCACGAGTTTTCAAGTTGCAACAAGCTTTCATATTACAAATTTACAACTTTCAAGTCATTGTCAAAAGGAAACAATTATCAATACAAACGATTTAGTGTTGTAAACAAATTGAATTGAAGGTATATAAATCATGATATAGTATCTGTATTTGAACAACGGGTGAAAGCTAGCCGAGCCGTGTTCTATTTGGTTCGATTTGTTTAGAATATTATGATGTTCAAGTTCGGCTCGAACTCGTCTCGAGCTTTTGACTGGTTGTTCGGGATCAATTCGAGTTTTGTGTCGTGTTGTTCGAGCTCAACTCGAGTTTTTACCATGTTGTTGGAGCTCGAATCGAAATGTAATTATCAAATTCGGTCTTGCACGGCTCGAGCTCGCCTTGTGGGAAGCTCAATCAGCTTGTTTGATATTAATATAAATAGTTTTCGGGCTCGCTTCGAGTTGTTATAAAATTTTTATTTTTAACGTGGGGTTTGACTAAATGCTCGATTTAAATGTTTGATGTATGGTTTGACTACATGCTCGTGAACAAACAAACTCGAACATGTTCATGAACTCAACGAGATGAACATTGTCTGCTGGATAAAAATATTGATCTCCAAATCATGCTCAGCTTATTTAGGAGTCAAGGTTTATTCGAATGGAACTTCAGATAATATGATCAAATATTTGATAATCTAATCAAATGTTTGAAAATATCGAATAGAACATTACATTTTTCTATCAATTCGTATTAAAAATCATCTAATAGAATATCAAACCGGGTCAAAATTATTTAAGTCATTCACCATCCTAATTTTTATCTAATTATATTGATGTAAACTATATAACAAGTGAGAATATATATAAATAAAAAGGCGGTGCTCATACAAGTTACTTATCACTCCTTGATAAGAACTATCTTTAAACAATATTAATTTAAAGACTTTTTCCTTTAATAAGTCAATGCCATCATATCACCCTATTATCCTACATCAAGATACCAAAGTTCCACCACCAAACTATCCAATTTCATCTTTCAAAAAGAACAAAATCATGTCCCTCAACCCTAATCTCAACTTCCTCCATTTCAACTCTTAATTCACTTCACATCTATTGAGGAAGAGCTCTCACTCACATGAGTAGGGCGTCGATCGAACGCTCTTAGGCTTCCCGACACGATATAAACCCGACACACGCACATTTCGTGCCTCAACTGCAACAAAACAAAAATCATAAAGAAAAATGTCAAAGATCACTTATAATTGCAAAGAAAAAAACATACTTCATACGTCCCCGTTGTTTATGGTAAGATACTGAAGTGTCATGAATAATGAAACGAATTAACTATATAAGAAAGGAGTAGTCTTTTAATCATATGTTGTCACTAAAAGTGTCGAAACGGGTCGGGTCGGGTTATATATACCATGGGGGTAGAAGTGGTGAGATCTTCTTTGATAGCCCTATACTCATTCATTTTCCACTTAGTCTTCCTCCCCGTGGGAGCCTTCCCTTTATAGAAAACCATGCTCTTCTTCACTCCAATCACTTTGTTCTGCGACGAGTACACGTGGCTCGGGGACCCCGTCGCCTTCCAGTACCCGGAGGCCGTGGTGCGGCTGGGCCGCCCCCCACGCACCTCCCTCTCTTGCCGCGGCATGAAGAAGAACCACTGCTCCGACTCGCCGCGGCACAACTCCCCACAATGCTCTGCATTCATATCAAAAAAAAAAAAAAAAAAGTAAGCGTCGCATGTATAATGATGATCATGTATTTATTTTTTTAAACATAACGTACTCGGGAGGTGCCACGGGTCGAGACTGTAAATGTCGAAGGTGGGAATGACTTGAGGGATGTTATCATCTTCTTCTTCTTCTTGATCGAGCTTGCTGTGGAGGTAGAATGTGATGAGTTCTTCCTCGGTTGGGAAGAAACGAAACCCAGTTGGCATTTCTTGCATTTGATTAATGTTTTGGTTTTGGTTTTGGTTTTGGTTTTGGGTGTGTTGGGATTTTGATTTTATTATTAAGAGATGTATGTATGTATGTATATATATAGTAGTGTTATTAATTAAGGAGATGGATTGGGGGGTTTAAAAATTAAAAGAGAGTTGTAAGCGTGTGAAATTGGAAAGTTGGGGGAGAGGGAATTTGTCACGCGGTGTTGGGAGAGAAATTTGGATTTTTGTATCCAATCATATTTTGTTTTATTATTTCTTGTGCAGAAAGTGGTTTATATAATTAATAGTAATGAATTGGTCAACTTAATTATTAAACACCAATTATCAAGGAAAAAAACCCTATTTTTTATGATAAAAATGTTTCACGTCAAATAACATGGGTTATGATGGGTTTCACTGCTTAACATGCTCTGCATGTAGCTAGGAACCCTATTCTAACCCTATATATATAGTTTTAATATTATCTTTCATTATGCTATTGTTGGTTTGCTTGTTTCTTTTCTGACATAAAATTAAATAATGAGATAAAAGAAAAAAATATAGTAGGATCTATAAATTTAAAAATAATTAGTATATTTTTTTTATCATTTTTAAAACAAGCCAACTCTAACAGTTTAAAAAGGAAAACAAGTTTATATTAACAGATGGAGTACTTAATTATCTCAAAGTTCGCATGTATATATAAATAATTAACATAATAAATTATGCATCAACTTTAATTTGATTAAATTTAATCGACATATGAAAAATAAGAAAATATACAAGTTGGTGTATTTATTAATCAAATTAAAGTAATAAAAAAATCTGAAAATTTTGTGACAACTAATCTTAACATTAATAAATAGATTAGATGGTGGATGAATTTTTTAATTTTATTTTTATGAAATAGTTACTACGCGAGTCTGTATTTAAAAAGGAAAAATAAATATAAATGGTTACCTCACCCCATCTATGAATTAGTTAACGTATTAAGCAACAATTAGTTAGTAGTTAGATAAGCAAATCATCATTTACGGGATAAAATTAAGTTCCAAATCCACTACTTAATTGTCAATGGCATTAATTTATGGTTTAATTGGATGAAGTCAGCAATGACGTCATTGCACAATTAATCACCAATTTCGATATATGAGTTGCTATTCAGTAATGGAACAGCAACCTATTTGGGCCTTCCATATTGATGTTATTGGGCTTTTGATTGTGGCCCAGGCCCACTCCAACCAAATTTTCATTTTAATTATAAGTATTAAATAATAAAATTTAATTAAAGATTAAAAACAAGTCAAGTAGAAATTTGAGAAAATGAGTGTATTCACATTCTTTTGAATCAATAATTAATTTTTACTATTTTTGAGTTAATGCCAAATTTATTAGGACAACAGTATAGTGATGAAATAAGAACAAAATTGAGGAAGCATATGTTTAAAAACATATGAGAAGACATCCTACATTAAACACACACACTTCCCACTTCTCTGATTGGATAATACTTAATTAGAAACATGTGAAAAGTAACACAAAACCAAGAAACACATGTACGTACTCCTTTGTCTTAATTTCTTGTCTTAATTAATGGTGTTTAGCAGTAATTAACGAAAGCGATTAGGGTATCCCAATAATGGGAATAAAGGGGACGTAGTAACTAGAAGGTGCTAGGCCCCACTCTCTGGGAGTGGGAAAATCCACAGTCTTGGAAGAAGCAAAACCCATGTCCTTGCCTTGGCACATCCCATTTGTTGCAGCAGGGCATGATTTGTAGAAGACGAGTGGAGTGGCGGTAGTGAAAAGCCCTGCAGATTCTTGCCTGGCATTAGTAATTGGGGTGATGGTGTGCTTTGCTGGGATGTAGAGCTGGTGGGGCCCTCCCATGATCTTGGCCATGCAGTTCGAGGGAGCCGCGCCGCCGCCGTCGGAGGGAAGCTCCGCCGTGAAGCCGCCGTCTTCTTCGGTGTACACCATGGCCAGCTTCTTCACTTTGTCACATTTTATCAAGACTTGGAGTCCTAGAAGTGCAATTAATTACGTATAATTATATTTAGATATGGTGCTTAATAATAACAACAAATTACAATAATAGTAAATCTAATGTTGTGAAGAGATGAAAATTTTTAGCCAAAGCTAAAAACTATATATATTTCATTTGACCAATACTCATTCTTTAAGAAAATAAAGAAAAAAACATATATGCAAAGCGAAATTAAACCTATAATAGTTAAATGTGATCATGACAGACCTGAGAGATCAGAGCCTCGAGGGCAGTCTAGACAAGTGACTGAGCCCTCGAGGACTCGGCTCATGTAGTCGGCTCTCACGAGAGCCAAAGCGAGGACGAATGCAAGTAGAATTTGAAGTATGGCCATTGAAGCTAAGATGTGAACAAACTTATTTCTAATATGATAGAACAATAGTGCTAATGGGTTCATATAAATAATATAGAAGCAAAGTATTGAAAGCAAAGTAAATGAAGGGACCTAGTGCATGAGTAGGTTGTTGGTATCAATTAAGATTGTATTGTATAATATAATGAATCATTCATTCTTTTACTCAAATTTATTGTAGCGTTGAAAATTTTCAAGTTTGTTGTGCTTTATCATGTGTTAGTTTTTCACAATAGATGATTTTTGTTCGTCTTAATAAAATCATGTAATACCCCGTGCCAGGGGTGAGAGCCCGCTTCGTTATATTACCAGCGTATAATAAATCTATTAACAAATTTGATATTCAACATAAATAATTAATTATATTATTAGAGAATTTATTGAAATGCATATTTATACCATGTTGACGTTCGTTATTTATTTGACGTTACATATCACAAATCAAAAATATCTAAAATTCCGTTTAAAAAAGCCTTTCGGTGTTTCTTTTCAATAAAAAACTTTAATATGTCTGCAGGAGATGAAAATGTGTATATGTATATGATGATATTATGGTATCTAATATTGGGTGGTTCAATATGAGTTATAATTACTATTTATTGACATTTATATAGATGTACAATTTATTTTTCAACTGATTCTTCAGTTTCTTTTGAATTCAAAAGAAGAAATAAAACGGTGTCTCAATTACTGGTTTTTTTTTTATTGGGTTTTAATTACTATTTATTTCAAATTTTATTAGTACTTCCAAGTACTACAGTACTACCTCGTTTATATTAGCACTACTAATTTATTGCAGACCTTAGCCACCACTGAGGTCAAGTTTTTTAATAAATTATGATTTAGTTTAATTTTAAAATTATTTAACTACAATTGATTCATCTAGTTAGAATTTGTAATTATTTAGAGTTTATATTAAAGTTGGGGCTGAGGATATGCACTTGAAGGTATAGTTACTATAATATTTATATTTATATTAATGTACTGATCTTGAACTATATGTGAACACCAATATAACTACATCACTCTCACTAAAATTGACTCGTTTATTTTTATATATTTGATCAAAATATATCAACTTTATCAATACCGAAGCACACTATTCCAAACTTTAATTCCATACAGTAAAATTCCGTACATGATTAATTTATACAATTTCAAATGACTAAGTAGAAGAAAGCAGAAATGAAGTCAACCTAATTAACCCCAACGCCCATACCCTACCCATCACGTTACATTACTACTTTATAGAAAAGAATAGTAAAATTAAACATATCAACAATATGCTATTAGTAGGTAATGAAGTTGAAAATCGAACCAAATCCAATTAATTTGAGATCCATATGCTAAAAGCCTCTCTAGCCTCTACTAACAAGCATATCAAACAAGTGTGGTTTGATGGAATACAAAGCTCGCAAGAGCTAGAGCTAATGAAAAGGGATAAAAACTCGTTTGAGCCCGAACCTAGCTTGATGAAGACTGACCTAGCGACATCAAAGACGAGCTTCCAACAACCTAAATGGTTCAAGTGAAACTATTATCTGATAAATCTTCAAGAATCCAGCAGGCCATTAAATCCTATGGTAGTTGGCCACTTATTTTATCATCCTCACCACCCTCCTCAAGGATAGCATTCAATTCACCTTTTTGTTTAGCAATAAGAAAAAAAGATGAGGCCACCATGCTTTACAGTCTAAGTTACACAGACAACTAATTCTATTGTTTCAATATGAATGTATGCAACAAAGTAATTGCAGCTCAAGACAGGGAGGAAGGAACTATTATGTTGGTACTAATTCCATGTATTTAATTTTAACCCCCTTGTACTATACAGTCCTACCTCAGAAACTTAGGCCAGGACACGATGAGCATACACCTAGGTTTAACTGGACTGCACTCAGTCTTTTAACTTCAAGGGCAGCTGTAAAAATCAATGTCTCAAAACATTTTGACATATTTCTGAATATTAAATCAGGCAACAATTCTTTGAAAAGGAGAGTAAGTTATAATTCATATACTTAATACTTACATTTTCTAACCTGATAGTGAAAGGGAACTCTCACATCACATCACGGCCAGACTGGATGTCCCAAGTCCTGTTTTGGAGCAATTTAATTACCAATAATCTTGATGGATGTTCCCTTCAAGCTTGCAAACTAATTTAAGAGCAAGCTTTTGTAGTTGAAAGAGCATAATATGATCAGAGTTCATTTCTGAGTTTTGACAAAAGCTTCAAAACTTACCAAATATAGCATTTTCTACATTATGTAGATGGAACCCGCAGTATAGCCTCAAAGTATGGTGGGTTTGATACTAATTACTAAGCCAGAAAGTGGGAAAGTTTGATAAGACCTATAAAGAAAATTTTCAGCATGATGGACTATCTCTCTTCAGTTGGAAAATCAAATGCAGTTTAAAATAGATCTACCATGCTCTGTTGAGTGAATAAGCAATCTGAAATAGTGGAGCTCTAGAACTAGTAAGATTTTTAATCTCAATCAGGTAAGAATTAGTAGAGGGCCTTTTTAACACACAAACAATATTACATTAATAGAATGCATGAGATCTACTCATTATGAAGGCATAATTCTAATCGAACAGTCAACATCAAGATTCAGGTCACCCACTCCTGCTAATGTAGTGATCAAATCATTCTTGATTTTTACTACTTCGTTCTATTACTATAAACACATCACAAGAATAACCTAAATAAGTGAAACTGACAGATATGCTATCACTAATTTACCAAGTTAGCAAGTTATAAGAAGCTTGTGCTGCTCTGTTGATTTATACTGATTAATTTTAGATTATTGAAGACAATCTGTCTCAATTACTATCATATACAAGCTAAGACAGCCATGACTTTGTAAGGTATGATTTTTCTCACTTTTAACATGAAAAGTTTGTGGTACTGCTGTTCTAGCCAATTTGCTATCCTAGGTATTTTACAGCTCAAGACAAAGATATACGCATGAATAGCAAAAACTTATACTTTCCCTAGCTGTTACCTGTCTTCCAGTAATACTGGAGTAGGATGGGATTACAAAACTAGTTTTTTAAACCAGTAAAGAGGGAGTAAAAAAGATAATAGAAAAGGAAAAAACAAAATTACAAACTTTTAGTAGATCGGTGCCTGCTTCCAGTTGCAGAAAACAATTATTTAGAAGGCCTAACAAATTATGGCGACTAACAAAGAAAACATGCAATGTCTTCAGACCTAACTTGGATATAACTATCCGCAGTTAGTCCACAAAGGGGTTACTGCTATCATCAACTTTGTGAGGCAAATTAAAGCAGGTAGCGCAGCAGCGCTCCCTGATGGTTAACATCTATTAAATCATGAATGACTCAGCACAGCTTTCACTGATTAGACACCCAGATTCGTTGCACTTCTCCTCTAAATTGTATAGAGAAAGTGTTATTACCGGATATCACAACAAATGTGATACTTCTTAAAAATCCCTTAGATCAATGAGATTACGAAATATGGAAGAAGAGCTTGCAGTGGCAGCCGAATAAAGGCAACAACACCACCACTTATGCACAGTTTCTGCTCAAACAAGCATGACTAAATTTTAACGCGCATCCCAATAGCAATCACAAACTGTTTTAGAGAAATTGTCCCAACAGGACAGAGATCTGTCAAAAGGTGAGATCTTTCAAAACATTAACAGGTCCAACAAGAAGCATATCTTAAAATCATTAGAGTAGAAAAGCTGATGCTCATCAATAATAACTATATTGCTCAGCCATTTTGTATCAACATTAGATACATGAACAGGATGGGAGCCCTCCAGAGATGGTTGAAGTATCACTCAAACTATAAGTATTGTTTAATGCCTTAAACTTTAAGAACGTAGAGTAAGGCGTGACAAATCACTTCAAGAGATGCTAGTAATCTCAAGAGCAAATCAAATATTCCTAAAGCCACATAACAGCAGGACAAACTGAGAAAATCTGTTCTAAGATCAGAAGCAAATACTCACGTAAATTTTCTTACCGTTTAAAGACGAAAAAAAGTTCCACAAAAGAAAACTTATCGCTCTCAAGCATTACATGCAGCAATTCAGAAAGTAAAATTATAGCTGATCACAGAAATCATCATATGCAGTATGCAGTATCCAATTCGAACAATAAAACAAAATAAAAGCCCTGACAGCATCTCATGCTAGTGTTAAGATATGATTTCCCATGCTAGATTATAGCAAATATTTGCCATCAGCAAGAGTTAAATCAACAAAAATATCATTTTCCTACTAGAAAGGATATATAATCTCAAACTGTAAGCGAATACTAGAATAATTGACTACCTGTTCTATGAACGCTATGTACATGAAGCCCTAATTATGTACAATGGAATCACATCCTGTCATCATCCAGTCTTAACTAAGGCTAATTTGTATGTAAACGAAAGAATCAAAGCCATCAATCAATCAACGAAACCAGTCTTTCGCCAGATAGCGTTGCGCACCTGCCGGAGATCCCTCCCCTTCAAAGTCCGTCCAGCCCCCTCCAGCACCGAGCATGAAAGCATCGGAGAATGCCTAGAGTCCACCACCTCGTGCGGCGGCAATCTCACTCCGTCATCCTCATCCTCTTCCTCCTCTTCAGAAACGGCTTCGTCCAGCTCCCTCGCCCTCCTCCTCAACGCCTCCGGCATGACCGGAATATTCACCGGCGCCGATTGATGGTAAACCCCCATCCTATCCGCCCGCAGAGGCGGCGGACGCGGAATCATCATCCGAGACGATACCGGAGTGGCAGGAGAGGCCGAAATCGACGAGGAAGAGGAGAGCGACGCCGCGACTGATACCTTGTGGTTGAACACGGGTCGCGCGTCGTGCTCGGATCCGGATCGGCTCTTGATGCTTCCGTTCAGAGCCGCCAGGATGCCGTAGTGGTTGCTGTGAATGCTCCGGGCGGCTAGGGGATTGAGATTCCGTTGAGGCGGAGGAGGCGGAGAACAGCCCGACGGAGTGGCGAAGATATCGTCTTCAGATAGCTCGATAGGCGACGCGGCGGCTGGGGGTTGGGGCTGCAGCACCCCGAGAAATCTCTCGGCCGGCTTGTGGTGGTGCCGGCGGCGGAAACGTGAGGAAGCGGCGGCGCCGCCAATTTGTTCCATTGAAGCGGTTGTGGAAATGGGTAGATTGTGCGGGAGTGGGATGCAGAGAAGTGTAATTATGCTCCCAAGAGGGAGGAATCTGCTGTGTCAGAGCGTATCGTTTGGTTCTGTACGGACGTTAATATATTGGACGAGTAATGTCAAAGGAAGGAATAATTAATTTTATTCTATGATCTCATATTTGGTAACAAATTATTTTATTCGATAAGTATATTTCGTGAATTTACCAAAAGTATCACATTCTAATTAGTATACTATTTCATGATTTTATCATTTTATGAAAGATTAGGAAACAAAATAAAAATAAGAATATTCACTTACGATTTATTTGCCTTATAATAAATAATTAAGATGCAAAAATTGCAAGATCATCCAAAATGTTCTGCTTGAGATGTTATTTTTCCTAATTGTGGAATGCCTAGGTTATAAACATTAAATGATATTCTTAAAATTTAATAATAAATTTAATTATTATTTTATTTTAAGATTAATAAATGCACATTTATTAGTTACGGATCACAATATATGTATATATTAAATATAAAACAATTTTCAAAAATTAATTAATGTATATAAGATATTAATCCAATACATGAATATTATTGCAGTCGTCTTCCTCCAACAGAATTATTCAGTTCAAGATAGCTAGAAAATCAAAGAAACGCACAAAACACACATTACAAGTGCAGACTCCTACCCCTTCAAGCCAGCTTTAAGCTTCTGCACAGTAGCAACATCAGTCTTGAAAGAGAGTGCCAACACAGTATCATCAATGGTGGAGTTAAACAAGCTGTTCGGCATCGACACCGTCCCCGCATTCGCACTCCCGAAGCCGGAGATGGCCACCGCCGGACTCTTGGCGTCGGCATTGTACTGAAAGTGCACCAACCCCTTGGGAAAGACGAAGACATCCCCTTGCTGCAGTGTCTGCGTGTAGAGCTTGTTGGTGGTGTCGACGAAGCCCACCTCGAGGGAGCCCTGCACGAGGAAGAGGAGCTCGGCGGCCCGCGGGTGGCTGTGGACCGGGTTCAGGGTTCCGGCCGGGTACATGAGGACCGCGTACGACACGCTCTGCCCGTTCAGCGCCGGGAACTGCTCCATGGTCGCCTTGAACACCTTGAACGTCGCCGGGAACGGGGCGGTGATCAGGGACCGCAAGCCGGTGAAGGTGAAGAAGCTTCCGTCGGTGGGCGGCGGCGTGTTGGGAGGGAGGAGGAAGTCGGAGAGGATGTCTGGGTCTCCGCCCACCGCCATGTGGACGAGGGCCAGCGTCGCCACCACCAGGAAGGAGAAGAGGTGTGTCCTCATTATATATGTGTGTGTGTGTGTGTGTTACTTTTCTTCTTGGGAATTTGATGGTGATGGTGGTGGTGGAGGTAGGAGGGAGATATATGTAGTGGTGGAGGGGTGGAGGAAGGTCGAGTAATCCGCCGTGCAGGTAGGGATGTAACAGAATAGGACAAGGTGAATTTGAGATTACTATGTGAAGAAGAAGACATTGATGGCCTAGGCCGGTTTAGCTGTGTTTGCATGCATCGTAAGGGAGTAGGCATATGCTGTAATTCTTCATTTTGTTTGGTTTGTTTGTTGTTTTTAGTTCTTGTCATACAATGTCGTGATTAATAATGTCATATAGGTGCATTTGATAATAGTGAAATACGAGATTGTAACAGAAAGGTCGTATCGAGGCAACACGTCATCCTGCGTTCCCATGATGATACGCTGTGGATTGGAGTCGAACTGAATCGAATACTATTCTTATGAGTTCAGTTTGTTTAGAATATTATGATGTTCGAATTCGACTCGAGCTTTTAACATGTTGTTCGATTTCGACTCAAACTTTTGATATGTTCTTCGAGCATGACTCGGCATTATCGGGCTTGAGTTCAGCTCGTACATTCATTATTTGATAATATTATTTCGTGCATGAATTCCACCTCGACTCGTTTGATATATTTATATCAATGGTTTTTTAGTTCGATTTCGAGCTCGTATAATTTTTTATTTTAGTAAATTAATCATTTAACTTGAGGCTGGATTGAAGATTCTATACAAGACTCACTAACAGTTTCCTCAACATGTTCGTAAACAAATGAACTCAAACACATTCACAACAAATGAACTCAAACACATTCACAAATGGACGGAATATTTTCTGACTTCAACTCAGCTCTTTTAGTGGTTTATACTTGCAAATTCTCATATTACAGTGTTACTGTATCTCATGATTCATGAATATCTTATAGTAGCGACTAACGAGTGCCTTACTAGACTTTGTTAAAACCTTTTTACTCATCCAAAGTCATCATTATATGCTCTATTATAACCAAATAATTGTAATTACTTTCTTGACTATAAAACCTCGATACCTGCCATCTGTCTCCAATATCAGTGGAATCAACTATAAGGGCTTGATTCATTTTTTCATGAAAAGATATAGATTCCACCTTACAAAAGGAAATGGTCCCATTGTGGTGGAATGAATAACTGCACACCACCTGTTTGCGAAAAGTCTTGGCTGAATTCTCCATCCACTTGCTCTTGGAAGTTCGATTACCTCAAATTCCCTTTTATCCCTCAAAGAGAAAAAGGTATTTTATCTCTGTATCACTTGGTCCAGGCATATGCATCTTCAGATTTTGAAAATGATTTTTGAGCAATATCAGTGACACTTTTATTTTCTAAGGATGCTAATTGTTGTTCCAAGATTCTCTCTTGGTCAGTTTTGTAAATGTTACACTTGATCATACATATTATTGCACATTAAATAAGTGCTTTGTTATATGGGTGACCTTTCTTACTGTTTTAGCTTCAAACTGCAAAAGATCTGGTTGTGTTAAATCCCTACATCTGGCAAAAATTCAAGAATTGATGGCTTGATTTTTAAATGCAAGAAAAGGTTAGCAGATTCTTGCTGATCAGATTTTTATTTGAATAGAAGAGTAGATAATCTAAGGTAAAGCCAGCAATAGAGAAGCAGTTGTATGATGAAAGATAATTGGGAAGTTTCCCATCTGCACTGATATGAGCTATAGTGCAGCATTCAAGCTATGTTCTTGTTCTTGTTGATCTTCATCGTCTTCTTGTTCTTGGCTGTGTTTATTAAGATCTTCGTGATCATCCGAATGCACTAAATGCAGCTTGAGACGACCATCTTGTCGGCATGCATGCAACAATTCTTGAGTTGGGATCTTAATCTCCTTGAGAATAAACCTCCCATCTTCCCTACACGGCTTGAACCACACCCACGGCTTCCCGCTCCTCCCTATGCACGATATCGGTGGTGGAAACATCCGATGATTCTTCGTCTCCGACGATTGTGAATCTTTCCCATCCTTACCATCCTTCCCAACAGGAATACTAGAGATAATTCGATCATGATGATTAGTATCAATGGGCATGGTCTCCTCCACGTCATCACAGCTCTCAAAACCGAGCCCCTCCGTGCAGAGGGAGAGGCTCTCATTGTGATGATCTACGGTCGATGGAGGAGGGGGCTGAACCTGGGGTTCCTTGAAATGCAACTCGCCGAAGATCTCCGTGAAGGAGGACTCGTCGATGCCGGGCTTCTTCATGGATTGGATGTGCTTCCATGACGACAGAGCTTCTAGAAACGTCCGCGCCTCCGGCAATGGCGGCTTCTCGAATATTTGTTCTATGCCACCGAAAGCTGCCATATATATCCCTTTTCTTTTTCTGCTAGTATGAATGTATGATCAAGCTAGAAGTTTGTGTGCTTATGAAATTTGGAGAGTGAAATATAGGTTATGAAATTGTTGGTTGATAAACTGAGAAATTTTTGGGTAGTATTTATTGGGGTGCTGTGTTGCTTTCTTGGCCACCTCTAAATTGACACAAAACATGATGGGTGGTTATTATTACACCCTTTTCTTATATTTGGTGGTCACAATTTCTATTATTCTTGATTCCCACCTTATCCCTCTTTTTTCCTTTCTAGATGCTATATTTGGTGAAATATATCTATAAGCATTAGGAGCTAGTGACTTCTAATTAGAATAAACAAAATGGTAGTTCTTCTTGATTATCCTTATTAGGTTGATCCTATTGTTAAGCACGTTCAACCCAAGTTTTTGTCTAAATCAATAAATGTGTTTTTCCATGATTTTGAGGAGGGAAGTTGTCACCTTTCTTGCACTAATCACATTAGAGGGCCATGATCAACATTATGAGATTATGTTGCAGTGATCTGTAATCTCTTATTTCCACATTTGGTATGTCTAAACTGCATCAAAATCTGATATTTGTGTGGTGTAATGTGAAGTAAAATTGACAGCAACAGACTGTAAAGCCTAGCCATGGTTGCTTAGTGGCCCTTTTGCTTGTAGTGAAGGAACACAGAGAGAAATTGTAAATCACATATTTGTTACTACAACATACAAGGAATTCAGTGGAAATCAAAGGGTAGAGCAGTAATATGTTAAAACACAACACACACATACACACAGACAGGTTTCAGAGATGATCACATGAAAGGAGAGGCATAGAACGATGGACCTTTTGTTCAACGCCATGCTTCACACCTTTCAGTGACTGAATTTATCCTGCTCAAATTGCTGACTCCCTTGCTCAAGGAGTCGACTTTCATTGCTGCATCGTCGATTCTTGATTCAGATTTCGTCTGGTTAGGGTTGCTCGATTGGCTTGTTTTGCTTGTCTTCTTCAATTCAAACTGGTTTAGAATGGCGTTAATCACTCTTGCTTTGTGTTCCTCAGAAGGAGTTTCACAGCAAGACTCGCTCCCGTCAGATTCTTGAGTAGAACCTGAGTAGCTTAAGTAGTCCTCGTCGGTCAAATTCTCGACTGGATCCTCTGCGACAAAGTCCAGTCTCGTCTCTTCACACGACTCGGAATGGTTTTCCTGGTGAGCCCGCGTGCAGTTCTCACGGCCATTGTCGTTGGGACGGTCGGTGTGGGGCCTGGAGGCTTGCTGTAACAAAAGATCGCCTCTTTCTCGTAGAGTCTTCTCGATTAGAGTCTTGAGGAAGTTCATTACCTGTACTGTGTACATCAACGCAGTCAACGGATCCTCCATCTGCTCGAGAAACAAAACAATATTAACAGAATATTAGATAGCCGTGTCAGGGAAGAAGAGAACCGGCATGCGATGAAAGACCTGAGTCATGTTGGGAGCAAACACCATGGCGACGTTGCGTGAGTTCATCTTGTTCCGGTGTTCCTCTTGGACGACGTCGGCCATCAGATTGACTGCCCAACACAAGAGAGCAGCTTCGGTCGGGGGCAGAAGCGTCACTAGTTCATCACAGGACTCTTCTGATTGGCATTGCATCACTTGCTCTGGCGAAAGAGAATCCAACACTCCACGTGGGAGCTCTCGGAACCAAGCCTACACAGATTTCACGAAACATGACGAGAATCATGCTGCTCTGATATGAAGCAAAGATAATCAAAACAAAATCTATAAGCGACGCCTTACCTTGATGAGGCCAGCCAAACAGTGCACGTCGATGCCTTCAGGGATAACTCCTCGATTTAACTGGTCTCTAACATACTCCTCTTGGCTGTTCCCTGCAGTGATTCTGAAAATTCCTTCAGCCTGCAACACACACATCGATCTTGACCAGTAAGAAATATTGTGTTCAATGCAGTACTCGTCAATGCCTGTGCATAGCCCAACGACAGACCTGCAAGCCGCCTTGGGAATACATATGCCTCTGCAGAAGCAAGAGGATAGTCGGGATACTGTTGCCACGCGGATCATAAGACAGCTGCATTGATTCGGTTGAAACTCCGAAAACAGTGGCACTATCCATGAATTTTCCAAACAAGAAATTCCATTGAGGATTGAGTTGCACAAAAGCAGTCGCTTGTTTAAGTGGAATCAAGAAAAAGTGCAACGAACATATCATGAAACGCAAGCATGCGGTGACATAATATATAGATCTTCGACATGATCGATATAGTAAGTTCAGATTTAATGCTCATTAACAGTTCATGATGATAGATAATTAAAACTACAAGTGATTACAGATTCCATGCTACACTAAAATGTCTAAGCTAAGCTGTAGCCACATTTATTGAAGTGCATCACGAGGATTTATTCATATAAATTCTGTATCCGTTCCAACTATATTCTATGATTCCATTCACATACAGATTGCCTAAAAGGGTAAGAAGTAAGACCACCTCCCTAGCTCATTAGGTAGTTTAGAATTAAATGAGGTGTAATTGCTTGAAAGCACAGTCACATCGATACATCTGAAACAAGAAGACCACCAAACGACATACCATTTTACTAAGGGAATTAATTGAACTCGAACAAGTGATCGAATCAAATTCCAAAACGAACCGGCAAACTCTCATAGCAAAGAAGAATGAAAACCTCTTTACCAGAGAGCACAAGCTAAGACAGTAAAAGCACTAGAACTTAGTATGATCCCATTCTATGACACAATATCACATAGGAAATTTGAGAAGAGCAACCGCTTCTCGTACGATACAGGATAAACCAGAGATTCGAGAACTAGAAGAACCCTATCTTATCATATGGAAACTGAACATCGAGATAGGAAACAGCTACAAGGCTGGAAAATCCACACTATCACATTCAAGAAAAACAAAGAGCCCTATCATTTCATATAGACTAATCAATCATGAAGATAAGATATGGCTATCATACAATGAGACACACATGACTGGAAAAACAACACTATCAGATTCAAGAAAACTAAGAACTATCATATAACTAGGAAATCCTCATTAAGGGCTTCAAGAAAATGAACAGACCTATCATAACATATAACCAAAACATCAAGATAGGAAGAGATTAACACACAATGACACAAGCATCAGTAGCAGAATCCACATTTTCTGGATTCAATGAAAACTAAGAATGTACTGTACCTAGCACTAGGAGGCCTCCTGGGAACCTCGGGCTCAAACTCAACAGGCAGTCCCAAGAACCCATCGAACCTATCAAAGGTGACATGATTAACATGCTGTACATCGGTAGGCCAACCTATCTCCATAACTTCACCACCACCACTAGAAAAATTGTCTCTATCCGTCTTGAAAGCCAACCGGAACCTCTTCCTAAAGAGAGTGAGCAGAAGAGCTAAGAGAGACAACTGGTTTCTCCTATCTTTCTCTCTCTCCTCTCTCACTCTATTTTCTTCTTCCTCTAGACCCGCAAGACCCTCGTCCCCCACATATGACTCAGTTTGGTGAAACAACGTGGCATTGTGAGTAGGTGTAGATATTGAAGTGGAGGAAGAGGAAGAAGGGGAGTGGAGCACCTCTGTCATCTCGAGTCTCAACGAGGGTTGAACAGATCACCTCAAAAATGGGATCTTTTTTTATTCAGGAAAATGGGCTCTTTGAGTTCTTGGAGAATCTACGAATGGTGGAGTTCAAATAAAGAAAGATTTGGTCTTGATAGGAAATGTGGCTGAGTTTGGAGGGAATTCCCAATAATTCATATTTGTTTATCTTTCTTTTTTCCTGCTAAGTGGAATGACTAGTGGAGTTGGACTGAAGGGGTGGTAAAGAAAAGAGGAAGACGTGGGAATCATGAACTGATTTATTTATTCAGCTGGGTTTTTCTTTATACTGTACAATATTTTCTTCTGCAGACTGTTCTTTCTTCTTTGAGTGGATTCTGCAGAATTTGTCAATGAAGTAGAAAATGTATTATTTAATTGCTTTAAATATGATTTTTTTTAATAACTTATTAATTATGTATTAATTAAAATGATATTGGTTCTCTACCTATAAGGTTTGACTAAATAAATTGGATATATTATGCATTTAGATATTTTATTAAAAATATATATAAATAACAACCTAGGGGATGATTGAATTATTTTTCAAACGAGTTACACGATACAATACAAAGAACTAAAATTATAATATTATCACAATATAAAAGGTAAAAATTATTAGAATTCATACATTTTAATTTTTAAATAGAATAAAATAATAATAAATGAATATTGCGAAAATGAATACAACATGATCGAAGAGTAATAATAGTGTCATAGTGTAATATATAAACAATATTTAAAATCGTTTGTAAGTTAATGCGATTCTTGAAGGTATAACAAGCTTTATTCCAAACAGAGTTTGCGATTTTGGAGAGGTTAAAACGGTGAATTTTAATTTTTAAGACAAACGAATAAAGTATAAATAGTAACAGCATTTATAAAAAACGGTGCATTATATTTATATTACGACTGTTGAAGAAAGATTGAAAGCCTAAAAACCTCTCAAGCTGTATTCTCTATATCGCCTCACTTCACTGCGGGCGGCGGCGGCTGCGCATCATCGCCCGTTGTTCAGAGGCGGATCTGTACGTTTTTTTATTCACTGCGATGCTTTGCATAATTCATTTTCACGTGGTCTGATTCATACGCTGCTTGTTGTCGCAATTTTATTTGGGGTGGTGTTCTGGCTTGTGCAGTGCTTGCGTTTTCCTTTGGATTTGAATTGATGTCTCCAATTTCTGCAGTGGATTTTAATTTCTGACAACCTAATTCCGCATTTTCTCGACAATTGAATTAGTTTTTGTTTGTATTGTACTATTAGGAGCTGTGGTGTGAGTTGCGAAGGTCTTTCGTCATGGCTGGTAAAGATGCGAAGAGTACTAAGGAAGCGAAGAGCTCTAAAGATGCTAAGAGTTCTAAAGACGCGAATAGTTCCGGTGCCAGTGAGTATATAAATATATCATGCTTAAATGAGCTTTAGTTTGGGTTTTTCCTGAAATGGTGAGTTATTCTCGTAGAGGGGAAGAAGAAGGAAGTGAAGAAGGAGACCGGCTTGGGTCTCTCTTATAAGAAGGATGAGAACTTTGGAGAATGGTACTCTGAGGTACGAGCATGGAGACAATCTGTTTTAGTAGTATATGTATTTTTTTTTCTCTCTTCAGTTCATAGTTAATACAACCTACTTGCCTTGTGCTTAAATGTTTGGAAGTTGATTTAGATGTGAAACACCATTTTTCTGATTATGTATATACGGGAAGGAGTCTAAAGTGATCTTTACATCAGTAATATGGCATTACTAATATATTATTTGGTCATTCATCTTGAATGCTGAAGTGATCTCTATATCTGATGCTTTGAGTTGTATACAGGTTGTTGTTAATGGCGAAATGATCGAATATTATGATATATCAGGCTGTTACATTCTGCGACCATGGGCAATGTCAATTTGGGAGATTATGGAAGTAAGTGCTGCATGATCCTACTCTAAAAATTTAAGCAAAGATCATAGATGTGTCGGTATTTTGAGAGATAGGTTGTATGAATCAATCCATCCTTATGTATCAATTGTTTTAGATAAGAGTTGCAACATTCTTTTACTTCTTTTTTTTTTGGTGTAGAAACAACTGCACCCAGTAATATTCACAAAGAAAATTGTAGTTTGCTTTAGAATTTCTAAAATTATCTTTCCATTTACGCAATTAAAAAATTACTTAATATTTCAAATTTCTCTTTGGTCTGTTCACCATTGAAGTTTTGTGGTTACCATTTCTCTTATATAGACAGCAATATCATTTATAAGTAAATATTATGGGGATCCATTGTGCAGCATTATGAGAAATCTTAAGTTGCATGTCAGTACTTTTTTGTTTCTTAATATTTTTGTTCCATTTAATTTTCCTAATTTTCAATATGGAATCCTACGTCTAATTTTGTTCCCAATATAAATATGCAGAGCTTCTTTGATGCTGAAATCAAGAAAATGAAAATTAAAAACTGCTACTTCCCTCTCTTTGTCTCAAGCACTGTTCTACAGAAGGAGAAGGACCATATCGAGGGGTTTGCTCCTGAGGTGAGATTATTTTGATTTGGTTCTTCATGAGCCTGAACTGTTTTCTTGATGTGGGTATGTTGGAAATGCATGCACTATTCAGCTCATTTAGCCTTTTGGAACATATAAATATCATATTAATACCCCCAATACTTATTTTTATCAACACACTGTTCATTCCCCATAGTAAGCTTAGTTTTTTTGTTTTCCATATAATTAATAACTTTTTGTGCATTAATGCTTCTTTGAGGTGGTTTTAGTTATTTATATTGTTTAACTTTCTGCAGGTTGCATGGGTTACCAAGTCCGGAGAATCGGAGCTAGAAGTGCCCATTGCAATTCGTCCAACTAGTGAAACTGTCATGTATCCATATTTCTCCAAGTGGATTAGGGGGCACCGTGACTTACCTTTGAGACTTAATCAGTGGTGTAATGTTGTTAGATGGGAATTTAGCAATCCTACACCATTTATCAGGTGCTTTTACAACCTTCTTATACATGAGATAATTAAAACTTTTCCTTATGTGATGGTCTGGGCATATGCTACGTTTTTAAAGTGGTTTAGCTGGTTGTTTTATATTTAGAAGTCTACTCTCTTTTTTGCTCATGTTTTTTATTCTGACCTGTTTCTCATAAGCTGCTAACGATATGTGGGATACTATTATTATTGTAACAAATGTCACATCTCCTACATTGTGATGGACAAACAGAACATATGACTCCATAGAAGGCTGCCTTTTCTTCAGTATCTTATTAACAGCTTGTGATTTTGTAGGAGCCGTGAATTTCTTTGGCAGGAAGGACATACTGCTTTTGCAACAAAGGAGGAAGCAGATGCTGAGGTATTTTTTTTGCTTGATAGATGCTTAATACCCAAAGTAGTGATAAATGCATGCAACAGTGACCCCTTTGTGGAAATGATTGGAAATAATATACATGATTCAGGAACCAGAGTACTTACTTTTACTGTGAGCCAGGAGGTGTTACCTATATTGCCTCACGCGTAATTCCTTTGCTAGGTTATGAAAATACTTTCCTAAGTAATATGAGAAATACTGTTATTTGTACGGAAGTTTCTTATTAGGTCTATGAAGTTTCCCAAATCATCACTGTCCGATGTTTTTGCTCTAATAATAACTACACTTGCAGATTATCATACATTCGGTGTTTTGAGTTTTATCTCCTACTGAATCACATGAGATTGGGTCAACACTTCCATTTATTTGCATTTGATAATGGTTATGAGATGATTCATTTCTCCTCCTCTGAACCACAGCCAATCCTTTTTATTTAATAGTTCATGTTTACAAATTCTAATAATGAGATAGTTCAATAAATTCTTATAATACTCAGCACTCTTTTTTGGTTATCTACATTTCAGGTGCTCGACATTTTGGAACTCTATAGGCGTATTTATGAAGAGTTCTTGGCTGTTCCTGTTATTAAGGGAAAGAAAAGTGAGCACGAGAAGTTTGCTGGTGGATTGTATACTACTACAGTAGAGGTTGTTTTAATGTTGTTATCGGATATAATTGTTTCACAATATCACGTTTTAAGTTATCGTTGAAGTAGACTCTCCTACTATTTCTCTGAGTGGTGGCTTCCCTTTCATGACAGGCATTTGTTCCAAACACTGGTCGCGGTGTGCAAGGTGCAACATCACACTGCCTGGGTCAAAATTTTGCAAAAATGTTCGAGATCAATTTTGAGAATGAGAAAGGAGAAAGGGCTATGGTCTGGCAAAATTCGTGGGCATACACAACACGAACGGTAAATTGCCTTTCTTATAATAGCAATTCCTATACAGAATTGTGATATCTTCAGTTTATCTATAAATTACTCCAGCATTTAACTTATATTTTTGTAATAGTGAGTAATATGTTTCTTACTCAAGTCTAACGGTTATCATTTTGTCTTCATTGACATGGGAATTAATATGTTGCTAAAGCAAAATAGCTTCTTATGCTAGTGGCACTCAAATTCCTTTGCTTGCTTGTCTGTTTCTTCTCCTAAAGAACTTGCATCAAGTTTGAATTTTAGACACAGACCTAGTGGTTTTCATAGATAATAGACTATTTTTGGGGGCAAGACATTGTTTGTCATATCTGATAGGCGATAGCAACAGGTCCCCGAGAAAGTACTAGCAATGAAATTTTAGATGGAGGAAATTTTGGATTCGAGTTTTGAGCTTATGCACTTTGTATACTTTTGTTTTTTTATATTCGAAGTTGTCTTGCCTGCTTAATTTGGGTTTTAATTGCCAGATCCTTTTTATGCTTTACACTTGTTTCCTTGTGATGAATTTTTGATGCAGATTGGGGTGATGATAATGGTCCATGGGGATGATAAAGGCTTGGTACTGCCTCCTAAAGTAGCATCTCTGCAAGTAATTGTAATTCCTGTGCCTTACAAGGATGCAAACACTCAGGGAATTTACGATGCATGCACAGCCACTGTGAAAACCTTGACTGAAGCAGGATTTCGGGCTGAGGCTGATTCTAGGGATAATTATTCCCCTGGATGGAAATATTCCCATTGGGAAATGAAAGGTGTTCCTCTTAGAATTGAAATAGGACCCAAGGACTTAGCAAACAATCAGGTATATGCAGAGGCTGTCTCCTGCCCAATTTTTTTTGTCTATATTGTTGCTTTATTCCAGCTGATAGCCTAATCATTAATGCTAAGTTGAAACTTGAAAGTTCATGCCAAGACAACATAAAGAGAGAACAATTTATTTCTTAACTTGCCAGGTCCGTGCTGTGCGGCGTGATAATTCATCTAAAAATGATATTCCCATGGCTGATTTGGCTGAACAAGTCAAAGTGATGCTCGATAGTATCCAGCAAAGCCTCTACGATACTGCCACTCAAAAAAGAGATGCCTGCATCCAAACCGTACATACCTGGGAAGAATTTGCAGAAGCACTTTCCCAGAAGAAGATGATCCTAGCCCCATGGTGCGACGAGGAGGTACGTTGCTCTACTTTCAACAGCCCAAAATAGGTACTACGTGTATACCATCTTCATTAACTGTTCTGCTTTTGCCTCAGGAGGTGGAGAAGGATGTGAAGGCCCGAACCAAGGGAGAAATGGGAGCGGCCAAGTCTCTATGTTCTCCATTTGATCAGCCTGCAATCCCTGAAGGTACTTTCTCAATCTCATACAATGTCTTAAAACTGGTGTTGCACTTTGCAAACCTGATTGCGTTTAAATATTCGTTCATGTGCGCAGGTACGTTGTGCTTCGCATCCGGTAAACCCGCTAAAAAGTGGACTTACTGGGGAAGAAGCTACTGATTCTATCTTTGAAGATGTTTTGCTGACTGTAGACACCGATAAAGTTATTTGTTTTTTACGCTATCTTCAGAACACCTTCGATTATAGCATGCAATTTGATCTTTTGCTGAAAAGTATGTTACCATAAAACTTTCTTCAAACTTCAATGTATGGAGTGATTTTATTATAAGTTTTGGTAGTCTTTGGTGACATTTTATTGTTCTGAATTTTAGACGCACAATTTTCACCTATGATTATTTTTTATGTAATTTGAACCTTATTTCTATAGATTGTCATTTGGTAATATTCCTCTAATAATATTAAAAAGGACTAATTTGATGCAGATATAAAAAATTTAATTTTTGTTCACAATTTATTTTATTATAAATACACAAACTTTCACGTATTATTGAATTTCCATAAAAATATAATATATGCGAATTCAAACTCTCGCTTATATTGTTCAGAACTTAAATTAATTAATTAATTTAGACTTTGAATATTGACCGCAAAAATAAGTACAATTAAGAAATATAGTAAAATTTAAACATTGTCTGATTCAGAATTTCGAAATGTAAATGTCGTCTTGTAAATTATATGCGTGCTTCAAATTCATTTAAAGTGAAAGTAGAAAAAAAATATGTCACCTATAAAACTAATACGAATGTGAAAATTATACTATCATCTTTAATTTAATCAAAATTTGATCTTGTGAAAATCAAAAAATCTATTATAAATTTTGATAAATTGTAAAAAAAATTTTTAACTTTATGAAAAAAAAACATATATTTATATCAAATAGTAACTCTTAAGGGAAAAGCGGTATTTAAATAATAAATACACATTGTTATGCCGAAAATACCCATACACATTACTACATTAGTATATATAATTATGGAATGGCGGGAAAATAAAATTGCGAGTTAATTGCAATTGGATTTGACGCACTCCACTCTTAGAATTGAGCGATCGTGAGAGAGAGAGATGGCGAGAGAGAAGAGGGACAAAGAGGCGACGGAGAAAGTGGTTGCGGATACGGAGATGCTGCCCAAGGCGATCGTGCGCCGGGTGGTGAGGGACAAGCTTTCCCAGCTCTCTACCACCGACTCCGAGATGTCCGTTCTCCGCGACTCCCTCCTCGCATTCTCTGAGAGCGCCCGCATCTTCATCCACTACCTCTCCTCCACGTAAGTATCCCCACCCCCTCTATCTCGTCCCCCCCTCTCTCCTGCGAACATGTGTAGATGTTAAGTTAATTAAAGCTGCAATCTTTGAATTTGCTGTATAATATCCAGTTCTCGGCGGAAATTTGATTTTTGTACTGGTCTAATCGATAGAGGAAATTGGTTGAGTGCGTTTTTTTCTTCATTATTTTCTGAATTTGGGTTTCTTGATTTGTTTGATTTGAGGAGTTTGTGAACTTATTGGCATAAAGTTTCTATAATATGGCGTTTTCTAGGGTTTTTCTCCGCGGATTGGTCCTTACAGATTTTGGTTCAACTTGTGAAAATCTAATCATAAAGATGTGGTGTTTTACTAACCAACCCTGTCATATTTTCAATTGAAGTGGAACTGCCCGAGAACAGCTAAAGGAATGTACGATTTGGGACAAAACGAGATTATGCAAATACGCAAAAGAGTGGAATGAGTAAATTGTATAATTACTTCCAGAAACTTGAGTTGGAATTCTCAAGCTTATGGATTTTGTAAAATTGGGAACTGATGAATTAGCTGACTAGCCATTTAAGTTATTCTCTGGATTTATTGCGTCATTGGCTTGCATAGTTTAGTTTACACTGGAACCTCATCAGCTCCCAATTCCCGTTTCTTATTCAACAGTGTTATGATGGTGGTAGAATGCATTCTTTCCTTTAGAAGATGCTTCTCTTTTTTTCAAAATATTGTTTGTTGTGGTTGGCTGTTTTTCCTATAATCAACTTCCCACTAGAAGTTGCTCTTCTTTTGTTTTCAAGTGCTGGTTTTGAAATTTATGTCCAGATTAGTTGTTTTAGGTTGGACATAATTGAATCTCTGATTTATGGTGAGTGCTCCCCCAATGTCTGCAGTGCAAATGACATATGTAGGGAGTCTAAGAGACAAACAATCAATGCTGAAGATGTTTTCAAGGCCCTGGAAGAGATAGAGTTTCCAGAGTTTATTGAGCCTCTAAGGGCTTCTCTTGAAGGTTAGCACACATGTTACATAAGAATCATTTTGGCTTTTCTTTCCTTTTAAAAAATTCTTGGAGCATTTCGATATCCTTTCAATGGTGTTCCCATGTCCTATTTATGCATCACATTCCGGGATGTGTATAAATATTTGAAAGATGATAACTTTATGTCATGAACACCTTTCAAAATAAGCAACATACTTACAATTGAATTGATAATTGGGGAATATTAAGAAAAGTTGAATTGATAGTTGGGCATTATAAATACAGAAGCCTGGAACGTTCCCAACCAAAAATTTTACTCATCAATCAAATCAAACAATTCGATAAATTTGGGAAGCAATTGTGGTAAAAGGTATGTGTTTGTGTTAACCAAGTAAAAAACTGCATCTTTGTCTTTCTGTCTTCCAATAAAAGGAAGACCCAGTGTTGAAATTTTAGCCCAAATCATCCCAGTTCAATGTAATCTTAAAATTTGTATATTGCATGTATATCACAATATCGAAGAGGATACAGTCTAGACTATATTTCAAATGATACTTGTTTTTTTTATCCAAAAGATTATAAAAACTGCTTGAATTGCTATGTCTAGAGTAGGCTGAATTACTACTGACATGTCCTAGTTCTAGTTTAAGTTAAGTTTGCTAATCTATAGTGGAAACAATTTCACTTTCTTTGGATAGTAACATGAGCTTCTGTGCCTAGGTAAACATTCCCCCATGATCATATGCATATGTGCATTTCATTTTTGAGGTGTCTATGTTTTATCCATAACCCCAAAAGTCACAGATTGTAATAATTATTCACTTTATCTTAATCCTTATTCTAATTTTCAAGTCAGAGATTATAATATTGCATGCATATACTTGCATTAACTAATTTGCCTCCTGTTATAATTTGGATGCTACCTTCTGTTACGGTGGCAGAGTTTAGACAAAAGAATGCTGGGAAGAAGGCGGAGTCTAAAGCAAAAGAATCGAACAATAAAGGAAAACGGAAAGAACCACCCCCTTCTGCACCCAGTGAAGGTCGAAGCAAACGACAGGAAGTTGAAAACAGAGACGAGGATAATTCAGATTGAGCTTGCTGCTCCAATTCTATATTTTTGTTGAGGAATTCTTTAAATCGCAACATACTCTCTCCTCATTGTTGTGCTATCTAGTTCCAGATTTGTGTATGAAAAGTTAAGCTTTCAAAGTTGAGGTTGAAATTATTAGAATGAAGTAAAATTGTTAGAAAGAGGTCTTATTTGTATTTCTACATTTCCAATTTATTTTCTACTTTATACAGCAGGTAGATTTATTAATTTGTTTCCATTTTAGAGTCTGCAAACTCTGCTGTTCTAAGTAGAAGCACATCAAATTAACACCTGAAGGAGTTATTTCCATGTTCTCGTACATAATTAAATTAAAAAAATAAAAAATAAAATACATAGTAACAAATGTTGAGAATCACCACTTAGTAACAAACGTTACTTTTATTCCTCATTTTCTATGAATGAATTAGCTTTTCTAAATCACAAAAGTATATAAAATCTTCAATCTTTGTAGGTTTGTTATAGTGAAAAAAATATCCAGAACTGATCGAGTCGTCGTACTTCCCACCTGAAAAAAATGAACACGAAGCTTGTATTTCAAATAAAGTCATAATCCGAACGCATCGAACACCTCAAAATTACGTGGAGAGTCGAATAATTGATGCAAACATAATCCATTTGCAGAAAAGGGATAAAGAGATGAAAACACTACAAAAATGTCACCCCTCACTACTAAAGACAGGAACATCAACACAAGCAATGCAGCACTATATGGAATATGACTGAGGCTTCTTTCTTGAAAAAGAATGGACTTTTATGAAGATAGGAACATACCCTCTTTCACAATAAGATTCAAATGCATTATTGCAACTAGGATGAAAGAGACCCCTCAACTATTTATATAAATTAAATAGTAAGTAGTATTTTTTTTATCTGATAATATATATAACAATAATATTGAGTAATTAGGTGATAAAGAAATCTATTGTGGTCATCATAATCTTGATCAATGCATGCATGAGGTGTTTTCAAAATGCCATTTTCCTTATAGTAGTTCCAAAGGGTTTCTAATGTGATCCTCAAACTTTAGATGCTTTTCAATTAGATTAAAACTTGAAAGTAACACAATAGTAAAGATCACAAGAACATAAACCTCATTATCTCCGATGTTTTCCCACGATAAATGGGTTAAAGTTCCGTTGTTTGCTCCATCCGTTGCTTGCTTATCGTCTCCATTGATAAAATAGGCCTTTTTCTACACGAAACACATCAACAACGCAACCGGAACGACACATAAACTCAAGAAACGCATTCCCTGAAAATCAAGAAACAAGAATGAATCAATCCAAACATGCCATCTAAAGAAATGTAGAGTGACTCAAGACATGAATTCACTCACATTTTTCTTCGAAGATGAGTACTCCATACGTGGAAGGTAACCTTGAAATCCGAGATTATACACCGGAGTTCCATCCGGATAAAACAATCCATAGTTCCGTTCGGAGACAGGACCAGGCTTCAAATCCTCATTGAACAAAGCAAAAACATACACATCAACCGGCACAGATGGTTTAGCCGGTGTCCCTTGGTTTTGCTCGATACGTTTCAACAAGTTACCATTGTACAATCTAGCATTCTCCGGTGTTGCCCCCACCTCATCCTCGTCCCCCTTCGACGGCCACCCCGTCTCCGACACTTTAACTAGTATGTCAGTATGCCCCATCGCCTTGACAGCTGAGTACACAGCATCAATCTGTGCATACAACATGTTATCATAATGCAAGTTCGTGTTGGAGTCGATCATTCCCGGGCTAGGCTGAAAAAGCGCGTAGCTAAGAGAGATCTCGTGAGGATTATCCTTGTAAGCGAAGAAAGGGTAAGCGTTTATGAGGAAAGGCGAACGTGTCTGAGAATGGAAGGTGAGAATGCTTTGCATGTACTCTGCAAGGTCCTGTCTGAACTCTCCTGCAGAAGGAGGGAACGAGCTGCTTAACACACCGAATGAGTGAGCTGTGGTGACATACACCTCGTTGCTCAGTCCAAGATCAGTGAGGGCCTCGTTCATGGTCTTCATGGCAGGGAGGAGGTAGGACATGAGCTGAGTGTTGTTGCCAGTGAGGACCTCGTTTCCTACGGTGATGCAGGTGATCTTTGTCTGAGATATGTAAGGCTTGAGATGCTGCTCGATCCAGGATCGAGCTTGGATCGGATCGGACATCTTTTGGAGATACTCGTTTCCTAGTCCGATCACGAACTCGACGTCTGTGTTGGAGAATGCTGATAGGACAACTGGATCAGCGTCGTAGAGCTTGACTCTGGTTATGTTAAGAGAGCTGAGGAGGAAGGCGACGCGTGAGGGTGCAGGGAGATCGTTCGCTATTTGGCCGTAGTTGATTCCTACTCCAATGCCTTGGATACTTACAAATGAATCTAACACACAGAAAGAGAGCCTCATGAGTATGCTGACAAATTATCGTGAGATGAGTATCGTATCTTAACGTAGCCTAATAAGCGGAGTAATCTTGATAATAGGATGGAAACGAACAAATTAATCTAACACTCACACACAAACTAACAAGTGTAAAGAAAGAAACAAATAGAGTGAGGCAAGTATGCAGACAAATGAATCTAACACTTGATCACACATTGAGGCTATTAAGTAATACTAAATCTTGATGAGAGGAGAAATAATGAAGGAAACTCTCTATTTAGAAAAAATTACTGGCTTAATTAAAGAAACAATTAGTTATCAATCACTTCACTACTTGGTGAATTTTGGAATCATATACTAGCAAGGAATGAAATATACCATCAAAAACCATAAATCTATGAAGTTTTACCAAGAATCTACTGTCACTGCATGCAATTCATTTTACCAGAATAGTCACTTAATTAAGTAAAAGAATCAATCTTTTCATTGTTTTGTGGTTCTGAAGATTGAAATGAACACACCCTTTTGCCTTTTCAAGCAAAACACATTTCATCAAAGAACCAAACTCAACAGAATCACATCAAAACCCAAGAATTCACTTCTTTTGTTCTTTCTTTCTTTGATCATTAAAGAATGAAAAGAAGTAACCTTCACATGCAAGTTGGAAATAAATAAAAAAAATCAATCTTTGCCATGAGATTGAACTGAGAAAAGGGTCAAAACTTAAAAATAAGAAAATAAGAACCTGAAAAAATTAGGAGGAGAAGAACTGTGCAAAGGGTGGCCATAGCTATAGGCTACAGCCAGCTCTCTAAAATTCCTGCCACAACATTGCTTGAATTTTGGATGTCTATATATATACAAAGATATAATAATTCAGAAATATTTTATTTATTAAAAAGAAATAGATTTCACACAGTTGAGTACTATCAATGTGTGAAAGTGGAATCAAGATTTTCTTTTAAATTAAAATGAAAGAAAGCTGCAAACATAGTTGCCCAGATTTTTTTCAACATGTTTTCCAGTTGTTTAATTCCACGTAATGCTAATAAAACCTTTTCTTTACCTCTTTCTGTAATGAAATCTGATTCTCATTTTCTTTTTTCCCAACTTTTTCAATGTCTTAATCAAAATTAAATGATAAAGATACATTTCATCACCTGTAAACAGTTGGATAGTTTGAAATGTAGATTGCACTATAAGATTCTCGAAAGTGCCCCTCATAACTTTCGATTTGGCCCCTTCCATGATTTTCTTTTAGGGAAAAAATCTCTCGTTAGAATATGCTATGCGTAGCAATGAAAAATTATATTTCAATTGAACATTTGATTTAGGTTAAATCATATCAATGAATAGTGAGAATCGTTAATGTAGTAGACAAATCTATTTGATTAGGTATATTTCCATGTAAATATGCTTTTGTAAATGCATATTATATATATGAATATCAAGATTGAGCCTTGTATATATGAATATCTAGTGATAAAGTTCTTGGAAAGTGCATGTCTGGAGAAAAATAAATGTAGTGATTAGATAAGATATGAAATATATTTGTATTCCCTTCGTCCCACTAAACTTGACACATTCCAAAAATAGTAAAAGTTATCTTTCAAAAAAGGTATGGACTGTACCATTTTTATCACTCTTACAATACTTTATACACTCTTCTTAATAATCGTGCCGAAAAAAAAATGTGTAAAGAGGGAGTATAATTTAGTCAAATATTGACACTCAACATATTAATATATGTTTTTGGAAAAAGAGGTTTCTGGTAAAATGTCTGCCCGTCATCCAGCAAATAAAGTATATTACATAGTCCAGGGATTGACGATTTGTCCATTCAGTGACTTCGGCATGACTTCGGCACCGGACGTTCCCAAAACAGCAGGTCAATTCAATAATAGACATCAGTTGGCATTCCATCATTCCTTCTCCTTTCCGTTTCAGGGCCTATATGAAAGCAAATTCAATACTTCTTTGTAATGAATATCTGAACTGGTTGTTCGCTGTTCAAGAAATTTTTTTTTGACAGTTCATACCTTTCTTTTTTCACTAATCCTTAGAGCTCATATTACTATACGAGTTGTATTAAGATTTAAAAATCCTAAAAAAGAATATTATTCATTATGTCCATTTATTGGATGACCCATACAGATGCCAAAGAGAGAATTTAGAGGTGCAGCAATATGCCAAAATGTATAAAGAGATATGGTAGACCATCGCACACCCAAAAAGCTTCTCCTTTCTCCCATTTCTCCCATTCAATTTTCTTTATTATTCGTCACAAAAAGATGCATATGAGAAAAATAAAATAAAAAATGAAAATTAGGAAAACCTTTACCGGCTGGTCGTATTGAGGTGAGGGTGAGGCTCCTTTATTCTTATTCTTCTTATTTCTCTTCTACAAAAGTATCGCCTAAAATTCTCTTGAGCCTATATATGGGCCCATCGGCATATCTTCTGGTTTTTCTTTCAAAATATTACAGAGCCACTTTTTTTGTCTTTTTAAAAATAGAATTTGTTATTTTCTTTTCTCTTATTCGAGTGAAGTGTACATTTGTTTTTCTGTACTTCAGGTGTTAATATTATAATTTAGAGGTAGAGATAGAGCTTTGGTACATTCGGATATTTGAAATTGTGCATGCATTGGGCCTATATTTTGGCCCATGAACAAAAACGGCCCATATGAATAGGTTATTTTGTTCAACTTTATTTTTTTCTTAATAATAACTACAGACACAAACATAGGTAAAACAAAAGTACAAAGTTGCTAACTGAAAATGATCACGAAAGCACGATTTTGATGTTCCAACCTACAAAGTTTTCACGTTTTCGATAACAGTGAGAAGTCAGCAACTTACAAACTCAGAAGAGATGATGATCAGTAAAGATCACTCTCCTTGTGTGTGTGAATAACGCAGTCTGCAGTCGGGTAGGAAACGCACGTCAGCAGGTAGCCGTCCTCCATTTGTTTGTCGTCAAGAAATGAGCCATCAGACTGGTCGACAGTCCCACTCACCATTTTTCCAGCACAGGTGGAGCATGCTCCAGCCCTGCAAGAGTACGGAAGATCGACTCCAGCTGACTCAGCAGAGTCGAGGATGTAGCAATCATCGGGAGCTTCAAACTCGGTCTCATCACCGTCCGGTCCAACCAGCTTCACCTTGTATACAGCCATGGCAGTTGCTCTGAAGTCAGGCTTGGCCTTTAGACCAAAGATTCTATAGTTGCTCTTTACAGAACCCAATGAGGACGGGATCTTGACAAAGGCGCTCGTAGTTTGAGATTGAGGCGCACTAGCGAACATGCAAATTGTGGGAATTCCTGCAGCTGCCATTTTCAGTATTTACACGTTCTGTTCTCCTGCAAAATTTAATGCTCGAGTATGCAATATACTTGTTATATGAGATAATTGGAAAACAAAGCTTGATCTTTACCATTACAATTAAATGATTATGATAATATAAGATATAAGCTGGCTGTCAAAGATGACCAAAAAGGCGGAAGCCATATTTGGTAACCCATTTTCTGAGCAACGAGACATTAGATGTTTGGAGCATTATGAGAAGAGCAAGAACAAAGCTCCATGCCCTTCACTCGAAGCTCCAATGTAACAGTTAACCAATCCAAACTTCTAGCATCCAGCCGTACAGAAGACTCTCATGTTGTACAAATTACACTTTACACCCATATCAAGGGACTCCAATGTACCCAAAAAAATTTAAGGAACTTCAAAAACCAAGATAGTGGACATTCTCAACTCTCATTATACCCTCTCAAATTCTTTATAGTGTCACCTTCACCGTGAATCGGTGCAGGAAAAATAAAAAACTTCAGCGATATATAAAAGAGAATATCATCTCAACTACAAATTCACAACCTATTACAGATCATGAAAATTCTGAGTCCAAACTAGCTATTCAAGCATGAGTCAGCAGAAAATGAGGCAATCACATTCAGATTCTAACAAAATTCACAACCGTAGAAGACACACGAAAACGGAGTTTTGCATAAGTGCGTATAGAAGCACAATTAACCATAAAATTCATACGCATGCAAGGTACCACCCAAACAAAAGTAGGATAAATCTACAATAAATAATCAGTCCAAAGGAGAAAAACAAAGTTCTCCTTCCACATCCAAACATCGCAATCCTACTAGTCAAATGAACAACACATAGACGAGAACACAAATAAACCGCATAAACATAATAAAAGTAATAAATACAAAACCGGAAACATATCTTCCAGAAAATAACAATAACGAAACCTCACAGCACAGGATTCGAAGATCCATCCCCCATCCATCCAAACACAAACACTAACCATTGGTTATGTAAATTAGAAGTTGAGACGGAGGAACCGAGAAATAAGCATGAGGAAGGAAAAAAATAGCCAGCAAAATTCACCTCTTTCAATGTTTGGTAATTGGTAGTGAGGTGTAGCGCAGTGCAGTTCTTATTTATGAGAGAACAGAGTCATACCCTAAGCTTCCGCCAACCTCCGCTTGGTTTTTCTTTTTCTTCTTTTTTTTTCGTGGGGCCCACTCACCTAAAATACTCGCATTTAGCCGTAATTGGTATGATTAGCAATATCCCTACCACAGCAGAATTATTTAATTTTTTGTACTTGCACCAATAATCTCCATTTCAATTCACAATTTTTATCTTTGTTTTTTTTACTTTCGCAATTATAAAACGTTTATTTTGTTTCTTACATTAAGAAAAATAAAATATTAATATGTATAGTAAAGCAAAAGTGGGAGACTAATAAACGATAAATATAAATTATGGGCAACGATCTGGAGATGAACAAACAATAAAGGTCCTGGTTCGACAAGACAAAAAGAGAAGCAAAAATTTCCCATTTCTGGGAAGTTATCAATAGTTTCCGCTAAATCGCAACTTGACATTAAATGAATTCAGTATCGAAAGTTTATAAACTTCTCAGAAGATGCGTTGTGGCTTTCCCATAGTACTCTTCAAGAACAAGCACCTCACCTGTATGCAGCAAGAGGAAACAATGCATCAGCCAAAATGCATTCATCAACAAGAATAAGGAAGTTGACACTCGAGTAGACTTACATTTTGCCAATTCTTTTTCAAAAGGGAAACGAGGAAGTTGACACTCATTTGCACGTTTTGGAAGATCTGCTTCTCCTCCATGTCGAGGTTGCCCACAGCAACACCCATGCAAAGAACCTTCTTCAACTGGAACTTCACAGTTGCCTTTGTCTCATTAACCTTGGACTCCAGCGACTCCTGGTGCGACACAAGTGTAGGGAACTTACCTGCATCACAGTAATCAAAATAAGCAAAATGCACAATTATTATACCAATCAATCCATAAATATGAAGTTGTAGTAACCAATTGTTAAATATCTAAGATTTTAAAAAGGATGAATCAAACTGTGATTTTGGCAAAAGTAACACAACTAAGCATAAACTTGCACTATCATATTTGCACAAACAAAAACTATCATCAAAACTATACTTATCATGCCTGTTCAGCTCAAACTAATAAATCGACTGATTTTGACTTGATCAAGCAATAGAGAAAACACATGGAAAATTTTAAATTAAATTGATGATGAAAAGTTATTCTGTGAAGCACTAGTTAGATAGATAATACACTAGTTATTCTGTTGGCTAAAGATACTTGCCTGCCTTGTTAAGACCAGGTCCAAGGAGTCGGGGAATCTGCTTAATAACAGCTTCTGAAGCCAAGAAAGCATGGTACTTCTTTGCTAGCTTCTTCACTAACTTCTTGTTTTTGTTCAACTTCTTCAAGGCTTCCACATCCATGGACTCAAGGCCGATCTTCTCTGCCTGAAAAAACAATTATGCATTTCATCAAAATAAATATAGCTGACATAGACTAACAGATAGAGCGAAGCAGTATATAGAGTTACGAGGCAAGTCACTAGTCATAATTAACCATGCAAAAAGATATCATAACTAAGTTAGGTGTAGCAAAACAATGGATAAACGGAATTTGTCCGAGAAACTTATATACCTCCTCTACATGCTGGGCATCTCCAAGCATGCAGATTTTCATTTTGGGTCTAGGAATATGGGGCAACTTCACAGACCCGCTGAAACGCTTGTCCTTTTGGGGGTCATAGTTCTTTAGACCAATCTGCAGCTCAACAGTCTCAGTGAAGTTGCGCTTCTTCTCCTTACAATCTGCAGCAATCACACTGATGGCTTCCCTCAGCGCCTCACTCTGAAGCTTACTGAAATAGCAATGAGAGATCAGTTCAGCATGTAGCTGCAAGCACTATGTTTTTTGTCCAAATGTAAGGAGTTCAGAAGGGGGGCTACAAGGCTCTATGTAATACAGGTTATCGTCTGTCCACATATAATGAATCCTACACCTAATTAAAAGAACGAAAACTACAGCGCATCTCACAAAAAATGGATCGAGGAAACGCATTTTTTTCTATAAACACATCTACATGTTAAAATACGGAGCCAAAATCGCTAAACGCATGCATTTCAACGTTTTGAGGCTTAAATTTTGAAATGATGACCACTGATGCAGAATAGAAAATTCAGCTGCAACCTAACTAAAATATATTGCTCCTGAATCATGGCTTAAATTTGCATAATTGTGTCATCTCAGAATACAATTAGCTACGAATCAAAAACTAAATAAAATAGAGAATATCAATTTATCATTCAATTTAAAGCTGAAAATAGAAACTCCGAACAGAATTGTGAAAAGAACATTTCGAAAACAAAAACAATGATTCATCGTACCTCATCTTTCACCGTCGACGAACCTCCCGAATCACTACAGTTGCGAACAAAAATAATGCGAAAATTAATCCCAGCAGCTAAGCATAGAAATGGAACAGAAATCGAGCAGGAGAAAGACAGTGACACACGAATATACGTTGTAGAGAAAAACGCCGCACCTGAAGAAAAGCCCTTTGCTGAAATGACTGAAGGAGAGGGAGAGTAGCAACTAATCAGAAGCATAAATATTTATGAGTAAACCCTAACAAAGATTCTAATTGGGCCTCTAATTGTAGTTCAAATTTTAGGCCCATTTCAGAAAAGCCCTATTTAGTGGGATCCGAATATGGATGTAAAAATGTGGTTGGCAATGGCCCATAACCATGAGGTAGTGATAGATAAGATGAATAAGGATAACAAAAATTAAAATTATTAGTGTGAACGGTGTAGTGATAATATGAATAATGTTTAGTAATTTGTTTGTTCTGTTCTTCTAAAAAGTAAGATGAGGAATAATAATAAATAATCTTTATATACTATTCAAGTCACACAAATAATCAGACCACCTGTAATAACACCAAAGTGGGGTGATTATTGATATGGATTCAATAGTAAAATAGTGGCGGGTGTAAGATTTATCTCGGACGTTTAAGATAACTCACTTTTTCAACTAAACATTAGATGAAGACATATTATTTATCTTATCTACCTTCATATGTTTATGTTTCATGTTTCTATGAAAAAGTCAGAACAAATTACTCTGAACAAATAATGTTCATGTTTCTATGCTATGTAAGATCAAGTTTAAAAGTGTTTATATTGCGTGCATTTGAATTTTAAATTTAATTGGTATGTGCACAAGACTTAATTTCAAAATTGCGTCACGTATAATTAATAGGTTAATAAAACTTAGCATACTCCTAAGATGAAATTAATATTCTATTTAGAAAATTAAGTTGTTGAGCTCATGAATAATCATAGTACAAGGAGATGCTTCGACAACTGTTTGAACAAATCAACAATAGAAATTTCTCAAACTTGAGTAAATTAAAAGAAAATCCGGTGGTACAGCATTGGATATAGTTTGATGAAATAATTCACCTTGAATTAAAAATCCTTGCTCAAAAGGAATTGGACGACAAATAGGATCAAATTTATCAAGACTGCAAAGCAAAAAACAGCTACAACTGCAATTTTGTCTGTTCTTTCGTTTTAAAAGAAAGTTCACAGTAGCAATGAGAAACAAGGTAACAATTATTGAACATCAAAATGGATCTTTGAATCTATGGAGATGAAAAGAACGCCGGAGGTAAACTGTCCATCGTTTGTCACTTCATTCTTCAGACTGTCTCTGACCCAGTACAGAAATATCTTCGTACTTCTTCTGCAATGCCGGAAGCGAAACATTACAAACAGAACATATGTCTGAATAAGGCATACCATTAGGAAAATCATTTTATCAGTACACATCTCATGGCTCTAGAAACAAAAGCAAACAAAACTCTTGATAGAACCTATAGTTCACACAAGGTACTCGCACGTCTTAGAAGAAGTGAACAAACCCATGTTAAGCATCGTGCTTCAATAGAATTGATAAGTAGTTATTCCGTCATAGGAAATATCAAAGACTTCACCATTTACTTCCTCTGTTTTCTTGTCTCCTACTACATGCCTACACCCCTGAAGCTTTCTAAGAACGTTTCTATTTCAACACTTGCCATACAATGGTTTGAAAGATGAAACTACTTCTTGATGATAACAAGTACATACTAATCCTCTTCCAAACTCTTAATTTCATCTCATGATATTGAACAATCACTGTTGACTCGTGCATGAAATCTCCACAAGAAATAAAATTACAATAGATAAACCTCACTTTTGAAAAAAATGAGCAACTCCCAGCTACGATCTTACTAGCAATGTAATCACAAGAGAAATGATAAGATTCAATCTATTTGTATCACCACACAAATTAATATGACGTTTGAGCAGATAGTTAGATGCACCGGTCCCTTTTAGGGGCTCTTTTACGATTTTCTCTAGAAATCAAGGATTTAGCTACCACTTAACCCTAGAATATTAACCATGGGTAGAATGCAGAAACTGATTTAAACACAGGATTCGTCAAAACCAGCTCAATCAGCATCAATAACAGTAAAGCAAAACCGAAGCTATACATTATTAAACCATGAAAACCCGCTATTTGATGGAAATAAAAGTAAGTAAAATCAATACCCCAGCATTGACGTGATCCCATAGAGCGTGAATTCCACGATCCACAGCCTAAATCAGAACAGGGAAACAACATATCAAATCAGGAACCAGAAAATCCAGAATCTATAAATAAGCAATCAAATTGACGAAAAATAACCCCCCAGAATCATCACCATCCATGCATAAATTCAATTAAAGAAATCCCCAAATCACCCTCACCCCACCCGCTCACGGCGGAAACATTAGAATGAGTATTTCTCAGATCCAATTCCGTCTAGCAATCAGAACAAATCAAATACACGCACAAACGAATATGCAATAGGTAAAGCTATAAAGCAGATACGTACGCGTTCGCCGATAAAAGCGCCGATGACGACGAAGGTAACATAGACCGGAGTACGGCGCATGACTAATCTATACATACCCTCCCACGCCCCGCCGCTTCTTCTCCTTGCCACCGGTTCCATTTCCGATCGGTACTTTTCAGCAACAAACTTAAGCAGCGGAGGAAACTTTTTCCAATCCGTCAAATCTCTACGGCGCGAGGAAGGAGAAATGCAGACTTGGAGAAACTGCGGATGATTGATTGATTCCGGAAACTTCTTTACGCGAATTTCGCGTTTGTAATTTTAGTGGGCCGGATTCGAAATTCGCGCAGTGCCGAGAACTGGACCAAGGCCCGGCCCGTATTTGATCACTGCAAATTTTGGGCCTTTATTCACTTGTCACGATAAGTACTCTCTTTATAATTAGGATTAATGTCTCTAAGGTCCGCCTGGGTGAACTTGTAGTCAAAAAAAACCACCATTTTTTCTCATTGTCAAGTAGGTCCATTCTAATACACTTTTGTTCAATTAAACCCAAAATATTGATGTGGTTTCACGTTTTTAACCTTAGTTGCAGAAAATCATCTGCGAATGAAATTTTGCATGATTCGCCGTCCATTATTCCTTTTTTTCAGAGATTTCTTCTTCTATATTTGATCGTTTGATGCTGGGTTGATTGTTACTACATTTTTCAGATTCAATTGCCTATTTTTTCTGTTCTAATTTTCGTTTTTTTGTTTCGACGGTTTCTCCGTTTTCATCGTCGGTTCTTCCTTGTTCCGAATTTTTGTTTCCTAATGGATTGCAGTTTCTCATTGTTGATTAAGTATAGAGAGGAGACGTTGGTTGTCAACAATTCACAAGTTTCAAGTTTCAATGATCTGATTTCCGCTGTTTTTTATTGATTTATGCAGTTTTGAACTTAACTTTATTATTCTATCCAGATTATGCAAAAACCAGAATAAACTAACAAGAGAACCATCAAGATAAATTTTTGAACCATATGCACATAATCTTAAAACCATTAGATTTGTTTTTCATACGAGATGGTTTATTTTTTATATGTTACTGGTTTACTTTGTACTCACTGATGGTTTAGTTATCTTCAGTTAATGGTTGTGTGTTGATTTATGCAGTTTGGAACTTAACTTTATTATTCTATCCAGATTATGCAAAAACCAGAATAAGCTAACAAGAGAACCACCAAGAGGAATTTAGGTTTCTGGTTTCTGGTTTCACGAGGGTTTTGACAGAGACGAGCGAGAACCATTACATCAGACATTGTGAACCATAAGAACAGATGTAATGAACCATCAGCACATAAGTAATGAACCATCTAGTTTGAAATCCAAAACCATTACTGTTTTCATTCGGTTGTGAAATATAATCTCCAGCGAGAACTGTTTTCATGGATGTATATATATCTGCCCTTGCACAATCTCCTCCTCTCCTCGCTGCCGTCGACGGCGGAGGTGTTACTATCACTAGCAGAGGAAGATTGGATCCTGGCGACTGCAAGGGATGGCAGAGACGAGCGATCGGAAGCGTAGATAAGGAGATACCAGAAGACGAAAATAGTGCAAGAAGCGATCCAGAATTTTTTGAGTGATCTGGGAGTCTCCATAGCTCTTCTAGAGGGTGCGGCTGAGTGAGAGAGAGAGAGAGGGGGGAAGAAGGAGGGGACAATTGAAGTGGAGATGCGCGATTTATATGGGTGGTTTTTTGGTCCATCCACTTGTAATTTGGGGCCGCATGATAATAAGTTTTTTTGATGGTTTTTTTTGCCCAATATTTGGTCATAATGGACCGGCCCGTCTTCTTCCCTTATAATTACTATACAATATTTTTTTTTATTTTTTTAATTGTGTTTAGAAATATGTTATATCCCCAACAAAAAAATATATCAATGCTAACAATGCTAAATATTAACAAATCATATCATACTAAATATTGCAACTTAGCTCCCAAAGAAGTGTTTGCTTTTTTATATATAGTTCGATTTTAAATGGTCACTCAAGTGCTTGATATGTCATCATGAATTATCAATATATTGAAAATTGAATATATAATGAAGGTTTCAATCAAAATCGTCCTAAAATTCAGAAAGTACAAGCCAAAGACAATCGAATTTTAGTGTATACGATGAGCATGTATACTAATGTACGATTACATAAATAAAATAGTGATAAAGTTGTATTGAATTGGCTCTTTTCTGGTTGTAATAAAAGAGAAAGAAAACTAGTTGGTTCTTTTTAGTATTTCCCAGGAACAATTAAAGATTATTTATATGTATACATATAATTACTACATCCTTAATAATACACCACTTGTTAATTAATGACTAGATGATAAGATACAATTGATAATATTACTATGCAAATAATTAATTAATGCCTAAAATCATTTATACCAAAAATCAAAATACTAGACTGGAAAATGAAATTTAGATCGAACCAATAATATTCCTTTTCAAGAGAAAAAAAAAATCAAGAACAAAAAGGGGATAAATTTTCAAATTGATACTAGCTCTAGATTCCAGAAAAAGGCTTGATCATTTTGAATGAAATAAATAAAGCAAATACAATCACTAAGCACCCCATTTTCTTAAAACTATAAAAAAAATCAACGAATCCAACATATATTACAAAATAGTGAAACTTAAATACATTTGGAGAAGGAGCAAAATGAAACACGATATAGCTAAACAAGCAAACCCAAACCCTAAAAGCAAAAGTTCACCTAATCAAAAGCAAGAACTTGTCATATAATCTACGAGTTATAAAATTAAGTATACAGGACCTAAGATCATAATATATTGGAGACGTGATATCCTCGTCGAGCCTCCTCGACTAGGGCTTGGCGAGCCGAGCCGGCTTCTTTGGGAGCCAACAATGCATCAAACGTGGAGTAATCCATCCATTCCTTGAGCAATTTCTCCTGCCCCCATTTATCCGGTATAACTACTTCTCGGCCGGAGACCTCATCTCCGATCCCTTTTTCGGGTTCTCCCATCAGCGATGCTTGATGGGAGGAGCCGTTGGTCACTTGATGGGCCATGATCAACAACTCATGATCATGATTATCAACGTGATCTTGAACTTGAACTTGAGCTCGATCTTGTTGATTTGAGTTTGTGGTGGATGGCTCCATGGATCTTGAGGTGCAATAATGCAATAATGCAATAATGGTGTGTGTATATATTTATGTGTATATTAGGTTTTGGGAAAATGCATGGTGAAGTACACATATGATCTCTTGCTTTAGAGGCCATAAAATAGTGTTGTACTCTTTGCTCTTTGGATGGCTTGCGAATGTGCACGTGTACATGTTGATGTTTGAATATGTTTTGGGTTATTGTACATGCGACACTAATTATTTATTCTTTTAGAATTTCAATTTTGTTTGTTTTTGAATAAATATATGTGTGCCAAACTCGTGATATAATGTTCAATTTGGGCTGAAATGTAAATAAAGTGGGTCCACCCATAGCTATTTTCATTTAATTAAAAATGTAAATAGTAGTGTAACAATAATGCAAATAGATCGTAGTTATACTTAAGGCATGTCACATAACATATATTAAATATTTCAATATTTTTTTATTAATTACTCCATTTTTCAATAAATATTGAGGTATAGGCTAAATTTGAGCATGCATTTTGGAATATGTAAGTAATTGTTGAAGACCTAAAACTAAAAGTAGTGGTTATATTGAAACTACGCGTCTGCATAGATGTAAGACAAAGCATGTGTAATAAAAGGGTATACTATAGAGAGGAGAAAACGTGCAACAACAACAGCATAAAGAGGAGGCTAATAATTCTTGCAAAAGATGTGGACATTTTCAATTTTGTGATATTTTGGAATTTTTAATGACGCTTCACGTTTCTTCACCTTATAATTCACACCACCATCTTCTTTGCCTTCTATTCTTCTTACTATCATACTTCATCCCTTCCCATAAATTTCCCATAAATATAACACTTTTTTTCCAACTCGATTATTAATAAAAGTATATAAATTAGTGTAAAAATTATAAATGTGGTATAATCTATTTTTTTTAATATTTTTTTAATTGTGTCAAGTTTATTAAAATAATTGAAAAGAATTTAATGGGACATAAAGAGTATTTTTTACTTGTTTCTTCTTTTTTGTATGCAATTCTATTGAATTTGCTTTAATGCATAATGTTTTTTATTAAGTGTATTCGTTAACCTAATCTAACTATCCCCCCAAAAAGTGGAAAGAGTCGAAAGTGTTCTACTGAAAATTTCCCATACAAAACTCAGTCGAAAGAGGAACACTGGTTCGAGGTCTTTACATTGCTCGAGTTAATATACAAACAATGGAGCCTAGCTTTAGGTTGGTTGTAATATTTGCAGTATACAAGAGGGGTGAAGCTTTACTCACTCTTGATGGCATGGTATATGCGACGAATAAACAACGACGAAGCTTGGAAACTCACGGCGCCCAGCATCAAGAACACCGCGTAGCACATGCAGGCGTTGTAGCCGAAGAAGAAGGCCGTCTGCAAAGCTCCCCTCATACTTGATTGCAGGTAGAAGTATATACCGTAGCAAAACATGAAGATCGCTGTCGATCCCCCGCGCAGAACAGACCTGATCGAACATTTGGAGGATTACATCATCAATCAAGCACAACATTGTTCAATTGATCAAAGTATGAGGAGGCATTAGTGAACACCTTACAAAGGAAATAGTATAACAAAATTACAAAATGTGAGAGGACTTGGTTGCAGAGCGTACCTCCAACACCATTCGTGGTCTTCGACTGCGAGTTGGAAATATGTCAGCGCGACACTCAACATAACAGTGATCAAGACAAGGACTAGGAACGTGAAGAGTAAGATCCCAGGAGAGTTGTAGACTTTGTATCCCCAGATTGTAGCATAAAAGTGGTGTAACTCAAGGGCAACAGAGCTGTAAGGTAGTAGACCTGCAAGAAACATTTGGGCAGGGGTCTTCCGGTACCAAGCCAACGGAGGAATCTCCCTTGGATTTTTCTTAGTGATAGGTGATGACTGGGGTTCGGGTTTGTAGCGCATTCCTAACACTCCGCCTAGGATGAGTAGGGGAACTGATACTAGTATGTATATGAGCACAATGATGACTATTGTTCCAAGTGGAAGAGCTGCAGTTGCCCCAAAATATGCAGCCAGTGTGTTGAGGGTGAATGAGGTGAAGAGGAAAGGACATAAGAACAGTGTTTCCGCAAGAAGGAGACCTTTTTCCTGCAATATTCATTTATTACCTTTCCGTTAATATCAGAATTTGACATGGCCTTTATTTTAGTAAATAAAAATATCAATACCCTTCCAGTTTCAGTATACTGACTACAGAATGATGCAGATATGTAGCCAGAGATTGCTGATGTAAGAATGTAAGAAACGAAGATCAAGGTTGATAGAGTGCCATGGCTGTATGGTTGGAAGACTCCCAGAAATGCCAAAATTAATATGATGGAAGTCCTGGAAACAAAAAAGAAATCGATTACTTGGATGATACAAGCAAAGTTAATAATGGATCATTTGTACATGGAGAAAGGAAGAAAAGAACCAGCTTGAAATGCATGAAGATGAAAAGGTGTGTTTCTTCTTATATTCCTTTTCATTTTCTTGTCATAGCAAAGTCTGAATAGAGACACGAGCTATCAAACATATGTTTTAATAAAGAAAATGAAAAAAGACAGCTTACATGGTTAACAACTGAGTACCACAGCCCAGAACTGCAGATAGCAATGGTAGATTCGTTGGGCACCTGAGCACATCCCCATGAATGTACTTCCACCCGACCTCTTTCTCCTCCTCTTCATCTCCAATCGACCATCTGAATAAAATAAACAGGTACTGAATTTGGAGGAACATACGCTGCATACAAGCAAAAGTGTAGGAGAAAAAAGCAACGAGTACCAGAGCACAGAAAGTTACTTTCTTAGGTCATTCTTGAGATGTCGCAGAAAGAGCAAAGTAAGCAGTCCCGAGAGCAGAAGAACTATGACAACAGAATTAAGAAATGAGAACTGATGACTTCGGTGGACAATGCGGAGTAAAGAAGCTCTTGAGTATCTTTCCATTCTGTTCTTGTATGGTGTGGAGGTTCTATTCCATGATATAGAATAAGTGAACTCGACTGTGACATCAACATCTTCCGTTACATCTACCACTTGACTCGGCTCGCTGAAGGCGTGAATTTCTATGACTTGATTTTCGTTGTAAAGAGCATCGAAGTGAACATGGGTGAACAGGAAAAACTTTTCCCCCTTACCATCAACTTTCCAGCTTTCGTCCTCAACTTTGCCTATGTATGCCCAAAGTGGAAGATCATCGTAGTACATCTGATAGTAGAAATCATTAATGATAGCATCTCTAAATTTAGCAATGTCACCCTTAGTGAGCTTCTGTTGGCAAACAACTGTCTGACTTTTGTTCACAGCAAATCTCAGATCATATAAGGCATTTGCTAATCGGTCACCACCCAAAACTTCCCCAAAGCTTTCTTTCTTTTGAATCACCGGATCTGCCAGTTAGATGTAGTGAGTTATGAATCTGCTTATAAAGATGCTTTATTGAATATGCTAAAAAGTCTTACATCTTAGAAAACCAGATGCATATATGTCTTTAATTTAGCAGGACACATTTTACATTATGGACTGACTAGGCTTTGATGATCAATGGAAGGATCTATTGTTTTGGAAAAAAGAAAATGAATGAGATCTATATGACGATAGTGGTATTAGTTTTTTGCTTTTAGGTGAAAATGATCAATATTTCACCCTCAAACTGATGATATTATCTAATAAATATTGAAGAACTCGTCCAAGGAAAAATAAAGAGAAAGAAACTAAAGTGTTCTTCAACAGAATCAACAATTTACATTTATAAGAGTCAAAGCCAACCTGGACGACAAAAGGCCAACTTGTAATATTCATAAGTTTCGCTGCAAGAGAGTGAAATGAAAAAATGTGAGAACCAATGGAATGAAAAGGGAATACCAGCAACTACCTCTCAGTTAATATAAATTACAATTTTAGCATTTCTATATCTGCTACAGCACCAAGCTACATCTCTAAAGTTATGTATCCATCAATATGATGTATGGGCTCTAACATAAGAAGTAGAAACCAAACACACTGAGGTTGCTATTTAGTATTTACAACTCAAAAAGATGTGCAGGAATTAACCATGAGAACGGGTAAATTTAGAAAAGGATCTGAGAATTGCTCTTTGTAAGCCTAATTTTAATAAACGAGGTGGATTTCCTCAAGGATGATTAGCAATCTACTTTAACAATTCATACAATCGCACTACTCACATTATCTTGATTGAAAATGGATCACATTCACTAGAATTATCAGAGGAAACAGAATCTCAGAAATGTGGAGGCAACAGGGTTTATAATCTTAATTGAATGAAAGCAAAAGAATTCTCTGGCGGCATTGACAATTAAAGTAAGTATTAATTTCAATCTTTAATTTCGCATCTCCTACATTCTTACTCTCTTCTAAATCAGGAAGAAACAACATAAGCTAACACAAATCTCGGGAATAATTAAATAGCACGAAAATCTGCAGTTAAACAAATCAGTCAACGTTAAACACAACAAGGCCAAAACTCCCCCATTGAGATTATTGCCAATTCATACGCTTCCTCTCTGATATCATCAAGAATTCATGAATTCTCCTAACGGAGAAAAACTCACTAACCACATTCTAGAAGAACCATTACCTGGGGTTGTGAAAGGGGCCGATTTTGTTGACGAAGAGGGGTACGCGATCTCCCACATTGTAGGTGTTGGCGCAATTAAGAGATGTAGGCAGCAGGAGTAACACAGTAGCTACCAAAATCGATTTCAAAAGTTCCATTCCGCCGTGATATCGGAGGTTATCGATCTCGAACCTCCAGCGGCGGAGTCCCGGCGGTTGTTTAGAATGGTAAAATAACGGTCAACGGCAGCAACTGAATCTTTTACTGGCAAGAGTAAATCGCGATTTGACTATACGCTTTATATTTATCGCTCTTTGATTTAACCGCTTTTGCAAAAGTTTTTTTCCCTTGTAAAAATCTAACTATAGAATTTAGAAACTTCTTTTTTTGCTTATTGCTAATTATATTAATTAAGAATAAAAATATTATAAATCAAACTTTAGATTGATAGTTCTAATAAATCAAACTTTAGATTGATAGTTCTAAAGATATTTGCATTGTTAATGTCTTGGATAAATACATATAAATGAGAAATAAGTCGATAATATCCATGTAATAAATAGTAAGATTTTATCTTCTAATAACCATAAAATAGTAATTTTCTTTTAAATTATGCGATAAAAAACTACTATTACACATGAGACTATAAAATGGAAAAAATAAATAAAATATATATTTTTTTTGGTGAGATTAAAGGAATTTGGGGCTCATTGTTTGAGTTATTTAAGGTAACGTTTATTTTGCATGATATGATTGATTAATAAAAATAATTCAAGTTAATTTAGTGTTTATTTTAAAGTATAAATGATGAATTACTCAATTTTAAACTAATTTAACTATCATATCCTTCAAATAATCAATCACGCATTTTATTAAGGGTGCTATGTGTAAAGTGCCCCATTTTATAACAAAAAATAAAAAATACTCAATCAGTAAAAAACATATAAAAAGTGCTCAGTTTGTGTGTAAATTACCTAAAATACCCTTAATTAAAATTAGATTTGCATCTTATTTTAGAATGTAATATTAATTAATTATTTTCTTATTTTTTTGCATTTAAAAAAATAATTGGTATATGTTTAAAATTATACACACCCAATTTAATTAAACAAAAATTATACACACGTGGACCACTAACAAAATTAGAAATATACTCAAAAATGAAAACCTGGTCGGTTAAAACAAAACCGGGTCGTATTTAAACAAACATACTGATAAAATCAAATTCAATTAACTTAAATATTAAATATAAAATTCAAATATATATATAATACCACAAAAAATACAACATGATTTCAAACAAAATTAATGTAACATGCATTGATTTAATAGTAAATTTAAGATTATTTTTGACCTTTTGAGTACTTTTCATATAAAAGTTACAAATATACTTATTTTTCATGTTAAAGTTACACTATAGAGTATTATTCATAAATAACCATTTTATCAATATAATTTATCACTCAAAATAAACATCACCTAATAGCACGACAGTGGATAGTTTTTCATATGGGCCTTTCATCATAGTGGGCCGAGGAGATAATTAAATTTGATATCATGTTACTTAATTTTATTTGAAATTTAGGAGTATTCGATATTTAATTGTAAGAAGAAAGTAGGATTTTCCTTCTTTTTAGTAACTTCTATATAATTAGTAGTATTATTTTTCTCAAGTCAAATATGATCATTGAATTAAAATCGAATATGAATTAAGTAAGTCAATGCGTGTGCGTGAATCATGGCTGCAAATTCATTTATTGTAATTATTATAAATCATAATTCCAAGTAAAAATAGTTTTGAAGTTACTTGAAGCACTAAATAATCAAATTAATTATGTGGATTAGTTTCTTAATAGTTGACTATAAGCAACATTTGTACTAAATTAAGAAGTTTCATGGTCAAATAAGCTATAATGAGCATCTAAAAGTATGTCTTTATGAAATTATTTATTCTACAAGCAAAGTACTAATCCACAAACAAGAATATTACAACTTAAAAAATTCTCATGCCTTTCATAATATGATGTGATTATCTAAAGAGCCATGAAAATGACTTAATTGGAAGTATATGTTTAGGGACTTTTATAGTTGTTTATACGTAATTAATTGAATGCTTAAATATTGAATTATTAATCATTGTATAATTTGTCCAAAATAATTCTTCAACGAATTTACATGTAATGCATTGAATAATGTTTAGAAATGCATCATCTTATTAGACAATTTATAATTATATGCAAACTTAATACAATTTTAAAAATCTTTGTCTTCCAACAAACTAACCATTGAATTCAATGAACAAGGATTAAAATCAATATCCTATTAATCTATAGTTTGATAATGGATCATGTCCTAAAATACCTAAATTTCATCTAATGATGTTTAAAATAATGGTGAACTTTTGAAGCATCAATGACCATTTGACACATGTAAATATACTTATATTGTGCATTCATAAACTCTAATGATTTGTAAATTTTTAATATTTCAATAATTTATATATATTCTTATATATGAAGTAGTATAACGTTAGTCAAGATGAATGGACACCTACTCCATACATAGAACAAATCCTTACCAATTTTTGGTCCTTTTATTTTTCTTTATTGTAAATCAATCATTAGTAATAGGAATGAGAATAATTGGTTGGGGGCATATTACAAACACATTTGTATATAAAAATTTATTCACCAATAACCCATCTCTCAAATAGTAGCAATGGGCCCATCAACCAAGCCTAATTGTCTCATCTTCAAATTAATTTTAGAAACTCCTAAATTACAATAAAATAAAATAAACTCATATCTTGCTATATGGATATTTAATTAATTCTCACACAAATGAGCACTTCAATTCATTCGATAAATAATTTTAAAATTGTCGTAAAAAATTGATCAAGTCCACTAGCAAAATATAGAAGCTTTATAAAGGTCACACCTAATTCACAAACTAGTGCTTTGTCCATAATCATAGGTATTTTAAAACAATATCCCATTTCCAATAATAGAAACAAATTGTTTATATATATACATAGTGGTTGTAACTTATAAGTGTCTTGGTTCATTAAGAAACACAATCCAATCTACATATAAAATATATGTATATTAGTATGTTTGATTCTTTAATTTGTTGGATAAAATATTGTTTTACACAAGAAAAAGAAAAGCATAATAGAACTATAATTTTTTGTAATTAATTATTAGGACCTAAATTTAGGATAAAGTCAAATTAAATTAAGAGTGTAAGTACGTGGATCCAATTATAGGAAGAAGAAAGAAACATGAAATTACAATAACTCAATGTTTGTATTATATGAATACAATTAACCATCAATCAAATGTAAATAAAAGAGACAGAGAAAACATAAGTATATACTAAACCGCCGTTATTTGTCAATATGTCTGCTGCTGATATTAAAATACTATGTAATGCAGTTATGCTCTCGGTGGTAAAGATTTATTAATATGTTTACGATTGATGTGAGAATGGTATGTAATATTGCATAAGTATAAAAGCAAGTTAGTATAATTTTTATTATTATACATTAAATAAATATTAAAACATATCAAATCAATACATAAATCATAATGAAAAGGTGATAATTAATATTTTTTTGCAAGAAATATTATTTACTTACATACCACACCATATATATCGTGCGCTAACGCATTAACATACTAAATATTAATTACTAGCTAGTAAATTAAACATTAAATTTGAAGAGTATGTAATGAAGTCCACCCTAGCTACCATGGATCTTCTTCCCCAAATTAACATTGATGTAATTAATAATGGAGAAACCATCAAATTAATTTATACTAAGTGAAAAAATAATCTTGATGTGGGTCGATGACAATGAATGGATGTTGACCTATCAACAAATTAGATAACACCAAACAAATAAATTTCAAAACTTGGATTAATATAATCCACAAGTGGGTGTTTTTATTGGTGATTGTTGTATTAAATAATTTGTTTTTGGTTGAAAGGCTTTTAAGCAACTCCTCATTGAATACAATATGCATAATAATACTATTGAGATTGTGAGTTGTCAAATTCCCAAACAACACAAAAAGTAAACAATGTCACCTATTTGCAACATATACATTATAGATCAAGAAAACAACTTATTAATACCATTTCATTTATTTAATATTTCTCATTTTCATTTGCAACTCTATTTGCATGAAGGCTTGTCTTTTAGCAGGTTACCTAAATCATTAAACCATGTCACCTATTTAAACTATGGCAATCATTCATCTTAAATCCTATAGAAATTTGACTAAACTCAAATTGTATATTATATCACACCCTAAAACATCAATTTCTACCCAAGATTGAATATCTTATTGCAAATTATTTCATTCTCAAAATTCCATATATTGATATTTCAAAACTTAAAGACTTAATTCCTTTAAAGAAAACAAGTTTTCTTTACAAGTATTTTAGTTATTCAATAAGCTACTGGTGTTAACTGATGAGTTAATTTTATTCGGATATGAACCGAAATCAGTCAAAATTTGTCTAAACATAAAATTTCGTTTAAACCCGGTTATGATCAGTTATAATACAGGCTAACCCATTTGATACAGTTCCCTTCCGAGTCCAATATGACCAAATTTTTTTCATTTTTATTTAGAAAACATGTTAAACACATATTTATATGATAACTATTAATATGAATTTTTTTCATATTTAAAAAAATATTTTTTCTCAATTTATCTTAAAATTGTACAATATTTCAATTTGACCGATTTCGATTCTAGTACGAGTCTAACATTAATAATTTCAATTTTGAAATTTTCTTTTACCAAATTAGGTTAGATTACACCAATTCCGAATTCAGATATAAAACCAAAATTATTTATCGTTTTCAGACCGAGTAAAACCTATTTTTTGACATCACGAAGAGGATTACAAGGAAAGGGCATAGGGTGTTAGAGAGAGTGGAGTAGGAGTGAATGATTCTAGTGGTTTCCTTGCCCAAGACCCCACCTTTTTTCTTCTTCTTATTATAACAAGTTTACACAACTGCAAAGTAATGTTATTTTTCACTTGTACATTTATTATCCTATATACCCTTTTGGGTTTTCTTTTCTTTTTCAAAATTGTGTTGGCTAATAAGTACAAACCCCACAAAATAAGGCTAGGGGGCTCAGACAAAGCTCTCAAGCACAAGATTTTGTGTACTCATGTTTTGAGTTTCAATTCTGATATACTAATAATTACACCCCCTACTACATGCCTACACGCCAACGAGTATACTACACTATAAAGTAGATAGAGAGAGAGCGTCGTCAAACGGAATAATCAGACGGATTTCTTTGCAGAGAAGGAGAGAAAAGAAAGGTAGATGGAGACGGAGACCCTCCAAAAGATCAAAGCTTGCAAATCATTTTAAAGAAAGTGGGCTTTTTTGAAGACTTCTGCTGATCGTCTCAAGTGCCTATATATCTCCACTGCAGTTTCAAGGAAGTGGACTTTTTTTGCTCCGTCTCTACCTCACTTGGTTGCTGTCTGAAAAATAACATGAGAATGGTCTGAAGCTGAGTTTGCATGGCGAGTCACAGAGTGGGAGAGCCTGCAGCTTTATCTGACTCGGGAGCTTCACACCACCACCACATTCCTTACGCTATTCCTCACTTGCTTCACCACCCCAACAGCTCCGGTTTCTTGTATGGTTTTTCTAACTTCAAACTTCTAGTTTTTGAATTATGGGTTTCATCAAAATTTGATTTTCTGACTTGGGTTCTCTTTTCTTGAGGAAAGAAATCAAGAAGGGCCAGCTTTCGATTTCGGCGAGCTTGAGGAGGCCATTATTCTGCAAGGAGTTAAGATCAATAATGATGACAAAAAACAACGTATGCTCTTCTCCCTCCTTTTTTTGCTTTTGCTTTGTGTAACCAACTCCCCATAGAGAGAGAGATGGCTTGAACGTGTCTAGAGAGAAAGGAGGGGGAAAAGGGTTTTTTTCCATTTGTTGCAGTGAAATCATTCTTGGACAAAGGATTTGAATGGCGTGTGTTGCAAATATGGAAAAAACCAGACCTGCTTGCATGATTCTTTTTACTGACTCCATAACTGCAAAGCCAAAATCATACATAAAAGGACATTAGTTTGAAGCTTTCTTCACCCCACCATAGAAAAGAAAAGAGTCGAAATTCCATGGTAGTAGTTTCAAATTCTTGGTGGGTGTTTCTTGAAGATTTTGCTTTTGATATATATTGTTCTTGTGCAGATTTATACAACGCACTTCGGCCTGCTGCAACTCTGGATATGTTCCCTTCTTGGCCTATGAGATTTCAGCAGCATACCCAAAGAGTAGTACTACTCTTTCCTTCTCTTCTTTGACTCTATTTCTTTCTTTCTTTCTATCACTTCTTCATTTATTACACAGTATCACAAACCTCAATCTCTTCGAAACAAGATTTCCTCCCTCTATATCTTCTTCAGTTACGAGTGGTGTGCTTTAGTTTGTTTTGGATGTTCATGGATTTTTTTAATGAATTCTTTATTTCATTCTTATCTTTCTGTTTGTTTATTTTGAGGTGATGATGAAAGCCATTTGACTAAAATTGGAGTCATTTATTGCAGGGAAGCTCAAAATCGGGAGAGGAGAGTACTGATTCTGGTTCAGCTGTGAACACACTTTCCAACACTCCTGAATCTCCGGTCAGTCGGCCACCACCGCCTTCAGACCACCGCCACCCACAGCGGCCGCAGATGGAGATCGCCGGTGGGGTTGAGAGTCCCAGAATTAGTGGCTCGCAGTCTCAACCCAGTCCTAAACCATCCTCAGAAAAGGTTTGATCTTTACTTTTTTTTTTCCTTTTCTTTTCTATATAGTTCTTGATTAAATTTCACCCTAAGACTTAAGAAAGAAAAAGATCGAATCTTTATTGATACTATTCATAATCACAGCCTCTCTCTCTCTTCTCTCTGAAAAAATGCAAACAGCTGCAAGAAAGATTTGTGGGCAAAGAGGGGACTGTTCCTTGTGATTGCGAAGGGATTCTCCGATATTTATTCTGACATTATAATAAAACCTTAGAAAAAGCAGAATCTTTACAGTGGGTAGAGTTTTTATTTATATTTTTCCTTTTGTATTTCTTGATCTTATTATAATAATGTACTTTAAGACCAACTCTTCATAATTACCTACTTTTCCCATCCCAAGAACTCTAGTTTACTAGTCATTCTTATTTTCTTTCCCATCTCTTTTTCATTATGATCCCTTTTGTTATATCTTTATGGGAAAAGGGGAAAACCAAATCTCTAGATAATTACTACTAACAATGCTTTTTCTTTTAAATAATACAGAGAAGAGGGCCTGGTTCTTCTAGTTCAGACAAAACGCTTGATGCTAAGGTGATGAAGAAAGAAACCCACATTATGCACATGCATGCATGACCTGAAAATGAAAAACTTCTTGATTTTGTTTTTAAATTTCTTTTTTTACTATTTTATAGACGTTGAGACGTTTAGCCCAAAATAGGGAAGCAGCAAGGAAGAGCAGACTTAGGAAAAAGGTGGGTCACCAAATGTTCAGCCTTGTAAATAGTATAAAAATATTTTCTTTAAGCATATGAACATGTATATTTATATATGTATATGTAATGTATCTACAGGCCTATGTACAGCAGCTAGAATCAAGCAGGATCAGGCTTGCTCAGTTGGAACAAGACCTTCAGAGGGCAAGGTCACAGGTAAGAACAGTGCCATGTAATGTTGAAGAAGCAAACAAAATAAGGAAAATCAAGACATCTATATTTGTCCTAAATTATTAAATAATTAGTGTTTAATTCACCATAATTGATTTTCTTGACCCACTTCCTTTCTCAATCACTATATTCAACAGGGACTTTTCTTAGGAGGAGGTGGGGCTGCAAGTGGGAGTATTAGCTCTGGTATGTGTCTACGTTCTTGCTTAGTCATTTACTTAATTACCCTTTTCTCTTATTTGCCCTTTTTTCCCATATACATTTTAATTAAAAAAAGTTGCTTTCTTGTTTTGGAGTTTTGAAAAGGTGAACTTTTTTATACTTTTTCCTCTTGTGTTTCTGTTAAGATATTGTAGTTTATCAGCATGGCATTGGCAATTATCTTTGTTAAGGAGGGAGAAGTTGGTATTTTCCATACTAATCAATTATTGTATTATGGGATTTTTGTCCTAATGGGAATTATTAGATTGTCAAATTTCAATCCAACTGTGAACAGAAACTTCAATTGTCAAAACCCTTTAAAAACCTATGCTTTAGCTAGACTTTTCTTGCTTAAAGATCCAAAATTTGACCTTAATCAGTGTTAATCTTGATCTTCAAGGTGCCTAGATTTTTGCCAATTAATTATTGAAGATAGATATCAAGTCATGCTTGGCTTGTGCATTTTTCAACTGAAACAAAAACTTCTATTTTTGACAATAAGGCTCCTGCTTCTTCAAGGCCATGTCAGATTTTAATTACTGTTTCAGGGGAAAAAAGATTCAAATTTTATGACCAAGTCTGCAACTTTTAACTCATGGTCAGCATGAGTGTCCTTGACTCTCTGTGTGAAGTAATTTTTGTTTTCACTTTTTTTTTTTGCATTTCAAGAATTTGGTTTATATCAATATGCACATATATAGAATCTTTTTCAGCTCAGTCTTTTGCCTCATCTGTGCCCACAAATTCTTGAATTCTGGCACCAAGTCTTTGTACATTTGCAGAAAGGCTACTTTCAAGTTATATGGAGAAACATAAAAAATTCATTGAAAGGCAAAGAAAAAAAGAATTAAGTAAATAGTGGTTGGTGGTTGAGGTTTGTCCTTTTGTGCTTTGTTGAAAGTGTGTGTTTACTTATTATATGCAACATGCATGGCCTTGTATTGTATGTGCCTTGTTTCTTCTCAAGACTATTGTGTAATGCATGTTTACCCGATAACGAGGGAATAAAATGCTTTTGTCGTAGGAGGAGCGATCTTCGATATGGAATACTCGAGATGGTTGGATGATGATCACAGACACATGTCCGAACTTCGAGCTGCGTTGCAAGCACACTTATCCGACAGCGACTTGAGGGTTATAGTCGACGGTTACATTGCACATTACGATGAAATATTTAGCCTGAAAGGCGTCGCTGCAAAATCCGACATCTTCCACCTCATCACTGGTATGTGGACCACGCCTGCAGAGAGATGTTTCCTTTGGATGGGTGGTTTTCGGCCTTCGGACCTAATCAAGGTTTAGTTTTTATAGCCATGCTTCTCGAATGTTCACTAAGAGCATCACTAATGCATATTTAATCCTTGTTTTCTTGATTAATCAGATGTTAATACCACAATTAGACCCTTTAACAGAGCAGCAATTTATGGGGATTTGTGGCCTTCAGCATTCTTCTCAACAAGCAGAGGAGGCTCTTTCACAAGGACTAGAACAATTGCAGCAATCCTTAGTGGACACTATCGCAAATGGCTCTATCAATGACAGCATGCATCACATGGCTGTTGCCTTAAGCAAACTCGCGAATCTTGAAGGATTCGTTCGACAGGTATATTCTTGCACTTAATCTTTGCACGCCGTCCCTTAATCTAAAGTAAGCAAAAAGATGAAGAGTTGCATTCTAGGGAGACATTGTGGTGTGGCTTGATGATAATATGTGGAATTATGATATGTTTTTCTATCAACTTTAGTTGACGTATCGATTTGAAACCTACTTTCATACTTTAATTAGTGAGATAAGTGGTGAGATGTTGGGAACTAATACAACAATAGAAAAAGTAGCTAAAGAGCACACAATGTAGCTATAAAATGGCTATCATTCCCTTCCTTTTTGGCTTTACATTCTGCTTTCTTTATTAAGTGATGTCTCAACTATACTTTATAGAGGGCTTACAAATTTAGGCATCTTTCCTCGTCGCTCTGTATGCGAAAACGAATGATTATCTTTAGCAAACATAAAAGGTTCAACAAGATTACATATACCTAATACCATGTAGCATTACTTAATTCTTTGTATGATATTGATAGGTCTTTGGGAATGAGAAGATCATTACATTGAATCCAAACAAAATAGGGTGTAGGAAATATATTCCATTGATGAGGAAGAGTGTAATATTATATGCCTACTAAGAAAAGGAAAGGTTAAAATACTTCCTTTCCAAGAAAGCAATGCCTTCATGAAAGCTACTTTAGAACTATATGACAATATAAGTCCATTCATGGTGGAACCCCCACTGGTAGTCTTGATTGCTAGAGGCCCGTTTTCTTAAAACGACGACACTTTAGTTCGTTGTTTCTTTTAGTTTTATTCCTTCGTTAGGTAATGCTTAAAATCATAAAATAAATGGTATCTTGCTCTTAGGTGATGATTGGTGAAGATGATCAATATGTGACATTACTCAAAGCCCTTTTTCTACAGCTCGATTGCCTAAATTTGACTCGATTATTGTGTTCTTGACTTTGCATTTGCAAAAACACAGGCAGATAATCTAAGGCAACAGACCCTTCATCAGCTGCACCGTTTACTGACAATCCGGCAAGCAGCACGTTGTTTCTTGGTGATCGGAGAATTCTATGGTCGACTACGAGCTTTGAGCTCCCTATGGGCATCTAGGCCAAGAGAGTAAGATCAAGTTACACCTTACTCCTTCAATTCTTGCTTCAATACTTCATTTATCACTTTTCTTAACTAATGTTTTGTGTCGCTTTTCGTCGGGATTCTCAGAAGTATGATCGCTGAGGACAATTCTTGTCAAACGACGACGGATTTGCAGATGGTGCAGTCTTCTCAGAATCAGTTCTCAAACTTCTGATCAGTTACAAGTTTCTTGTTCATTAGAGGACTGTAGAGTATGGATAAGCATTGAGGTTGTTTTAGGCTACCTACTCTTTAGAGAAACATAGATTTTCCTCTATTTTTTTCTATGTAAATGTATATCTATCTTTTATGCAAATTAATTTTCCCACTTGAAACATTTCAAAACTTTGGGAAGAATCTAAATTCCTCACAATTGTTTAATTTTGTAATTAAACAACTTTTTGGGGATGACTTGTTCACTTAAAAGGCATGAATTACAAATACATCTTTTGTTCATTATTAATTTGGAAATTGTGCCTATTAAGATGCAATAATGTATTTTTTTAAAACATTGCAAAACAAATAGAAGGTATACATTTTTTTAGTATAGAGTAGCACACCGAATTTCGAAAGGCTCAAGTGTTGATATGTGACATTAAGCTATACACAAATATGTAAAATTAAAAAGGTGCATAAATAGGTTTTGTATTATGCTATAGCTAAAGAGTTAGGAGTATAATATAAGGATGAATCTATTATTGCTATGATTTTTAGAAAAAGAAAATATTGTCTAGAGTGAATGAATTCTTCTCTCATTTATTTGTAGTAGTTGTTAGATGAGATTTTAAATCACAAAAGACAACCTAATTGAGGAGCAATTCATGGGGAGGTTATGAAGCTTTGTTCTTTATATAATTGTTCTTTTCTCTTAAAAAACTATATAATTTCCCAACTTCTATCTAGTCACTATTATAATAGGAAGTATTGTTTTGTCTATATCCAATATTATTTTATTTATGGAATACAATATTATCTACTCATTATTTTAAGACATAGTATCTAAAACAATTTAGCTGGTAGATTCGAATAAGTAGCACCATTTACTTCATTTTTTAACGTTTAAAAACAAAAATAGATATAATTACATAAAAATTATGATATATTTATTTATTTCTTTTTTCACAAGTGAACCATATCAATTAGGGGTGTCTTTTTGGGTTGGTTTGGGTACTCTTGTTTGAAACTTTCGGATATCTTAATATGAAAATTTCTATTTTTTAAAAAACAATTGAGTATCCGACCCGACTCGATAGAATATTTAGGTACCTGAAATTACTTGAATTAACTAAAATTATCCATATTTTCGGATATATATCGAGCATATTTTTTTAGTTTTGTTGAGAAATTTGAGTATTTCATATATTAAAATATTTTAAATTATCAAATTAAAGTATAATTTCATATAATTAATAAGAAATTCAGATTTCAGATAATACTCAAAATTTTAAAACATGCAAACTCGAACTCGGCTCAACCAAAAATTAGATATTATATTTAGGTACTTGAACCTAATCCAATATTGAATATTACTCAAAATACTCAAAATATTCGTTGATTATATCTTCCTAAGAAAAAAATATTATTAAATCCCCCAAATTTTTTATTCAATATGGCCTACATCAACCAAAAAAATAAAATGTTTGTAAAATGCTAATTCTTTGTCACTATCAGCATGCTTTTGTGAATTAAGTTAATTTATTTAGCACACAATATGACCTAATTATCACATTATTTAAATAAGATGTCCCTTCACAAATTAGGTTTTTTACAACCAAGTTGTGGCCACACAATTAGTTACTTTTAAGTATGATAAAAAGAGTATATGTTGTGATAAATTTGTAAAATAAAAGGTTGATTTTCAAACTGGTTTTATTTTATTTTCATTTTGGAAATCTTTTAAGAATTTAATTTTGATTTTTTCATCAAAATTAAATATCTACTGCAATTAATGATTGGCTGCCACTATTAATCTAATTGTTTGCGTGGTAATAATAAACACATGATTGAAAAAGATCAACCATACACTATAAAAAAAAAAAAAAAAAAAGCTTGTAGATTGATTATACCAAATGCAATGTTAATTATTAGTAGTTTCCAAATCAAACATAAATAATTGATTTCTTAATTATTTATTTTTGCCGACACAGAAGATTGATGTATATAATATGAATATACTGCTGTTATTAATAACATACTGTAAACATCAGAAGGGTTTGACTTTATTTTTCCTACATCTTTAATTTAATATAAAAAATTAGACAATCATACATTTTTACTTCATTAATATATGGATGTAATGTTATATGTGAAGATGTTCATAGTCAATTTAGGTACACCTTACATAGCATGCAGTGGATCAATTATTTAATTATATAAATATTACTTGCTATTTGCTAAAACTTCCTCCCCTAAAAAAAATAATATTTGCAGTTTTGCATTTTGTGTTTTTTCAACTAGCATTGTGCATATATATTTTATATGAAGCTCAATTATTTGATTCGATAAATAATTTATGATACAAAAATTTTAGATCGGTCGAGTAGACTTGAACCAACTTGAGTTGGTTGAGCTTGGTCTGAAATTACATTATCACAAAATAATATTGTACTATCCGACCTGAAATTATGACTACCCGTCCTTTCGTAGGTAAAGTTGGGTTCGATTGAAAAATCTCAACTGAGATATAACAAGTGAGAGGTTGACTGTAACGAGGACAAATGAATCATTTCCGCAAGATAGAGAGAGAGGTCATAAAATATCTATACCGTAAAATTGAATTTTGATAAAATGAAAAAGACATATATGGTATGATCGTAATCATAGGATAAAACCCTAATAGAATTGGGCTGGACCCATTTCACAAGCTCTAAATCTAAAAGGTAACATAACATAAGGTTGTTCTTAAAAGAAAAGAAGTACCCGTAAGGTTTGTATTAGGCTAAGAGGGTGTTTGACTAAGCTTATTTGTCAAAGTGTTTGGATAAACGAGCTTATAAACTCTTTTAAAGTGACATAAAAGATTATTTATGTAATTTTATTATAGTTTATAAGTTCACGGAGAAATAAGTTGGGGTGGAACTACTTATTTTTTGAGCAACTTATAAGTTCTCAAAGAGTTTAATTTGTCAATCACTTTGAAAAAACTTATAAGTTTCTAAATTATGAGCTTATAAGTTCAGTCAAACAATATCCGGTCAATCCACATGGGCATACGAAATCTAAGCCCATTAAGAAGCCCATGCTTGATTACATTATTAGCATATAATAATCAATTTCAAGATGTAGTAAAACGCAATTGCATGGACATTTTTGGAAATTCATATTTTTAAAATTAGATGCTAATAGATATGTATTGATGCAGGACTAATATTAGTCATAAATGCCAAGTTGGAATATTTTGCGTAGACAGTGAGAATTTTCGATGATCAAGTCTACGTTAGGATTTTACATTCATATGCTTTATTATTAAATGAATTCATATGCTTTATTATTAAATGAGTCCATACGAGTTTAAACCGGCCTAAACGAGCATAATTAAAATAAAATTTATATTATATCAACAACAATTAAACCTAATTGAGTAACTCTGTCAGGTCGTGCCGAGCTCAAAATTGACACGTATGGATAGAATTTGAGCTTGAACAAGTCAGTACTCGGTTCGACTCAACTAGTTTACACCCCTAGTTAACAGCAATAACAGAAATCTCATTAGCAACATAGTTTCTCACAAACAAAAAATGACGAATTCCAATAGATCAAAAGCTATTAACAAGATCACCAAATTTAGTGATGAAGCAAGAATGAGATAAAAGAGGTAAAGAAACTAGCATTGAGGTCTATACAAAGGAGGATCATCTCCAAACAAAAGAGACCTCAAGATGGCTTCACATACATCAGAATCATAAACAAGCAAATGCCCTCCATCAGGAACTTCATGGTACCTAATCCAAGGCAGTTTTGTTGCGACGTACCTCTGCAACTCAAACGGGACAACCTTATCTTCATGCCCTTGCCACATACATACTGCAGTTTCCTCTTTAGAGTATGGATTGCATAGCTCTAAGGGGTCGAAATCCCACTTCCCAAAGGCGACCACAAAGTCACGACGTAGGGAGTCAAACACGGTCCTGTCCCTTATCTTGTTCTGCATTAGTGAAACAATTCATTACAATCATGTCATAATCTTCATATAAGGCTATGTTGTTTTTATTGTCTTGTCTTATTCTTACCTTACTTAGCAACTGGTATCCTGGTGTGTTCTTCAACACGTCTAAGTCCTTTCGACTGAAGAAGGTAGGATTCCTATCAAGAACTGTCGATGAAGGGAACAGTTTCTGTGTCAACCACCAATACACCAATATTGGGGTGTAGCTTGCAACGAAAACAGTCCACCGGGAGAGCCCCTTGCGATAATCATCTCTCGTTAGATCGTTAGGAATAGATGGCCATTTATAGTTTATGTAAGGAACAACAAGTGCAGCACCTGCTAACCTAAAGAGTAACAAGAAACACCAACAATATATCAACATTCTGCTATAGCCTAATTTGATCTAAACATAGCAAGAACTACCTCTGCGCTACCTGCTTGGTATTCGTTTGAGACAACTCCAAACGGGGTAGCAGCCCAACGACACCCCAAGAACGTAGAACCTCGACCCTAGCTGCAACTTATCAGCCAATTCCTCAATGTCAGATGCTTCACTCTTTAGCGATCTCTTCGGATTTGGATCACTCTCGCCATATCCAGCCCGATCGAATAGCAGAAGACATATACTCAATTCCTCAAGAAAACCCTAATGGCTAAATTCACATCAGCAAATGCCCTATTACTATATAACAAACAACACTAGAAACTTATCCAAGCACAACATAATCAGAGGCAAAATTAAAGATTCTGCCTTTTCAATTAAAGTATATTGTAAACAAATTTGATAAAGCAATCAAGATTCAAATGTGCACTATTTTTCAAGTCAAGCAATCCTAAGCATGCAAACAGAGTTCAATACAGCTACAGAGCAAGTTTCATAGATACACTAACCCTAAATTCATAAAGAAACAATAAACATGGATAAATTGGGGAAAATTATCCACCTGGGAAGCCATGAAGTTCATTTCTTTAGAACTTCCAAATCCATGAACCACAATAACTCTGAATTTGGACTTATTCTTGGGGACCCCTCTTTCAGTATAAGCCAAGAACCTGCCATCACTGAGCTTGACTCTTTGCGAGCCACAAATTTGAACATCAATCAATGAAGATCCACCAGTTTCAAGTGGTGGAGCAGGCAGTGTCTGCTGCTCCGAAAGCCCCAAACAACCCATCATCAAAACTACCATCTTCTTGAACACCATTGCTGCCAACAAAGGAAAATCAACTAAAGTAAACAAACAAACAAAAATGAACCTCGAAATGATATTTTAAAAGTAGATATAGATAGTTGGAGAATGAGATTTGAGATGGGATTTGTGCTATTACTATTTGCAAGAATTGATCTCTAAAGATTCTCGTTAATTAGCTACTACTTTAAACAGCATCTTTGATTCCAGAGTAGCTAAGCTGTCTGAAAAATGAGAGTGCAGATTGCTTTCCGACAATAGTTTCTACTTTGAAATCTATAAATATATAATAAATGCTTGATTCTTGAGGTTGGGGAAGACTATGGCTTTTAAGCTTCGAAGCAATGCTGATTGCTGGGCACCAAGAATCTCTCTCGAACTATTATTTTAGTATTAATTAATTAATATTAACTAATTAATTAACACACATTATAGCCTTGGGGCTTTTCGATAATTTGGTTATTTCTAATAATAGAACCGGACTAAGAAGAATAAAAGACTCATTTCTGATTTAGAAATTTTTTATCTTACTTCTGTGACAAAATCTCTTATATGTATCATGTATTGATCTAATGAGATCCTAATTATTTAGGATATTGTAATTTAATTTAATGTAGTTCAATTTTTTAAAAAATAATCTTAATCGGTTCTGGATGTACTTTTCAATATTATTGCACAAATTACAATTAAAGAAGAAATGGTATTTAGAAAGAAAAAAAAATTCGATTTTAATTTGTGGGTTTATAAAAATGATTGGTCTATCTGGCAATTTTGAACATGTTGAAAGTAGACAACAAACAATTATTGCCAATTCAAATTAGTTGGCCTTTTGTACTAAATATATCATTTTTCTATTTGTTAAAATAATAAGATCCTTATGTATTATTCCCATGTCTAAGAATTAATGGGCTGTTATTTGTCTGAATAATGGGCCATACAATCTTACATTCAACTAACCCAATAATGGGACCCAGTTTTCAATTTTCACCCTTTAATCTGAATATTTTTCATCGGGTCGGGTATACCTCAGTCCAAGCCTATTCGAATTTTAAAATATTAAATTTAAATTATATAATTGCAATGATTCAAACTTAAAATTTATTGTCTATTCGATTTTTTTGAACGTACTTGTGTCCATTGTGAATATATGAAATTCAATTCGACTTGAAGATATCATGAGTTTGTTTGATTTAAATAATTTATTTATTTAATGGTAAAAATTATATTACTCTCTCCGTTTCACGAAATGTCCATTATTTCATATTGGGATATCCCAATTTATATGTCCATTATTTTTGTCTGGACATAAATTAACCCATAAAATAAGAAGAAGAAAGTGGATAGATGGACAATTCAGATGAAAGTTATAGCTTTATTGGTATGCGACAAGTAAAGTGAGACACTAATATATAATTGCTAATTTGAGTCAATTAGGGAGAGTAAAAAAAAGTACTACCTTCGTCCCGCTAAAAATGTATGTTTTCTTTTTGGGCCGTCCCATTAAAAGTGGTCATTTTCCTAAAAAGGAAAAAGTTTTTACCTTTAAAATACGCCACTCCTACTTTATTCACACACAACACTTTAGTTTCTTATTCTTCGTGCCGACTTCCTTGTGGCCGTTTTTAGCGGGACAGAGAGAGTAGTAAAATACACGAGTTATAAGAAAGTATAATAACGTGCAATTTCCCACATAAAGTGGGCATCCTTATAAAAATCGACACGTCAAAGGTTGTCATGTCATGAAACAACTTGGCAACGTTAAGTACATGCATCAAACAACCTGCTACTACCAAATTGTAATCTTGTTACCTCTTTATGCTTTCTATATTTAAAATTTTACCTTTTTAAATATGTTTAACAAAATATTTAATATTTTAAAATTCAAATATATTCTGTTTTGTAGTTTTATCTGTCCATTAAAAACACATTTTGCATTTTTTTTTAAAAATTTATAACGTCTTTCTCACAATAATACACTTTTTGTAAATCAAGATAATTAATAGTAAATATTTAAATTTTTTGATGGGCTATTATCGAAAAAAGATGTAATTATTGTTTACTACAGTGGTATCATAGATTATGTCTCTTACATAAAGTATAAAGGCTCACACCCCCACTTATTCTTCTCCATGCACGCTTTTTAAAATTTTAATTCCTCTATTAATTCATCAAATTCAGATCATATATATATATATATTACTAATTAACAAATAATTAACAAGCTAAGTGTGGGTGATATGAAAGAACCTAATCACATCACCTTAAATAATAAATAATAATAATAATTATTACAACCTGTCTCATATAGTGGATCAAATATATATCAAGTGTATATAAGGCCTCGATTTTTTTTTTGCAATAGAATCTCATAATCACAACTAACCAATCATAAGAAGATCATTTTTTCATAGATGTTCCTTAAATGGAAATATTCGTCGCCCTTTAATTTTATGCAAATTAACAAAAAAACTAGGTATATATATGTATTACTTTTGTAGTGGATTATGTTGACTTTCTCAAACAAATTAACAAAAAAAAAAAAAAGAAGAAAAGAAAATTGTTTTGCCTATGTTGTTAACGTAAATATAAAATCAATCGAGTTATCCTTACCCTCCAAGATTTGCTATTTTTTTTTATTGCGGCTCTTATGAGCAGGCTCTCACGGAGTTGAACGCAATGTCCTTAGACACCATTAGGCACGAGCTAGAAATGTTTATGAAGATCTATCTAACTGGGCTCGGGTTGGGGCCTTCGGCATCTAGAGATCACGGACCGACCATAGAACCCTATTCAATAAGTGGAACGCATTAGCTGTCCGTTCTCAGGTTGGGCAGTAAGGGTCGGAGAAGGACAATCACTCATTCTTAAAACCAGCATTCTTAAGATCAAAGAGTCGGGCGGAAAGGGGGGCCGTGAAGAGCTGACAACTGACCATGTCGACCCAAACATTGTTTTAAATGAGAAAAAGCCGGATCCATGTTCACGGAGACTACTCTAGATATACAAATTGGTCAATCAAGAATGGATGACTCTGATAGGGATATCGAACCACTAGGTGGTCAGGCTTCAGAAGAGCAAGTGAGGAGCGAATGAGATTATTTAATTTAGTGTATCACTTTAATTTACACAATATATACACTATATGTTTTATATTTATTATTTAATTAATATTTATTTAAAATAATTTTTTTGATATAATATGATAAATCATTATTAATATTTATTCAGTAAAATTAAATTAAATTTTGAAGTCATCATGCATCATGGAACCATTAGAAATGAAAGGGAAATAGAATAATAAGAATTAGTGGATTTAAAACTTGAAACATAGCTAGCTAAAGTCTATATATGAAGAAATAGTATGTATCTAGGGCTTTCTGTTTATAGCAAGAAAACATTGCTTTCTCATTGCCACTTTGCAGTTTAGGAAAATTTGCAAAGAACTTTAAAAAGAAATATTCTCACGATTTACCCTTTTCTTGAAATGACCTTATTCCACCACCATATATAATTAATTATAAACAACACAATTGTGGAGTTTACTTTAATGGTGAGTTATTATTCTTTGGAAATACAAAGAGAATAGTAAACAAATTGAGCTAAAATAAATCCAAAACATTTGAGGACAGAATTGTAAAACCAACGGATCTATTCTCGCAAATTATTTAAGAATCGACTCGAGAAAAGTTCATTTCGAGCTCAATTCGATAGTTAATAAACTAAACTCGAGTTCATTTTTAAGCTCGATACTTTTATGTTCGAGCTTAATAATTTTTGGCTGGTTGAGTTCGTCTGTTCATGAGCCTTCAATTGAGCATTTAGTCAAGACTTAAGATAATATATTTAATTTTCTAAAATAAAGAATTATACAAGATCATGCTCGAACTCTAAAATAATATTAATATTGAACATTATTTAACGAACCAGCTAAGTTCGAATTCGATAATTGCATATCGAGCTAAACTCAAATAACATGTCAAAAGTTCAAATCAAACTGCAACATCATTTAAAATAACTAAACTAAGTAGTATTCAGGTCGTTTATAGCCCTAATTAACTAAAGGTAACAATTCCTTTTGCTATGTACATAAGTCCAGTCCCAAACAGTATCTACTTTGCATCCATAGATCTATTTTCTCACTTATTTACTTTGTAATGATATTAATCGGACTTCAAATATGTATATCCTATCATACATATATTTATAGAGAGAGAGAGAGCATGTCAAATCATCTTTGCAAAGTTTTTGTCTTGCTTCCTACCAATAAAGAAAAAACCCTTATTTCAAGACTCTTACTGGAGCTTAATTTCTCTTTATTCCTTAAACCCCATTACATATATTGTGAGAGTTGTTGCCACTATAAATACACAAGGCTTATATTCCATTCTCAGCAAAGAAAGATCAAAGAAGAGTTGAAAATGTCGTCGACTACCCCTCTTGTAATAGGAAAAGTGATCGGCGACGTGGTGGATAATTTCTTGGAGACGGTAAAAATGTCAGTAACGTACAACTCCAACAAGCATGTGTACAATGGGCATGAGCTCTTCCCTTCTCTAGTCACCTCCAAACCTAAGGTCTGCGTTCATGGTGGTGATATGAGATCATTCTTCACCCTGGTAATTAACTAATAACTACTTTTTCATTCATTATTATTTAGTTTATATATATATATATATGTGTGTGTGTGTTTTTGTGTTTGTGTGTATATATATATATATAATTAATTAAGTTGTAATTAATATTTATTTAATTACTTATGTTATCAGATAATGACAGACCCTGATGTTCCTGGTCCTAGCGATCCCTATCTCAGGGAACACCTGCACTGGTAAGTAAGCCTTCATAGTTTACAAGTTCATTACAACCACACATATATATATTAAGACTAAATTAAACTAGGTATATATTAATATAAAGTTTGCATTTTTACTGATCAGGACCTAATCATTGTAAGGAAGATGATCAGTATATGTAATATATTTATTTGATTACATGAAATGAAAAAAGACACCTTGTGTTCCAAGAATATCATAAAACGTCACATATAATATTTGACCCAAAATGAACATATCGTAGACTATTATGCAAGTGTTTGCCAACCTTTGTAGTTTGCTATATATATACTATATAGTACAGTTTCACTCCACTGGACGGAAATTTGTTAATATATATATACCCAGAATTGATGTAGTTATATTATCATGTAATATCAAAAACACACTAAATATTGTTAACATAGAGACTGAATTTGTTAATATATATTGATTTGACAAACTAATTAATTACAGGATGGTGACAGATATTCCGGGAACCACAGACTCGTCATTTGGTATGGCAATATATATATATATATATATGTGAGTAATTTAATTAGAATAAAAATAAAAAAATGTGGAGGCATGCAGGAAGAGAAGTAGTGAGCTATGAAAAGGCAGCACCAAACATAGGGATCCACCGCATTGTATTTATACTGTTGAAGCAGAAGAAAAGAGGAGTGGTGAAAAACCTCACAGTCCCAGTTTGTAAGGATGGATTCAATACGAGGAAATTTGCAGAGGATAATGAACTGGGCCTCCCTGTTGCTGCTGTCTTCTTCAACTGTCAGCGTCAAACTGCTGCAAGAAAACCTTCATAATCTCTCCATCCATCCATCCATATCATTTCTATAATATCACTTACCCCAGCTTTCATTTCCTATCTAAATAACTTCATATGTTTGTACTTGTCTTTTTGTTTATTGACCGACCTACTAAGCTACTGCTTCTATACTTTAATTTTAATAAATAATACTCAATCCGTTCATATCATAAGTGTATCGTTATTATCCAGAACGTCCATAAAGAACATATCATCTAATTTACCATTTTCTTCGCTAAAAGAGCACATTATAGTTTTTTTTTGTTTTTTTAAATATGTGTCATTCTCACGATACACTTATTGTGGACGAGGTAATGAAAATAGGACAGTACTCAATTATAAAATAAAAACAAGAAAGAAGGAAGTGAAATATGAGTTAAAGTAAGCAGTGGTATTATATATGATTCCCTGGAGTTGTCTGTGTTTAACTAGGGATAGTAAAACATGTGTTACCACTTCCAGCCTACGTACTTCATATCTCTCTTCTCAGTCTGCACAAAAAGCACTAATTCTCTTCAACTCTCAATTATTTTCTGCTGTTAAATGTCAAATTATATCAATCCATGCACAAAAATTAATCAATAGATTTTTTACCATCGGTTTTTTACATTAACCATCGGTCATTACACAAACACACACAAGGACAAAATTAATATATATCACCCTCTGTTTTTTATTCTTTTTTCTTACCCTTTTCTTTCCCAGTGGAGTACACTTTTTTTTTTTTTTTTCCTTTTGAACGATTTTTATTCAAAAAACTCTTTACATCAAGAAATGAAATCCTATTATATTTATTAATTATCAATACTTTTATTTGCTCTGTAATATTAAATTCACTTTTGTTAAACTAAAGCTTATACCCTTTTTTGTTTTGATATGGATTGGGCTGAATTTGAACTGGGGCCAGCCTGCGGCGAGCAAAGGCCCAGTTTTTATTAGGATTTTGATTTGTTTATTGGGATATATTTGGCTGCAGAGTCTCAATTACAAATTAATAAGTTTTATTAATTTTCGCTCTATAATTAAAACTGATTAATTAGAATGTAATTATTGATTAGAAAATGCCACAAAAGAATACTCCACCAAGTATTTGCACATTTAGATTCGTCACGGATTTTAAATATTTATTGTGAGTAGAGTAAAAGTTCAACAATATTTATTAATTAAATATGTGTATGCAAGTGAAAGAAAAAGTTAATGGTTGATTGATAAATAAATTAAATATATTATGAGTGGAATAAGAGTCCCACGTCATTTATAGTTAAATATGTATTGTGATTGATTAAAAAGTTAATGGTGGATCCAATAATGTAGATATAATTATTAAAAATAGAAGTGTGCACATTTTTTGTGGACGTAACAAAGTGGACAAATATACAAATTTTCCGTACATAGAAAGAGTATAAAATTGAGTGCAAAAACTAAAGGTTGTTAATTAATGCCCTAATTGTTACTCTTTTCACAATCAAATATCATGATTTCAACAGAAATCTGAATGTTTATATAATTAATTGAGCACTTCTTATGTCATGACTCATGACATAATCATTGTTACATATATGTAAATCATTATAATTTTTTATATTTATTATTTTTTTATATTAGATAAAAGAAATATTATTTTTGTAAGTATTAATAAATTTTTTATTGATAATTTATTAGTAAACTAATGACATATCTCATCAATAACAGACATATTACCAATATTTGCTGGGAACTAATATTTCTTTTATCACAATTATTCGAAAAATATAAGAGTGATATTTTTTGCCTTAAAAGGCTAAAAGAAACGAAAAATGTAACAACGTAAAGGCAACAAGAGAAAATGGTTACTCGCACAAGAATTTTGGAGTTCCAAGAATCTCTCGTTTGTCCACCGTCAAGCCTGCAGAAAATTTGAATCAGTGTCTGCATTCATGCTTAAGAATAGCAATGGAATTTACCGATTTAAAGAAAAACCAAAACCAATTCCCAAAAACTAAAATTGTTGCAGAAAATTCCGCGCATAATAAGGTACAACTCCTAGTAGCGCAGGGGACAACAAGCAACACTTGTCAAGGAGCAGGGCTACTGCAACTGAGCATTAAGTAGTCGTGGCAGACGCAGCACACTTGTTGTCATGTAAGAAGAACACGCAGTCGTTCTACTTTCCGAGGTTAGAATATTACGTGTACTCAAAAGGGCCTCCGCCGCCGACATTGCTGTGTAAAAGAGACCCATAATTTGCATTTGCTACTATTTTGAACAAAATTTCACATTTATTTATCGATATCGTAGGGTTAAAACTCGTGGGTTTTGTAGGACTAAGTTCTTGTTGTTCGTAGTTTTTGTTTGTGCAGGGAAGGAGATTAACGGGAGTTGTTGGAAAAATGAAGGTTTTACTCAATTTTCTTGTTATGTTGTTGTTTATGCTGCATGCTGCGCCTATTTGTGTTCTGATGAAGAAAATATGAAATTATTTTGGGGGTTTATGTATGATTTGTGTAGATTGGACTCTTGAATTTTGGATAGGGTGGTTAGTATGCATCCGTTTGGGAGCATTTCATGGATCTTGATTATAGTATGAGATGGTTTTCTTGTTGTGCATGTGTGGATTTGGACAAGCATACGCAGTAGAACGGGTCATGATGATACTTAAAGAGTGTGGATGTGTGTCTTATAATGCAGAGGATGATTGAAAGTTAAAATTGATTTGTTAGTGTATGTCTAGTCAGTCAAGATTGTGTGTTGTACTGTGTTAGGTTCACGAGACAAGATCGCACTCATATGGCTCCGGTAGTGAGGAGAAGATGGCTACAAGGAAGCAGAAGGCAGAGGCGAAAGCAAGTGAAGGCGAATCCGAGCAGTCACCAAAGAAGGCTAAAACCGAGAAGGAGGAGAAAGCCAAGGATACAAAGAAGGAAAAAACTGATAACAGCGGCGAGGAGAACACGAATGGGAATGGGAAGTCGACTGAGGAGGTCAAAGAAGAATTCGATAAGTTCTGCAAAGCCATGATCGAGCGTCTCTCCATTCAGCAGATGCGAGAGATTTTGGAGGCCAATGGCCAGAATGCAACTGGTGCTGACGATGCTGTAGTGCCTAGATGGTTAGCAATCCTACTTATTTCCTGTTTTTTATATTATATGAATGGACAAGATCATTGTTTCATGAAATTTGTGTGCGTTTCTTGCAATGATGGTGTCATTGTGCTTTGGTTGCAGTCAGGATGTGCTGTTTTATGGGCCGTTAGGCGATTGTCCCGTCTGTGGTGGCACTCTGATGACTGGTGAAAAGGCCTATGCGTGTGGAGGTGTATATAGCGAATGGTCTAGTTGTACCTACTCCACCATGGATCCTCCCCGACTAGACGAGCCCACAAAACTTCCTGACTCTATAAAGGATTCTCGTGTTATCGATGTAATTCAAAGTTTATCCCTAGTGTTTTGATTTAGATATAGTGTGTGTTGTCTCTGTTGTCTGTTTGTAAATCCTTTTCTTGGTGGTGGTGTAGTTGGTGAAAAAGCACCAAGATCCTAAATCTCGCCCTCACAGTGTGGCACCTCTCACTGATAAGCCTTTGAAGGGGATGATGATCTGTCTATCGGGTCGTTTAGCCAGAACACATGTAAGTGCCCCATTTCCTTCTCATCTGTGGCTTTTGTCTGTTTCTTTAAACATATCTATGTCTTTGCTTGGTGTAGCAATATTGGAAGTTAAAGATTGAGAAGAATGGAGGGAAAGTTGCCAACTCAGTGATGGGTAACTATAACACGGGATCCTGCTCGTTTATACATAGCATTATGCGTTATCGTCGTCACTAAGCTTTGTGTGTGCCACTTTGCAGGGGCAACTTGCCTAGTCGTGTCTCCAGCTGAGAGGGAGCGTGGTGGCTCGTCCAAGCTGACCGAAGCAATGTAAGAATCCATTTCATTTGTCTGCTGATAAGTATTGAAGTTTGGCGTTTGATACTCCGTTGTTTGGGTTTCAGGGATCGGGGAATTCCAATAGTGAGGGAAGCTTGGCTATGGGACAGTATCGAGAAGAAGGAGGCTCAACCCTTGGATGCCTATGACATTGCTAGTGATCTTGCTGTAGGTGGGAGAGGCATCCCCTTGTATCATCAGGATCCCTCCGAGGAAGCTCTCGAGACCATGACATCCGAGGTATTTGTCGATATCTTGTATATTAAAAGGTATTTGTCGATTTTTTGTATATTAAAAACCGAATGTAGCCTCTTTCTAACTTTTCCTATTTTCAGGTCAAGATATATGGGAAGAGAGGTGTGCATAAGGACACCAAATTGCAGGATGTTGGTGGGAAAATCTTGGAGAAGGATGGAATCTTGTACAACTGCGCGTTTACACTTTGCGACCGAGGGGCAGGGCTAAATGAGTATGGCTCTTTTATCTACTTCATGTTACCTGCATGCTACTTTCTCTGTGCTGATCTCTGTTTATTTTAATGGAGATAGGTTCTGCATTTTGCAACTGATTATGGTACCAGAGGGACAACTATACATGTACTACAAGAAAGGCAGGATAGGTGATACTAGAGTGGACGAGAGGTTGGAGGAACGAGATAACGTGGACAAGGCTATTGAGGAGTTCGCCAATCAATTTGAAGAGGTAACTGGAAATAAGTTCGAACCATGGGAAAGAGAGAAGAAAATAGAGAAGAAACTTAAGAAGCTCTTCCCTGTTGACATGGTGCGTTTTCGTGTTTATGCTTGTCAATTGTGGATATTCATACTGCAAGAATAGAACGTAAAGTGAATGTGGTTTTTTAGGACGATGGTGTTGAGGTGAGGCACGGGGCTCTCGGGTTGAGACAACTTGGTGCCGCCGCACTGCACTGCATGCTCGATCCCAAGGTCGCAAATTTCATGAAGGTGCTGTGCAGCCAAGAGATCTATAGGTGAATTTGTAAAGCTAAATCACTCTTTTATGATCGTATCTTATAATGAGGGTCCGTAACGTATCATTCGTGTTGCAGGTATGCTATGATGGAAATGGGCTTAGATTTTCTGGACTTGCCTCTGGGCATGGTTACTGATGCACACTTGAAAAGATGTAAGTTACTTCTTGAATTGTTATTCTTTTATCTAGATATTTAAGGTATATTCTCATGTGTAATAATGATCTTCAGGTGAAGATAATCTACACGAGTTTGAAGAGAAGTTCAAGGATAGCAAGGAGCCGGGTCCGCATAGGGATGCGTTGTGGTCCGATTTTAGCCAACGAACATTCACTCTTCTGCCTTGCACCAGGCCTTATGATTTTAGGGATTTTGGTGATGTAGCTGATCATGTGAGTGTTGATGTCCAACTTGGCCTAAAATACCAAGATATCTTGATCTCTGAGTGCTGCTTTCTGATTAATAAAGAGTAATGCAGGGAGCAGCGGTAGTGGAGACGATCAGAGACATAAATGTGGCTTCTCGACTTATAGGCGATATGTCTGGTGCCACACTAGACGATCCCTTGTTTGATAGGTACAAGAAGTTAGGTTGCTCTGTGTCACCTGTGGAGAGAGACACCGAGGACTACAAGATGGTAGCTAATTATCTTGAGAAAACTTATGAGCCTATTAAAGTCGGAGAAATCGTAAGTCCGTTGCGGTTACTCTCTTATGAATAATCCTTCTTATTCGTACATGGATCACTGTTATCACGTCTCGTGCCATTCTCCAGAGTTACGGGGTATCAATCCAGGACGTGTTTGCAGTCGAAGTGAGCGCTGGCCCATCGCTCAATGAAATGAAGAAACTACCCAACAAAGTCCTTCTATGGTGTGGTGAGTAAGCGAGCTCACTAACAGGGACACTGGGTTTATCGTTCTAACATTATCGTTAACATTTTGGCTTCAAAGGTACCCGAAGTTCAAATTTGTTGCGGCATCTGCAGAGGAGTTTCTTGCCTTCCTTGTGTTTTCTCCCCGTCCCGGGATACATGGTATGATCTTTTATTAGTACTTGTTCTCTGTAATGCTTCTGTTGCTGATAGTCTTGTTTGCGCCTAGTTTGGGAAGGCCATAGTCTGCTCGGACGCAGCAGCAGAAGCAGCGAGGTACGGTTTCACGGCAGTCGACAGGCCAGAGGGCTTTCTGGTATTGGCAGTTGCATCCTTAGGTGAAAACATTACAGAAGTCACTACTGCCCTAGAGGTGCATATAACATCACATGCTTATAACATTGATCTAATCTCTGCTCCATTTAGTTAGTTGTGATATTATTGTTTGATCCTTCTTGTGAAGGATGCTTCGGAACTGGAAGAGAAGAAACACGGGGTGATAGGCCAAGGCCGGAAGAAGACAGACGAGTCGGAGCATTTCACTTGGAAGGAAGATATCAAGGTACCATGCGGCAAGATAGTCCCCTCGGAGCATAAGGATAGCCCCCTCGAGTACAACGAGTACGCTGTTTACGATCCACAACAGGTGATGTGTTTCTTTCTAGCCTCGAGCTTAGGCCGTGCGCACATTCCTGACAATGTGTGCTAACTGGTTTCAGGTCAGTATGAGGTTTATAGTCTCTGTGAAGTTTGAGGAGAAGGACGTCGAGTACGATACCGCAGAGCCCTGACCGCTGCGAGTCGAGTTCGAAGCAGGGTAGCCTTTTGTCATATGCTTAGTATAGTAATGCAAGCTCTCTTTTGGTAGAGGTGGTGGCATGTTTTGCTTTTGTTTATAGATGTTGCCCCCTTTTGTACAACTCATATCTATATGGATTTTAATGTATGCTTATTGTAGTAGGAAAGGAATGAATATATCTACATTTTCTTGAACCAAATGGAGTAACAATCAATGCAGGTTGGAATCAGACTCTTAACTGAGGTTTGTAATAATTCAAGAATATGGTAAAAAGAGGAAAGTGCTTGTAATGAATGATTCAAGAAGATGGTAAAATAGGAAAGAGTGTAAAGATCCTTTAATTTTCACTTTGCAATAGAGCTACAAGCAAAGACAACCATTTTCTCACAATACAGACACTACGCAACAAAGAATGACCAACCAATACCACAAGAAGGTCTCAACAAGTGGGAGAGAAGAAAAAGGAAAACATTCAATGATACATTACAAAAGGAGGAAACTTGAACTTATCTGAAACGAAAGGCACTATTCCCTCCAATCCCTGCATCAAATCTCCATAGAACTGATACTCTGCCTCATAATCATGCAGTGAGAGCTCAGCCTTCTGATTCGAGTGGTAATGGTGCCTCGCCATCTTTGATTTACCGAACCCGAAGACGCTTACTCTCTCGCACACACCCAAGGCCAGCATCACTGCTTGCATACCGGAGGAGTAGTGGAAGTTGACCCCGTCGTGGGATGCTCCCCACTCTGCTGGAGACTTTCCGGTTACCTCCACGAACCTTTTGAACGAGTAGTACTCCACGATTCTGGCACACAGCGTGTCGAACGAGGATCGGTAACGATCAAGGCGGCCTTGTGAGAGGAATTGCAGACTAAATAGTCCAAGAAATGTGCAGGCTGGCATATGTACATGACCATGGGGACATTCACGCCGTAAGGATGGCAGAAGCAGCCCTCTTTTCGCGCGCACAAGTGCAAAATGTTGCTGTTAACGAAGGAGATGTTAGTCTTCGCACCTACATTGCGCTCGAAGCCTCTGATTCTGGCGTTGTTCAATGGAATAACGGCTTCATGGCTATCGATCGTCTTCCTGTAATCGCTCTCCAATAGGATCCCACTGTTGCCGACTACGGCGCAGCTCTTGTACTTCTCCTTCGACCCCCTCACGCCATTGAATTCATCGATCGAAACCTTGATCTCCTTCATCAGCTCCGACATTACGTCGGGGTGGAACCCGCGATTCCTCGACCAATCGCCCAAATGCCGCCGGAAGCTCCGCCATAGGTTTCGGAACTCCGGCGATCGAAGCTGCACCGGCATTCCCCGCGACGACCTCACCCTCACATCGATGTGGTACTTCCCTGACGAGAGAAACGATCTCCGCCATCCGCGGCTACCGAAATTCCCCTCCAACAGATCCCCGATTTCTTTCTTCAATTTTTTCTCGCCGGCGTCGACGGCGGCGTATTGCAGAAGCGTTTCGTTGAATTCCGGAACTCTAGGCATCTGAGGAGACGAAGCGTCGTATCCGATGTAGAAATATCCGTTTTGGTGAAGCACGAGTCTGAGGGTCAAGGTGCCGGCCAACACCACAAGGAGAAGAACGGTGTAGAGCGGCCGCAGAGTACGCTTCACTGAGTTGTACATTCTAGCCGGATCTGGAATCGCTAAATGTCCGAGCAGATAATGTGGAGGAACTTTGAGGATATGAGGAGAGATCTGTTGTGATTCATAATGAGCGAGAGATTGATGGAGAGAGGCGCAGAGGCATTAGCTTTGAGCTTGCAGAATGTCGGCTGAAGAAGATGGAGTTGCAGAGAGAGACCTAAAGAATCTAATGATTAATTTAATGACGTAATTAAGTTAATTAAGTATGGTTAGGCGTGGGTTTCTGTGATTCTGAGTTTCCAACTTCATAGTTTACTTTAAATGAAAATGAAGGGGTTTTTGGGAGGGAAAGGTTAACTAATTTATTGTTAGCATAATTTTCTTGCAACCTAGTACCTAACTATTCTAAAAATCAAAAATTACTTCTACATATAATTCAACATTTTTTCGAATTGGTAAATTTTAAAAAAATGTGTCACACATTTAATTATGAAAATTACGTTTTTAAATTAAAATTAGTGTTTTTATATTATGATAATTATTTAGGAAACGTCACTTTCTGGGGCGGATAAGACCATGTTATTTCATAATTAATTTGTTTGTTTTTTACGTTATTAACAAGGCTTGCCTATTGAGGCTATATTTAAAATTACCTTTCTCAAACCCATTTAATGGGCCCAAATTATGGAATCTTGGTCCAAATAAATATCTACATTAGGCCCATATTAGAGATCCCATTTAAAAGCTATTGTCTTCTAGTGAAACGCGATTTTAATTTTGAAGTCAACAAATCAAGAAGCGTGCAATTCTCGCAGCCATTCCCTCTAACCCCAAAATCCCCAATTGACTCCACTTCAATCAGAGAAAACCCCAATTTTCTTTTTTCAGTTCAAAATCTCCGATCTACGGCCGCCAAAAATTCCACGCGAATTCGACCTCCGAGAAGGCTAAATTATTTATGATCGGATAAGATGTATAGCAATTTCAAGGAGCAGGCGATAGAGTTCGTACGGCAGGCCGTCACAGAGGACAACGCCGGAAACTATGAGAAGGCGTTCCCCCTTTACATGAACGCGCTCGAGTATTTTAAAACGCATCTTAAGTACGAGAAGAACCCTAAGATTAAGGAGGCGATCACGCAGAAGTTCACCGAGTATTTGCGCAGGGCCGAGGAGATCCGGGCCGTGCTCGATGAGGGCGGATTAGGACCCGCGGCCAATGGGGACGCGGCAGTCGCGGCCCGCCCTAAGACCAAGCCGAAGGATGGTAATGAGGGGGAGGATGGAGATAAGGAGAAGCTTCGAGCCGGGCTAAACTCGGCGATTGTTAGGGAGAAACCTAATGTTAAGTGGAATGATGTGGCTGGATTGGAGAGCGCGAAGCAGGCGCTGCAGGAGGCCGTGATTCTCCCAGTGAAGTTCCCGCAGTTCTTTACTGGTATAGTTTTCGCGATTGCATTTTTTGTGCGTGCATTTGAGGAGTGTAATGTGTGATACATAAGAGTTTGCTTTATGGTATGACATATGTTGCTGGCACATAGCTTTCCTGTTTGCTCATAGTAAGCCTGTCCTTTCTCGAATCTGGAATATGCATTTGATTTAAGAAAATATGGTCGGATTTTTAACTTTTGGGGCACTAGATAATGGTTCAGAGATGGTGAGTAGACAATGAGAAGAATGTCATGGTTGTGAATTCCAAACTGATTTACATTATTTTTTTGTTGATTCGAGTCTCCCCATTTTTTATGCAATTTTTATACCAGTACTTGGTAGTCAATGTGCTTCAATATGATTATATTGAGTTGAACTGAATTTAGTGGTTTCTCAATTTCGATGCTTGTTATTATTGCTATATAAAAGATCTGGCAGCAAATATTACTTGATAGCTAAAAAATTCAAGCAGACCCGGTCATGCAACTTATAGGCTATAACACACTTAAACGCCAAGATTATGCCTTGAAATAAAATTATGTTTATTTATAAACTATCATGGCCAAGTTGACGAGTGTGGACCAATGAGTTGACTCCATAATTGCACCTTTTCTGTAAGTTCATGATTCAGTAATACTTTTGGATTGGTAGGCAACTTTCTCATGCAATTCTTTTTTGGTCTTAGGTAAGAGACGCCCTTGGAGGGCTTTCCTTTTGTATGGTCCTCCCGGAACGGGAAAGTCGTACTTGGCCAAGGCTGTTGCAACGGAAGCTGACTCAACATTTTTCAGGTCATCTATCTAACTATCTTCAATATATGCATTTTCCATTTTTAGTTCATTGATGAATGGTTTTGAAGCTTGCAACGTTAAGTGTTAATGTACAAATCCCTTATCCAGTTTTGTTTGAGAAAAGGCCTTTTCATGCACCTCTTTCTTTTTCATTCTTCCTTTTAAATGATCAAGTACTTAGTTTGTAAAGTTGGCAAGTGGTTAACTGCTGTTTTCTTTTCAGTGTTTCTTCTTCAGACTTGGTTTCAAAATGGATGGGTGAAAGTGAAAAGCTAGTTTCTAATCTATTCCAAATGGCCCGTGAAAGTTCTCCCTCAATCATATTTGTTGATGAAATTGATTCTCTATGTGGACAGCGTGGAGAAGGAAATGAAAGTGAAGCATCTAGACGAATCAAGACAGAATTGCTTGTGCAAATGCAGGTAATTGTAGTTTGGTGTTTAAAGTGATAGAAATCATGTTTTAGCTTAAGATGGTTTAAGATGATAAGTAATTCTAGATATTCACAACTCTCCTCTCTGTCCTCTACCCTTTATTTTTATCTGTGGTGAGTTTGTTTTGCCTGTATCATTTGAAAGTTTGAATAACTTTTAACAATTACCAGTTCCATCGGTATCTAACATATATCAGGGGGTGGGCCACAATGATGACAAAGTTCTCGTTCTTGCTGCCACTAATACTCCTTATGCTCTTGATCAGGTAACAGTTAGCTGCAGCTTATGGTAGAGAATGGTTTTTTTTCCATTCAACTTCATTATTTATTTATTTTCTATTTATTTTCCATTTATTTCCAATAGGCTATAAGGCGTAGGTTTGACAAGCGCATATATATCCCACTACCAGATGCAAAGGCACGGCAGCACATGTTCAAGGTTAGAAGCTTTTTTCATCTTAGTTGTGTAACATGATAAGTAATTAAAGATTAAAATTATCCCTTTTTGCTTTTACTCTTGCAGGTGCATTTAGGAGATACTCCAAATAACTTGACTGAAAGCGACTTTGAAGTCCTAGGTCGTAAGACAGAAGGTTTTTCTGGTTCAGATGTTGCTGTTTGTGTAAGTCTGTAAAGATATGTTCCGCAGTAAATTTTGTGTGATTTCATTCTCATTGGAATGTGAAGCAGATCTTTTAATAACTTGGATTTTATGTGAATGAATTCAATAGGTTAAAGATGTTTTATTTGAGCCCGTACGCAAAACACAAGATGCAATGTTCTTCATTCAGTCTCGTGATGGCATGTGGACGCCATGTGGACCCAAGGAACGTGGCGCCACTCAGACAACCATGCAGGATCTTGCTGCAAAAGGACTTGCTTCACAGGTGTCAACTCTAGTTGAAGCCCATGTATATTTATAATTTGTGCAAAACATACTTATGCTTGGTATCAGCTCTAGTATGCTGATAAGCTGTAATTCAATAACGACAAGATACTTCTTTAGATGCATGTAATTCTGTATGCGTCTCTTTCTCATCATAAGCAACTAAGCACTCTATACCTTGATGCTCTTGTAGATCATCCCACCTCCCATATCAAGAACAGACTTTGACAAGGTGCTTGCAAGACAAAGACCAACTGTGAGCAAATCTGATCTTGAAGTGCACGAGAGATTCACAAAGGAATTTGGTGAGGAAGGCTGAAAAACTTGAGGTGCTTTAGCCTGCTGCGACTTTTGTTCCTGGTGACCTTTGTATATTATGTTTTATCTTTCACTGCATTGAGATATTAGCCTCATTAATGGGAAGGTTAGACGAGTCTGCATTTTCTTCCAGCATTTGGCCAGAAAATGAGCCTGACACTTCTTAAATTGCTTTACTTGTTATGTACAAACATTAAAGCTTCTCCAAGCAACCTTGTCAATATTGTTTGTTCATGTGAAGTAAATGCAGTGGCAAGTTGGAATTTATTTCACTCCATATTTGCATTATAAGAGAGGTTTATAATACCATTTCTTGTAATGATATATGACATATGCAGGGGTCTATGTTTCAGTGAAACAATCATTTCACCGGGAACCTGTATTCTGTCTATAGGGTATGTGCTCTGGACCATTCAAATATGGTACTACATTTTTACAAATTGCACACAAAATCATGTAATTCAACGGCAACAAGGCATGTCCCAATATGTTTGCGTATAATTCCTCTCTCAATCATCCAACTGTGGAAACTGGCACGGTTGAAGATCTCCGCATTACGGGTCGACTTGGCTGTGGTGTTTGCTCTGTATTATACCCAGTTTTACATATTCTTTTTTGGTAACAGATCAAGAATGGTTGATAATTGTCTCTTACAGAAGAGGAAGCCACCAAGCCCTTTTCATATACTCTGCTACGGCTGTAAGACTCTGAATAGAAATCACAGTCAGCTGTGAGTTTTGTACAAAAACAAGGTTTTAACCCATTAAAATATTACAACCAGTATATGTGTGTATTGTCTCTGTCTTTGTGTATGTTTGTGTAGTGGAGCAGCAAGATAAGGACAGTAAAAGATTACTTCGGCACTGTTTTATTCTGTTTTATAATTTAGTGAACACAAAGAAGACTTAGTCCATAATCAAATTTGTTACTATTTGTTTTCTGCAAATGGGAGATATGGCTTACTCCAAATGGGAGTCGCTGCTAACTCTGATTATATATCATATAGGCAATGACTAGTTCAATACACATTCTTATTCATCATATTTCTTCATTTCTTGCTCTTTTTTATTACAAAAAAACAAATAATTGGCAACAAAACAGGAATCATATGAAGGATATGAACACAAGCCGGCTTTAGAACTCCATTTGGAACTATACTAAACCAAAATGCATAAATCACTTTCCTAAACAGTATGTTGTTTGTACTTGAGCAAGAAGTCGACCGGGCCGGCTTGAAACTCAATGCAGCACATCACACTCGGATATCATGGTGTATAAATTCTCAAATAATCGATAGCCATTAGCAGTTCTTGATCAGCATTGTTTCCTTTGTAATTACTAAATCCTCTAGCAACATGGTTGTGGTGAAGCTTTCTGCCTTGCTTCTCTTGTTTGCATTTGCATTAGCAGATGCAAATGCCTCTAATAGAAAGGTAAGCAAGTGAATGCCACATTACATGATCATGTCAAATATAATCACTTCAAGCAGTGTAAAACAGTGTTTGTTTTCTTGAATCATGCAGCATTATGTAGTTTACATGGGGGAGCACTCATTACAAGACTCAGAAGCAGTAGTGTCAGCTAACCATAAGATGCTTGCTTCGGTAGTCGGAAGGTATGTTCTGCAGTGTCGGTTCGAGATTCTTCCAACTTCAAGAACCTGTGACAAGAAATCGAGAAACGAACATCAGAAGCTTGCTGTCAACTTCTGTGTAAGTAATGCTAGAACTAACATTTCTGTTACTGATAACATTGCAGTCATGAAGGGGCATGGGATGCAGCAGTTCACCATTACACGAAAACCTTCCGAGGTTTCTCTGCAATGCTAACCTCAGATCAAGCAAGAAAACTTGAAGGTTTGTCTGATACGTTAAACGTATGTAAACATATACATCAACATCAAAGAAACCAGATAAAACGGATGATTGTTTCCCTTGAATGCAGAGACTGATTCAGTAGTATCTGTCTTTGAAAGCAAGATGAACAACCTCCACACAACGCACTCATGGGAGTTTCTTGGTATAAGTAACTTGGAGAAACACTATCAACCATTGACTGACTCCACATCCGACACGATCATTGGTGTCATTGACTCTGGTAGACGTTTGTAGCAACATATCTTTTCAGTTCTCTCCTAAATTTTCTATATATAAATGAACCAACTAACTGTGGAACAAAACAAAATGATTCATCTTACTTTCAGGAGTATGGCCCGAATCCAAGAGCTTTAGTGACTACGGGTTAGGTCCCGTTCCGGCCAAATTCAAGGGTGTATGCTCAACTGGAGAGAACTTTACTCTGTCAAACTGCAACAGGTAGCTACTGCACTGCACAGATTAACTCAAAATAGTCACCTGCAAGCAGCATAAGAAGGCCTAATCTTCATAATATACTTCTTGATTGTTGATGATGCATTATGATTCCTCTTTGCAGAAAAGTAATAGGAGCCAGATTCTACTATGAAGGGTTCATAGCAGAATCTGGTCCTCTCGAATCATTCAACAAGACATTTTTCCTGTCACCAAGAGATGCTGATGGTCATGGAACTCACACTGCATCCACCATTGCTGGCTCGGAGGTTCCCAACATTAGCTTGTACGGAATAGGGAAGGGCACTGCAAGAGGTGGTGCACCAACAGCTCGACTGGCAATCTATAAGGCTTGTTGGTTTGGCTTCTGTAGTGATGCAGACCTTCTCTCTGCCATAGATGATGCAGTCAGTGATGGTGTAGATGTTATATCCATGTCCCTCGGACCATCTCCTCCCCAGTCAATCTACTTCAGCGATGCAATCTCGATTGCAAGTTTCCATGCATTTCAGAAAGGAGTAGTTGTTTCTGCATCAGCTGGTAACAGCTTTTTCCCTGGAACTGCAACCAACGTTGCTCCTTGGATTCTTACCGTCGCAGCAAGCACGATGGATCGCGAGATTCAAACTAATATATATTTAGGAAATTCACAAATCATAAAGGTAAGTGTGTTTAGCATCTAAATGAGCAGATGATACCTATAACTCTTCAGGCTTCTGATATAGAGCTTCTTTTTCTTCTTCTTTTCTTTAAGGGCTTTAGCATAAACCCTTTTCAAATGAACAGCTTTTATGGTTTAGTGGCCGGAAGTGCAGCAGCAGCCCCGGGAGTGCCCTCTGCGAATGCAAGGTACTTCGCTTATCTGTCACTGTCAGCGTATAATATTAGAACAAGAACTAAGGCCGTACTCGATAGGAAACATGCTTACTTGCTTTTAAATACTCAACTCTTTGATTCTGCTTCATCTGTCAGCTTTTGTAAGATGAACACCTTAGATCCAGCTCTGGTTAAGGGGAAGATTGTTGTCTGCACACTTGAAGTAATTCTTGATCAACGAAACGAAAAGGCTGCTGCGGTAAAACAAGCTGGTGGTGTAGGAATAATTCTTGTTGATCCAGTAGCTGCAGACATTGCATTTCAGTTTGAAATACCAGGCACTCTAATCAGCATTGATGAAGCAGAAAAGCTTCAAGCATACATTGCTTCAGGACAGTAAGTTCAAGTTTCATCCATGTTAACATCATTTAAAATCCAAACAATATAACAAATGTTGATTATAGAAATAACTATATACTTGTTCTGTTGTGACAGTAACTCAGTGGCTAGGATTTCCCCAACAATGGCAGTTCTGCCTACTAAACCAGCACCCGAAATGGCAATGTTCTCATCGGCCGGACCTAATGTCATCAGCCCGGATTTAATTAAAGTACGTATATGGAAACCGTTCTATTCTTTCGCTAGCAAGAAGTTCCCAACAGTACGAAAATCATGCTTTTCACCTTTTGGTTTCAGCCGGATATAACAGCGCCTGGTGTGAACGTTCTGGCAGCATGGTCGCCAGTGGCTACTGCTAACACTGCTGGAAGAGCTATCGACTACAACATGATCTCCGGCACTTCAATGTCGTGCCCTCATGTTTCTGCACTTGCTGCCATAGTCAAATCGTTCCATCCTTCGTGGAGTCCGGCTGCGATCAAGTCTGCAATAATGACAACAGGTAACCTTCAACTAATAAGAACACTGACAGAAACTACTACTTTACCTCACCATTTCTTTCTCTGGCCATCTTTTCTTTTCTTTTCTTGAGCAGCAACAACTCAAGATAACACTAGAAGCTTCATTAAAAGACACCCAAACGGCACTCAATCAACACCTTTCGATTATGGATCCGGGCATGCTAATCCGGTTGCAGCAGTTGATCCGGGATTAGTTTATGATTTTGGCACCAGCGACATCATTGATTTCCTATGCAGCACCGGTGCAAGCCCTGGCCAGCTGAAAAACCTCACTGGTGCGACAACATACTGCAGAAACACCTCAACATCCTCCTACGACTTCAACTATCCATCGATTGGAGTCTCCAACTTGAGAGGAACTACAACCGTGCGGAGAACAGTTACTTATTATGGTGAAGGGCCGGCTGTTTACAAGGCAGTAGTAAACTCTCCAGCCGGCGTATACGTTTCATTGACTCCTAATCAACTAAGCTTCAAAAAGGCGGGGGAAAAGATCCCTTTCACGATAAAGTTTACACCCTACAGTACGAGTAAAGGAGATTTTGTGTTTGGAGCTTTGACATGGAGTGATGGAAAGCACATGGTCAGGAGTCCAATTGGTCTTAACATAGTCTCTCTATAGGAACTGCATGAGTAAGGCAGTTGGTCTTAAGTTACAAGTTGCAAATCAAAAGGCACTGATCATTCAAGATTGTTGCTCATATATACATATATCAATCATTGTATTCCTTTTCCACAAAATATAAGCAAGTTTGTTGAGCTGAAATCAACATGTCTCGTCTCATATGTTTTCTACTTAAAAAGATACTTTACATGAAAAAGAAAAAGAGAAGAAGGAATCTTGAAAACATTGCAGAACTGAGCCTACAGAGTCAACAAACCAGAGGTAGACTACAATGCAGATTTGTAATATGTAATGGTTTTTGCTATTCCCAGAATCTATCCATGCTTCCATAAACCAGAATTCCTTAACTCCCATAATTTTAAACAAATGTTACCAGTAATCCCCACAAGAGCACGAGCCTTTGCTAAAGTGGTAGAATCTACTTTGATTCAATCTTGGAATCCATAAGCATGTGTACAAGTGATTGTCTTTATGTGATTTGTAAAGGGAGTGAATGTGATGCCTTTACTGTAAATAGAGTGAACATATAAAAAGGCAAGTTATTATTCTGAAAAATAAAGAGTTGAAGTATATTTTATTATTTATTTGTCACCAAATTGGGATATTTTGAAATACAGCAGTGGGTTTTGCATTTTATCTTTGGATGAATTGATTCTTTTTTCAAGTGTTCTTGCGTTAAAGGAAACATATATTGCAATAAAGAAATAATTTGAAGTGCACCCAACTCTTTGAAAATTTCATTTCTGTCTGTTCTTGTTAGGAAAATTCTTGCACTGATTTACTTACCTACTCAAATTCTTACTAGGGTTTTTCTCAATCTGGTCACCAAAAGTTCAACCCTTTTCCCAATTTCCCAATCTAAATATTTTCTCTAATTGCTAATTTCTCGAGAAAAATTGTTTTTTTTATTTCTATCCATTTTTTTGGTAAATCAAGTTGGCCAGGAAAGTTCCGCCCAATACCAATTTCGAATTGTATGCTTTCTTGAATTTGCTCGAGTTATGAATTTCTGGGGTTTAGGGAGCTCTCAGTTTGGGGATTTCTTGGGACTTTTACGCTTATACTCACTTGAGTTGCAAGACATGAACTTGGGAGGTATTTTTATGGGTGTGAAAGAAAAACACTCCTTTAATTCTCTGGTTCTTTTTGAACGTCGATTAGGTTTATGAGGTGAAGTTATTTTGGAGGGGAAGAGATGATAGCAGAGAAACCTACTTGGATTAAGCATGGTGGCGCACAGATTTTCTCCATTGATATTCAGCCTGGTGGTCTCAGGTTTGCCACTGGCGGTGGTGATCATAAGGTATGTTACTTCCTTTCTAATGCATTTTTTCCTAGTAACTTTTCAAATGGAATATCAGCATGCTATTTAGCTGGTAAAATGTAACGAGACATTCATTCTGAATGGCTCTAACTTGAATACTTGATAAGTCCTATTCAGAGATTCACAGTGGTAACGTATTTTTCAAGATGGGCTATATATGGTGTTATATATAATGCTGTGTTTGTTGTGCTTACAGAATTACTTTTAGTGACTTCTGATTCTAATGAGAGTCATTTGAAGTTCTTATGATGTGATTTGATAAATTTTCAGGTTCGCATTTGGAACACGAAATCTATTGGCAGGGAGATTCAAACTGATGATTCAGCTTCCAAGCTTCTGGCAACTCTGCTGGACCATTTTGGGTCTGTTAACTGTGTTAGGTGGGCTAAGCACGGGCGTTATATTGCATCTGGATCTGATGATCAAGTTATTCTTGTGCATGAGCGGAAGCCTGGCTCGGGAACCACAGAGTTTGGCAGTGGAGGGCCACCTGATGTTGAGAACTGGAAAGTTGCCATGACCTTGAGAGGGCACACTGCCGATGTGGTAATAGAAGTTCCAGTTGAGATATAATTTGGTCTAGAATGGCTATTTTCCTTGTGCTCTAATCAGTGTGTTGTTCTATGGTTTAAAGTAGGTGGATCTTAATTGGTCTCCTGATGACTCAACATTGGCCAGTGGGAGCCTTGACAATACCATTCATGTTTGGGACATGAGTAACTGAATCTGCACTGCAGTTCTTCGTGGTCATTCTAGTCTTGTGAAAGGTGTAGCTTGGGATCCTATTGGTTCATTTATAGCTAGCCAGTCGGATGACAAGACTGTCATAATTTGGCGAACAAGTGACTGGAGCCTTGCTCATTGAACTGATGGTCACTGGGCTAAATCTGTAAGTCAACAAATGACGATAAAAACTTCAACTTGCTCTTTTTTGCTCTACCTGCCATTTAACGAGCTACATTTTAAACTTTCATTTTCAGCTTGGCTCCACCTTCTTCAGACGGCTTGACTGGTCTCCTTGTGGTCATTTTATAACTACTACCCATGGTTTTCAGCAGCCAAGGCATTCTGCACCAGTTCTCGAGAGAGGGGAATGGTCTGCCACGTTTGACTTCTTAGGACATAATGCGCCAATCATTGTTGCTAAGTTCAATCATTCAATGTTTAGGAGAACTCCCTCCAGTTCTGAGGACTTGAAAACTTCATTGGTTGGTTGGGGTAATGGTTCTTCGAAAGTTGAAGGAAAAGATCTACAGCAGCCATATAATGTTATTGCAATAGGAAGTCAGGACCGAACCATAACCGTGTGGACTACAGCTAGCCCTAGACCTCTTTTTGTAGCTAAGCATTTCTTCACTCAGAGTGTGGTGGACCTCACCTGGTAACTTTAATACTTGGTGTCTTCATTTTCTTATTCCTCATGCCATGTTGTTGTTGCCTTTGTTATTTTGCATCTGTTTACTTATACCTGCACTCACCAGTTTTTCAAACTCTCCTGTTTGTAGGAGCTCTGATGGGTACTCATTATTTGCTTGTTCCTTGGATGGGACAGTGGCAACATTCCATTTTGATGTAAATGAAATCGGATATAAATTAACTGACGCTGAGCTAGATGATTTGAAGAAAAATCGTTACGGAGATGTCAGTGGTCAGCAGGGAAACTTAGCTGAGACTCCAGCACATTTATTGCTTGAAGCAGCATCTGCTAAACAAACTATGAGTAAAAAGACGCATACACTTGTTGCAGAGAGTCGGGCATCTTTGAAGCCTTCTGCTGATTTAGGGGTTGCTACAAAAAGTCGTAAGACTACTGTAAATGATGGAAAGAAAACCGATGATGCTATAAACACTATTTCGAATAAGGTGGTCTCTGCTCGGATGTCAAGTCTTATTAAGCAAAAAGAATACAGACGCCCTGATGATCGGAAAAGGATAATACCAGAAGCAGTTGGTGTCACTGCCCATCAGGAGAGAACTTCTCACTCTGAGGGTCTTCAGTTCCCTGTAAAATTGTTGGATCATAGTATGCATGATAATGGAGCAATAGATACTGATAATGGTATTAGAGAAGGATCCATAAGAAAAGCTATAGGTAGGAGTGCCGATCTAAGAGGTCGATGTGGTGTCACAGCTAGAGCATCTATTAGCGAGAACTTGGTTATCGAGAAGGTGCCAGCCTCTGGGAGTAAAGAAACAAGCATTAAGGTCGAGCGGATTGGTTAACTACCTTCTGGTAGTTTTCTTTCAATACGAGTATTTGATAAGAAACAAGGGGAAGATACAGTTTACTTGGAAGCTCGTCCAAGGGAGCATGCAGTCTACCACCGGCTAAATGGACACTGCAATGCCAATAGACCCTCAAGCAGAGTCGGACCTCACAAATCGAGCCGAAACTGCATCACAAACATCTGATCAGATGGATATAGACCCTCCTGCCTCAGATGCTGCTCTCTCAGCAAAAGAGAAGGATTCTTGATCTGGAACACTAAATGTTAACGTTGTTCGCCTTTCTTTTTCCGCTCAACCCGTGGAACTAAGCTCGATTCTAGGTAGTTTACAGTGATGACCGGCTCGTGAAGTACAGGAGCTGCAGCGTTGAAGCTCCAGTTCGAGGCATTGGTGTGATTTGAGGTACTTGAGAAGACTTGTGCAATGCATTGAGCTGATTTTGTTTGTAAAATTTATTGCCTTAGGCTCCCATTTTCAAGTAGGATGTAAAGTGATTCCATAGTGGGGGTGTTTGACTAAGTTTATAAGTTACTTAAAATAGCTTATAAGTTGTTTAAGATCTTATAAGTTCATTAAAAGTGTTTGAAAAATTAAGTTCTTTGAGTGCTTATAAGTTATAAAAATAAATTCTTAGAGCTTATAAGCTCTTCCAAAAACAAGTAGCTACACCCCAACTTATTTCTCTAACTTATAAGCTCTTACAATAAACTTGCTTATAAGCTCCAAGAGCTTATAAGTTCTTTAAAATAAGCTTAGCCAAACACCCTCAAAATCTTCACATCGGTAATTAAAGATAGGTTTTTAAATTTAATATGTTAACATTTTGACCGAATAACACTTTTCTTTTTGATTGAACCATTTTTCTGCAAGTTTTATAGGCAGAAATACAGTCTAATACAGTCACTAAATTGCCCATACTTTGTGTTAAATAATTGAGGAAGCTTTACTTTGAAATTTGTTGGCTTAAATTCACTTGTATTGATTACTCATTGATCAAATTAATTAATCAATTGAGATTTAGTTATCTACTCCCTCTCTACGGTATACTTTCATAAAATTGCCATACCTTATACCTTACATTTACCTTCGGTATGAAAAATTTCATACCGTTACTTACCATACTTTTCGGTATACCTTAGTTTCGGTATGAAATTTTTACACACCTATACCTTACCTTATTTTCGATATACCTTACTTTACTTTGGTATACCTTTTTTTTACGGTATACTTAAAAATTTATTTATTTAAAATTTAATTTATTTAAAACATAAATAAATAAAACATAAAGAACTATACGCTAAACAACACCTAAAGCAACCGACATGTGCATAATGGTTTTGGCGTAATAAAAAAACGATAATAATATATGTATGTATGTTATATATAATATAACTATTAAATATATATTCAACACTTCCAAGTAATCTATTTATCTTATATACGGCAACTAAATTTAATTTAATTAAAGGATTTCATTGAAATTTATTTGAATTATTGTGTTAATATTATAGTATATATTAATATTTTTATATATATAATTATATATATTGCAGGATTTGATAATATATACATATATATATGTATATATATTAAAAGTTTAAAATGTAAGTTACATAATTATCTTTGATAAATTATAATTATCTTTATTTTATGACTATTTTTAATAGCTTAAGAGATAGATTAAAGATATTGTTAGTATTATAGTCATAGAAATATTATATTATATTTATATTATTTAGGTGACAAAACTAGTAGTATATTACTAGTATTATTTAGATATATAACTTACTATGATAATATTAAACTATAATTTAATCTCATTTAATAAACTATATCAAATATGTATAATTATAATAAACTATGATGATATTATTAATTAATCTCATTTAATAAAACATAATTTGTATGATTACATTAAATAATGTAAACTATACATTATACTAAGTCACTAACAATGCATTTACTTATATAATATTATTATTATTATTATTATTAATTTTCACTATCATAGATTTACATTATTATCATGCTCTAATAATACTTGATTAAAATAAAGAAAATAAACATCAAAGAAGTTTAATAATAATGATACTTTAAAATTTAACTCCTTTTAACTAATTACATTGATATTAGAGTATATATGAATATGATTATATGAATTAGAATAATCATGTAAATTTATAATAGTGAAATTAAATATAATATTATAGTTATTTTACATTATTGTAAATTTACATAATTATTTTAATTCAATATTTGATAGTCTACGATGTAGATCTTTTTTTAATCAAATCTTATTATAAATGTGACATTCATATATTTGTTGAAAGTTCATAATATAAGTCACATAATTCATCTTTGATGCTTGTAAGTTATAACTACATTAAATATTGTTAGTATTATATAATTATATAACTACTATATCAGTATTACATAGTTATATTATGAGTCTTTGACTAATTAACTAATTATATAAAATATAGGTTAAATAATTATATTAATATTGTATATTTATATAACTAACTAAAATAATATTATACAATTATAATATAATATCATAAGTATCACTGTATTATTATATTATTTACTAAATTTAGACGTATAAACTTATGAAGTTGTTGATGCGATCATATACTTATATACTTACATAAGTTATATATTATAGTAAAATACAAAAATATGTAATTATAAAATACTAAATACAGGTATATACCGCTGTTACTGTATACACCGGTATATATCTTCTTTTTCGGTATATATTGCGGTACGGTATACGCCGGTATATCTCAATATTTGGAAAAGTCATACATTAATTTACCATGCCAAAAAGTTCGATATGGCATCATACCTTACTGAAAAAATCGGTATACCTTATATTCGATATTTTTCGGTACGGTATACCGTTTTTCGGTAAATTTTAACAGCCCTACCCCCATTTTTCATGACTCTATTTGACCAAAACTTCATAATTAGTATATGATGGTTGAAAGAAGTAGTCCTATTTATATGGTCCCTAATTAGTGATTAAGATAGTTGAAAGAAGTAGGTGATCATAAATAATATATATGACAATATCATATTCAAAGTACCGTTCACGTTTGTTTTGTTTTATAGGAGTATTATATTATTCTGCTTTATTTTTTATATTTTTTCCTAACATATCAGAAATGATTATTAGGATTATTAAAAATAGCAAATCATACAAAAAATAAAAACCCCATTTGTTCCCTTTTCACTTTAAGTTGAAAAAAATAATAATAAACGAACAATAATATTAATTTGTATATTATGTCAATTTTATGATTCTAATAATCATTTTAAGATGTTCTAATTATTCAGGAAAAAGAAGTTGACATTGCGTAATATAACTCTCTAATATTAGAATTATTTTAAAATCAATATAGTAATTTAATTATTATATACCAAGCCATCTGTCTCGCTAATAGGGGCTACAAGAAATCATACACGAACACTAAGAAAGTGAAGCGTTGCGTGTTAAAAAATATGAGTTAAATTTTGAAGGTAAAATTTATTTCCGTTTTGGAAAAGAGAACTTTTAATAAGACTGTCCAATAAAGAAATATAATTACATTTAACATTATATTTACACAGTATTATATCTCATTTTATAACTTTGATCCAAAATTATGATGATACTTAATTATTTTAATGGATTCATTTTTTAAAGAATTATTAATGACTTAAAATGAATAAAATGCGTGTGGATGTCAATTTTTAGCAAAATGTGGATAGCCAAATGCTAACAGATGCAGCAGCTCACCTAATGCTACTGCTATTAATTAAAAGCACCAAATAATAATAATATTAATAATAATAGTGTTAGTGTGGGATGGATAATATGCAATTAATTAATTTTCGTTAATTAACAAGAATCACTTTATATATATACCAACTTGACATATATATTTAGCATTTGTAAAATTAACAGTCAAAATCATATCATTGACATCAATTTAAATTTATTTATTATGCACAATAAATTAATGTACAAATTGATTAATAGGTCCTACAAATTGCTTTCATATTATAGCTATATATGAATCAAATTAAATTCACAAAATCAACCTTTCTTTTGAAAGGGGATTAATTAATTGATTGTTCGTCCAAATTATAATTGCAATAATGTACTTGGAATTAGGGCTCATAATCAGCTTGGGACCGTGTACTCGTCAATTTTATAGTTCCAGTCCTTTCCGGGTATCGGATTTTGAAACGAGAAAATTTTTAATTCGAGTTTCCCCTAGAAAGTGGGAACAAGTTTTGCGAACATGACCAAAACTACTCGAATTCAAAAAATAATTTTGCAACATTTCATATGTTTTTGTCGATTGACTATTTTTGAATTACACAAATTACCATTCATTGACAAATGATAGTTTCTAATTACGCAAATTGTCATTTACAATTATAAAATTAAATTTGTAACGAAGATCAAAAATTAAATTAAATTTGAAAATCTAAGATATTTTCGATCGAAATTCGAAACACTTATATCCAGAATTTTTCCAAAACTCTAATCCGGATCCTGCTTCTAAACCAAAAAAATTCAAGTTTCAGAATTCCAATTTCAATCGATACAAAAAATTTCCACGTTTTAATTATAAATTCTCATCCCCATTAAAAATTGAATGACACGTAATAAAAAAGGGGTTTCGTTAAAAAGCCTATTGCTAAAAGAAACTTAATTAACGAAAGCAACTACTCCCTTTTTTTTAATCCATTTCAGTTAAATGATATAGTTAAAGCTTTAACTTTCCCAAAAATAGAAAGAATCGTGTCTAATGAAAATTATGGTGATGGGTGTCACGAATTTCTATAAGTTGAATCCTAACATATTCTGACGAGTTAATAAAAGAAATATATATTACTTTGTTTATTTATATATAAAATATAAAATCCATAATCAAGTGATTAATTATAAGAACGAGCATGAGTAGGTTGCAACCGTCCAACAAAAAATAACTAAACACTTGTAATATTTTTGTTACTCCAAAATCCTATAATACTTCCCTCGCCTAACCTAGCTACTTTTTGTTTTTGTAGTAAACACTAAAAATTTGGGTAAGAAATATTAATGGTGATTTATTTCATTGCTAGCTTATAAGGTACTACATTTGTATGTGCTGTGTAATATTAATTTTTACCTTTTGCATGTTTGATTTTTAGTGTTAATTAGTTTCGTACCACCTTCCGCGGCAGAGATACGACTGATCTGTTAATGTCCTATAATACACAAAGATTGATAGTCACTATAATTTTCATTATTTTTGTATTGAAAAAATATTAAACAATACATAATCAATATAAACTCTATTTTCGAAAATTGATAATAAATGTTTTATCGAAAATTTATTATTTATTTATATGATAAACTGCGGCTATATTGAGATGCACATACATGTGATTATTTTTAGTATGCAGATTATAAGTGTGATATTTTAATTTTAAGATGGAATTAATTAAATTATGCATTATATGATAATGATGATGAGTTAAAATGGGTATGCATCTGCAATCTAGCTACCAAAAGAAATGTACTATGACTTTGGCGTGCACTCAATCCCTTTTTATTACTACTACTTTATTAAGTTTGGGACCCAAAAACTATAAACCTCTTCATCTGCATATTACTGCACCTTATCCTTATTTTCGTCAACAGAAAGAATTAATATACCAACTTCATTAATCCAATATCTTAGCAGACACTACATGTTTATATATATATATATATGGTCATTCCTCTTTGCTACTTCAATATCACCATAAACTCTACATCTCTCTTTCTCTCCCTGAAGTCTGATCTTGCTCAAAAGTTCAATGGAGTTGGGCAGTATTCTTCAGTTCTTTGAAAATAGGTCCATTCTTGTCACTGGAGCCACTGGCTTTCTAGCAAAGAGTACTTTCTCTCTCTCTCTCTCTCTCTCAATATATATATATATATATATATATATATGAAGCACACTCTCATATGCGATATATTGATTGGAAAAATGGTGCAGTTTTTATTGAGAAGATATTGAGAGTACAACCAAATATCAAGAAACTCTATCTCCTTTTGAGGGCTTCAGACACTAACTCAGCCATGCAACGTTTCAACAACGAGGTTTTTTTCCATGAGTTATAATATATAACTGAAATTGAATAGTTCATTAATATACATATGCATGCACAGATTATATCGAAGGAATTATTCAAGGTGTTGAAGGAGAAGCATGGAGAAGATTTGAGAAGCCTAATATCAGAGAAAGTGAGAGTTGTAGCTGGAGATATTTGTTTTGAGAATTTAGGAGTGAAGGATTCTGTTTTGTTGGAGGAAATGTTCACTCAAGTTGACGTTGTGGTTAACTTAGCTGCAACCACCAATTTTGATGAAAGGTGCTTACTTAACATTCAATAAAATTTAATTAATCTATCTTGAATTCGATTATTACATGATTAGATATATAAACTGAATATGCATGCAGATATGATGTCTCACTTGGAATAAATACTCTTGGAGCCAAACACGTCTTAAATTTCTCCAAAAACTGTCACAAATTGAAGATTCTGCTACACGTGTCCACTGGTAAGCATTGCTCCTAATTTAATTAATGGATGTTAATTAATCTCAAATAATATATATTGAATGAAATATGGCACTTTGCAGCATATGTATCTGGTGTAAGAGAGGGACTGATATTGGAAAGCCCTTGTTTGATGGGGGAGACTCTGAATGGGACACGTGGACTTGACATTGAAGCAGAGAAGAAACTGATTGAAGAAACCCTAAAACACCTCAAAGCTAATAATACTTCTCAAGACTCCATCACTTCTGCCATGAAAGACTTGGGAATTCAAAGGTAATTGATTTCTTGAATTAATTACTTCATTTATTTTGTGCTTGGTGGTTAATTATTGTCTTCTTTTGATATACAGAGCAAGGAAATTTGGATGGCCAAACACGTATGTTTTCACAAAAGCAATGGGAGAAATGGTGTTGGGAGAGTTGAAAGGAAACATGCCTCTTGTAATAATTCGTCCCACAATTATTACTAGCACTTACAAAGAGCCTTTCCCTGGTTGGGTCGAAGGTATCAGGTATAACTAACTAACTAACTTAACTACCTAGTAGTTAACTAACTCAATCTCTTTCTTGATAAATAATGATAAACTTGTTATTTGGTTATTAGGACTATTGACAGCTTAGCAGTAGGCTATGGTAAAGGAAGACTCACTTGTTTTCTGGGCGACCCCAACACCGTTGTTGATGCGGTAACCTAACATCATCCTTTTATTTCGGAGGTTTCCAACCCGACCCGCCTCGGCCCAACTTAATATCCATCGAGGCCGGGTTCGTGTTGAAATCATTTGATAGCTCAACTCATAATGTTTGCATACGGTTCTTTTTACAGATTCCAGCAGATATGGTGGTGAATGCAATGGTGGTGGCGATGGCGGCCCATGCGAGCCAACCCGACGAGAGCATCTACCACGTGGGGTCGTCGGTGTCGAACCCGGTTAAGTTCTCATGGATACAGAGCTACGGTCACCGCTACTTCACCGCACATCCGTGGGTCGACAAAAACGGAAACCCTGTCATAGTTGGGAAGGTCACCGTTTTCAACACCATGGAGAGTTTCCAAAGATACATGACCATCCGTTATTTTCTCCCCTTGAAGGTATGCATACTATGAATCTTGATTTACTTTATTTCTCTCTCAAAAAGCAAAAAAAAAAAAACAAACAAACAAACTTGAATTCCTACCTGCCTCCAATGATTCTTGCATTGTGTTGTGATGTGATTAGGGGCTGCAAATGCTGAACACTGCCTGCTGCCAGTATTTCCAGAGATCGTACCTTGAGCAGAACAGAAAGATCAGGTTCGTGATGCGGCTGGTCGACCTCTACGTGCCGTATCTGTTCTTCAAAGGATTGTAAGTGAAATACGAGACGCGATACGAGTCGAGGGGTTCTGGCATTATCTAAAGCGTTTACTGATCTTGATTTATGTTTTGCAGCTATGATGACATGAACACAGAGAAGCTAAGAAGAGCAGCAAAGCAGAGCTGTGTGGAGGCAGAGATGTTCTATTTTGATCCTAAAGTCATAAGTTGGGATGATTATTTCATGAATACTCACATTCCAGGAGTAGTGAAACGAGTATTCAGGAATAACTAATTAGTTTATTTAAGTATTGATATTATTGTGTTTCCAAGTTCCATTATTTTTATTATTTAAAGCATCCCATGTGTAACAATTTATTATTTCTACTTATGTATTAATCGAGTTGGTGTTTTGTAAAAAGTAATTATATGAGTTTTTTTTTTCAATGCATAACAAATACACAAGAATGAGAAACACAATAATGATTTGATAATTAAAATATCCCTTATCAATTTCAATCCATCTGAACTCGCATTGTGAAATATATTGAACTTTCAAAACTAACACCATAGTTACCATCTTCTTAGTTCAGAAAAATGGTTACACTCTCAGCTCTCGTCGTCTCTTGATCTTCTCGCGCACAGCCAAGTACGTGAAGACTCGTCCGCAATTTCCCCAGCTAAGGGTATATGCCATGATCCCTTTTCAGATTCCTATAAATCACAAAACAGTGGAAGAGCTCAACAGATACTGTGAAAGATCTTTCGTAACAACTCATTGTACATAGGAGTAGGTTGATATATTTGCTAGCATCCTTAGCGCAACTTGTATGTATTACCTCGGGAAACTTAATGATCGTCGTATTATATCAGAGTAGCATGAAAGATCCAAAAGATTTAAAAAGTATTAACCGCCAAGTTGTTTACCTGGATGATGACAGAATAGGAAGGCGGCATAATAAGCTTTAGACTGCCTTTTACGAATGTATACCGGACCTGCAATACAGAAGTTGGGGATATAATTCATGATAAGTAATCTAACAAGAGATGATATGATTTCTCCAAGTGAAAATTACAAAATCTATCCTGAAGGTTAGCTTGATTACAAAAGAAAACCAGCAACTTTCAAAACCTTACAAATTCCATAGTCCTTTTAATTTAGTGGTACTATCTACAGAATATTGTTTCTTGAATGCTTCTGAGACTCAGCAGGATGATGCATTCTCACCATTGTATCCATGTCTTTAGTATTCAGTATTAAGGACGCTAAAAAAAGACAGGAAAACACACGAAGAACAAGTGCTTTTTTTACCTGATGTCTTTCTTTCCATCTGAAGAAAAAATTGCTGCCAAGGAGCTCAAAAATATGATCTCTCATTTCATCATTCGTCACAAGCAAGCACTTCAATTTCACAGCAGCGTAAAGCCAATACCTGAGTTATTGTAAAATAAGAGACGCAAAATAAACATTACACATGGTAGAAGCTAACAAAATTGCAGAAAAAGAAAAGGTGTGACCAAGATCTGACTTTGATATACAGTCCGTAACAAAAAATAAGCATAAAAAACCAAACAAGCATAGGAGATTTCACCCTACACAGGGTCATATGTACCAATCGTCATTGGATCCATAAGGTGTTTCATATACAACTCCTTGATCTATCCACTCGTCAACAAGCTCTCTTTTAGAAGCATCCTCGAGTAGAGATCGCACGCGTTTCTTATGCAACAACACAAGTGGCCATTTTTCTGTCTTGTTATGTACTTCTTTTACAACAGCATCAAGCTGCTCTATAAAGAATCGAGAAAAATAGAAGATGAGTGGTATTAACTCTTTTGAAATTCTGCACAAAGGAGGCAGTGCCATAGAAAAACTTTAATTTTAGAACCTGTGCAATACTAAATCCGCCCTGAGCAAAGTTCTGCTGGTATAGTCCAACATTTGCTCCATCTACTAAAGTTTCATATCCAGAATGTTGTTCCAGCCATTCCTTAAAAATCAATCGGCAAACGTCAGAATCCACAGATGCTTAAATTGGACTTATTTTGTCAAATGAGACATGAAGCAAGACATTATTTTTTTTCTTGATGCGCTTGGTTTTCAGTCAATAATGACTCAAAAGACAGTATTTTATGCTCAAAGTACCCCAGTTTGGTTGATATGCAAGGACACCAACCTTCAATACTGGCATTATACAAAGCGCAAAAATTGAAGATTAAACAAGAACAAAATATTTTGACATAACCTGAAACTCCTTAAAATTTGATTGATGTTCTCTTTTCATGGCTAAAGAAGCAATTGATTGTGCAAACTTATCAGTCTCTGCTCTATCAATATCAACACAGACCAATTGCTCATGGCAGGCACAACACCTTCCATCTGTGGCAGCATTCGTTCTCTTCAGGACCCACTCACCCTTACCAAGCCACCCAAGTCCGTGCCACCCACCTCCATTTCTCACTACGGCTTCCTTGATCTGATCCTGATCCAAACTAACTAAACCAACTTCAGCAGCCTTCTTCCCAGAAAACCAACTCTCTATGATTGCCATTATCGACTCTTCAACCCCTCTTGCTATCCTTCTTAGTTTGTGCAAATACTCGTAAACCTTGTCAGCCCTCCCCGTCATTACGCTCACCTTCGGAAACAAAAGGTAAATCATCAATATTAAGCAAGCCCCTAACTTTCTTGCACTAATATAAATACGCTGAAAAAAAAGTAGAAGAAACATCTATCTCACCCACCATAGACAGCTAAAGAAATACATAGCATAATACATTATAAATTTTCGCATATACACGGCAAGAACGATAACAAATGAATCAATGAATTAAGTGAATAGAAAATTACACAGCTCCACTCGAATCAAGCACATAATTCACCAATTACAAGAAAATAAAATTAAAGCTAATATTTTTTCGAATTATAAATTTAACTGTTTATGCAAGCTGAACCAACTCAAATCAGAAAGTTAAAAAGTTACAACCTTCAGCAATGCCGCGAGCTCAGATTCCTCCAACTGCAGCCCCACGGATACCACGTGCTCCTCCACTTCATAAGCCCTATCTGCCGCCCCGGCGCCGCAAAAGCAATTCAACGCCGGCGTGAAAGTCCTAAGCTTGGGCGTAATCCCATAATTCTCCACGCTTTTCGCAAGAACAAACGCGTAGTCTCCGTCTCCGTTCGCCGCCGCCAACCGGGCCACAGCCGTGAGCGTCGCCTCGTTTGGCTTCATGTTCACATTGTTATGGTTGCGGAACAACTTGAACCCGAAATCAATCGCGGGTTGCCGGGTATCAGGGCTGGATAGGGCTTCTGAGCAAATGTAAAGGAAGGAATTGAGGTTACTAAGAGTGAGGGTTGGAGACGCGGAGGATTCGTATAGAGATATGGCGGCGGAGAGGTCCTTCGACTTGGAGCACTGGTCCAGCGCCGACCGGAACTGCGCTTCAGGTGACAATTTCTGCTTCTTCCGCCGTGAGTTCTGGTGGCTCATGGCGGCGTAATGTGGTGGTTACCGGAAGTATGTGGAAGCCCTAAATTGAGTCCCAAATTCAAAACTTATTTTTCACTAAATAAGTAAATATCTATTAAATATTTGTTAATTGTTGAATTTTATTTTCAAGACTAGTTACTTATATTTATATAACTGATTTTTGTAAGAAATAAAGTAATTAGTGGGCCTCTATGGAATGGGCCGTGCAGTGTATATTGTTGAGCTCAGCCCAAAATAAGTATGTACATCCAAAATATTTTATTTATTTGTGATTATTCTAAATCATATTGATATTATTTTGAATGAAATGGCCAATCTTATACTTCCAATTATTAATGACATCTTTACTATATTGGTGTGTCGCAATAATAATGGCTCGTTTCTAAAAAATAAAATATTTTATTTTTAAAAAATTAATCAATTTTATTGGACTCACCACTTTACACATAAAAAATCACTTTTTGAATATTTGTGTCTAAAAACAACGTGCCATTAATATTAGGACGGAATGAGTATAAATCACCTCAACTATTATGCATATAAATTATTGTTTGAATCAAGTATTGGAGAGAGAAAAAAAAATATAAAAGCCATAGCTTTGGTAGCCATATTTGCATGATTGAAAGAATGTATCGTCATGTCACATGATTTGAGAAGATTTGTTGAATCAAATATTTTTATTTTTTTGTACCGTTGAAATTAGTCTAAGAAAATTATGCGGTTAATTTTTTAAAAAGAAATTCTTCAAGCAATAGACTAATGTTTAAGATGGATAAGGTGAATTAAGATTTAGTGACAGAAACAAAAAAACTAATAATCCATAAGTGATCAGTTACATTAATAAATTCATCACACATAACATAATTAATTATTTAAAATATAAAATATTATTTTATATGTTTTAAATTTTGAATTTTAATAATATCATGGGCATGTCATGAATCATGATTTTATTAGTGAATTAGAAAATGTTAGCATGATATAATCATGACAGGTTGCACAATTCCAAACCTTGTCTGTCTATATATATTATGGAGTAGTAATTTGCCCAATTCACATATCACTACTTGATATTCTGTTGAAGTAGTAAGATAAAGAAAGCAATGGAGTTTCAAAGCATTCTTCACTTTCTTGAAAACAAAAGTATTCTCATCACTGGTGCCACCGGCTTTATTGCAAAGAGTGTAGTATTCTCTCACTTTATCCATCTCTTTATCTCTCTTTCTTTGAGCCAGCTGCAATAATAGGGTTTTGGTGCACATATAATGCAGTTTTGATAGAGAAGATAATGAGAGTTCAACCAAATGTGAAGAAGCTTTATCTTCTCTTGAGGGCTGCAGATTCTTCATCAGCTTCTCAACGCTTCAATAATGAGGTAATATATATATATGTGTGTGTGTGTGTTCTTATGATCACCTTGCTTTTGATTATATACACGACATATATACAGATTTAAGAAAATGGGAATCCATATATCATTCTCTAGCAATTTTGACTATGACAGTGGATAGATCTTAATTAACATGTGTGAATCTTGATGAGAAAAATTGTTGTTGAATTAGGTGATGGGGAAGGAAGTGTTTAAAGTGGTGAAGGAGAAATATGGTTTAAAGCTGAAAACCCTTGTGGAGGAAAAGGTGAGTGTGCTATGTGGTGACGTCACGCTTGATTCCTTTGGGTTAGAAACCTTTGCTTTAGACAAGCTCTTTGGAGAAGTGAATGTCGTCATCAACTTAGCTGCAACTACTAATTTCGATGAGAGGTAATATATATATATATATATATATATATATTAATTCTTGACGGGAACTATGAACCAATTTGAATCGTTAATCTTTGTATGATCTATAGTTCATATTAATTATATATTAAATTTATGATTAGAATGTATTGAAATTATAATGCATTGGTTAATAAATAAAAATACATTATCATGTTATAAGATTCTACGTGTAATACATCAAAATAATGCGTAACATATGTTCCATTTGCTCTTTCACTTTATGACTACTTTATTCATCTTTTTCTGTTTTTGGAGTAAAATCTCCAGTGAATTCTTTATTCCATTTGTTTCTAAATGAACATATCTATATGTATGATTGAGAGAATATATATTGTACAACCAACTCCGTGATAGAGAATATATTCGGACTGTTTCGTTAAATATAATTTGTTTCTTTTTAAAAATCTTTAATTAAATATAAAGTTAAAAAGTAAAGTTTAAGTGAGACGTATAACATAAATAAAAATACAATATTAAATCTCATCTAATGTTTTCATTTACGTTATATTTTTCTATTAAAGTTGGCATATATAGTTATGAGGGTATTTGAAAATACTTAAACTCAATTAGTGAAGGCACATCATATAGATTTGAATTAAATGCATGGTTTTATGATATCTATATAATATATTGTTAGATAATGTAAGGAATATATTAAATATTTAAGATGCTTAAGCTTAACTACTCTTTATCATAACTTTGTTGATTAAAAATACATATTTATTCTTTTATTTGGACAGATATGATATTGCCATGGGAATCAATACACTTGGACCTGCAAATATTTTGAACTTTACAAATAAATGCAGTGAGTTGAGGGTCTTCCTTCACGTTTCCACCGGTATGTATATGCATATTCTTCACTTATTATTATTATTATTTTTTATTTTTTAAGACAAAACATGCATGAGCTACTAAATAGTGTAGTAATAATAACTTTATTAATTATCTCAAAATTTAGGTATTTTCAAAATAAATATTTTTCTCATCATTACTTTTAGATTTAACTAATACTTCATCCGTCCCACTAAACTTGGCACGTTTTATATTTAATTGAGTGTATTAAAATAATAAAACGTGTCAAGTTTAGTGGGACGGAGGGAGTAATATATTACTTTTTTTCAATCATGTTGACGTTGTTGTGTGATATAAACGTATCATTTTGAAATATTTTTATATTATGTTGATATATTTATAAGATATGTTAGTTTTTGCATGCATAATTAAACTTAAGTCCAATCAAAGAAGGTTACGTGAAAAAACAAACAAATTAAACCCATCAATTAATTTATTTGTTTACCAAATTAAAAATATATGAAAAAATAAAAATTGAAAATATGCAAATCTTAACACAATTAAACCCTAATGATAATTAGCAAGCCGGCCAGAGCCTGTCCAACAAGCTATATATAACAGGACCCAAAATTTTATTCATATCAATAGGCTGAAGTTATATAGAAGCAGCACTCACGTAGGAGAAAGTAAGAGACGAAACAAAAACTAATAAAATTATTTTACAATCCTCCATATCTAGCTTTGTACCAACTTCACAAAATAATTTGCGTATTTAATTTTATATTTTGTAAGATATTATCGTAATATATTATTATTTTTAAATTATATTTTAATAAAATTTAAAAGTCTAGTTTTATCATTAGCATGGAGCCTCAGTTTTGATTGAGCTGGACCTGATAATTAGTACGTGTATGAAGAAAATTAATATGTGGAGCACACATAGGATTCGATAAGCTCGTTGAATAACACTTTATTTGTATGACACATGACGTGGAATAGAGGAATTAATTATTAGATGAATTATTTCAGCAAATACTATAGTCATGCAACACGCTTAATGATCAATCAAGACGATGTGACATAGTAATAGTATTATTATTATTATCTAATGCATGCTTGGAATTAATTATATGGTCCGATTTAATTCAATCATTAATTGATATATTAATTATGATAAATCATATTTAGCATATGTGTGTGGAGAGAAGGAGGGACTAATTCTTGAGACGCCATTAAAGTTGGGTGAATCTCTAAATGGGACACGTGGACTGAATATCGAGAGGGAGAAGAAAATCATTGATGACAGATTAGCAGAGCTACGAAGTGATGGAGCTTCAGACAAAATTATTACATTAGCGATGAAGAATTTAGGCATTGAAAGGTTGGTCAAAAATAACAAATTATGATAATTAAGTAAATCTTGAATTTAATATAATTAATTGATTGATTTGCAACAGAGCAAGAAAATATGGATGGCCAAATACTTACTCATTCACAAAGGCAATGGGAGAAATGTTGTTGGGGGAATCAAAAGAGATTAATATTCCTTTGGTAATAATTCGACCTACTATCATCACTAGTACTTTCAAAGAACCCTTTCCCGGTTGGCTCGAAGGGGTCAGGTAATAAAAGTAAATTTTAGTTTAAATTTATTAATTGCTGTTGTTCTTATTCTTATAAATTTAATTATTATTCTAATTAATAATTAATATTGTTGATTTTTGGCAGAAATATTGATAGTTTCGTGGTTGGATATGGAAAGGGTAAAATGAGTTGCTTTCCCGGAGATCCACAAAGTATAGTGGACTTGGTTAGTACTTAGTAGTAATATTCATAATTCTTTTTTTTACCTTATACTAAATTTTATGTAATACATAAATAAAGTATTATAATAGATCATCCGGTCAGAATCTGGTATTTAATGTTTCGGTTCATGTTCCAAAACCGTAACTATTAATTTTAACGGTTCTTGTCCGAATGCATTGAGCACAAAGTAATGCATGCATGCAGATTCCGGCAGACATGGTGGTGAATGCTATGATAGCTTCAATGGCAACGCACGCCGACGAAGCGGCTCTAACAATCTACCACGTCGGATCATCCATGTCGAACCCGGTTCCCTATTACCGTCTTCAAGATTACGGGTTCCGCTTCTTCACAGAGCGGCCGTGGATCGACAAAAACGGAAAGCCCGTCATTGTTGGAAGGGGCACACCGTTGGGTACTAGGAATGTTGTCCGAAGATACATGGAACTCCGTTACTTGATTCCTCTTAAGGTCTGTGCCGAATTATAACATATCATCAATATTATTTTGTATACAACAACAATAGTTAATAAATTGTGTTTTGATGGAATTAAGTTTGTTTCTTTACGATTCAGATCCTCGGCCTAGTGAACGCAGTAAGCTGCAACTATTTCGAAAAGAAGTATCTAGATCTTTCTAGAAAGGTCATGTTCTTGATGCGTTTGGTCGAACTATTTACCCCTTATGTCTTCTTTAAGGGCGTGTAAGTTTATAAACTTTTGCACGTGTGTTAATTTCATTTTGAATAACTTCACAATAAATCCCATTTCGTTAATTATGTGCATTTACGTGCAGATTTGATGACACGAACACTGAAAATTTGAGAAGGGCAATGGAGGAGAGGTACTGTCGAAATGGAATTGGTGAAGATGAGACATTTTACTTTGATCCAAGAAGCATAAATTGGGATGATTATTTTGTGTACACTCACATTGCTGGTGTCGTCAAATATGGTTTCACGAGGTGATTACTAACTACTAATAGATCGAGCATGTTAATTTAGAGATTTTATGTTACTATTTACGCTAGTTTGGGATTGAATTATTTAAATGTAACTATGATACATATGTTCTTATGTAAGATTGTGTATGGTTTCTCATGTTATATAATCGTTCCCCTACCCGCAACGGGCATAATTTAATGTGTATATGACTAATGTAACATCACATATCACGTATATAAATAACAATTTTTTGATAAACGTTTATTAATTTTCATTTTCCGATAAAAATTTATTAATTATGGTATAATTAACTATTTATTTTATATAAAATAATAATAAATGAATTGTAGTAATTCATATATTTATGTGACACTGCCACTTCAGGCGCGCAGACAAAGAAACGGTCCTAATTATATAGTAAACCATATAAAAGAAAATATTGATGATGGCTAATTTATTACATTGGGTCGTTGAAACTAAGCCCAAACGGCCTCTATGCAGTAAATGGGTTCGTTTGGTGGTCCAATGATGATAAATTTCTAAGTAATAATTCCATCAAAATCTTCTCATCTATTCAAGGTACTTGCATTTATTTTCAATTTTTGAAAGATGGATGCTAATTAAACGAAACAACCAATTAAAATTAGATAATATAACAAATAGTGAACCAAAAAAATAGAAGACTGAATCTCATCTTACCAAATGAAACACTAATTAATTAGATAAAAGAGATATTAACAGCCGACATAAATATCTTCACTACTACCCCTTTTAATAAAAAGACAAAAAAAAGAAAATAACCGCTTCCCAAAGCATGTTTCTCGAAATAGGAGGGAAGTACATGCGAAGAGATGCATGTCGACATCATCGTACACTCCAAATCATGATTAATATTCTCATTCAAAACGTGCAAAATGTGATTATGCCAATTTTTCTTGCAGGTAAATGTCGGTGATCGATCTTTCAAAAGTAGTGTGATTAGTTGTGTTGCTCTTTTACTAGTTAAGTGTTAATATGCAAATCATATGAGACATCGACTTCAAATTGGATTTCACACTCCTTTTATTTTGCACGTGTATAAATTCTTTTGGGAATAATAGTACGTAATAACATGACGCCAAGATTTAGTAGCTACACACAGAAGGATTGATTCAACTTGTGGTTTGAGAAATATTGCAATTCAATGTATGCATGTTTGAATATTAGTAATGTTTCAATTACAAGTTTGAATTGATCAAAAGCTGTCTAGAAATCCGATTCTCGAAGAGGGCTAGCTGCTGTCTAAAATTGATTTTTTTTTTCAATTGAACTTTTAATTAAATATTGGGATTTAAAATAATTTACATGCTCCACAAATTTATTCCACGCGTAGGGATGTTTTGCAAGAAGTAGAATTTTATGCATTGAAATGCTACCCAATTTTATGTTCATGTATTACACTTTTTAGGACAAATGTATGTATTAACTATTCAGAAGTGGAATCACGCACCTCCAATAAGGAGGGTTCTATGTGTATCGTATCCGAAAGAGTTTATGAGAGTGTGGCATGTCTCAGTCGAATAGGGACTGCATTATCATTATTAACGAGAGGTGCATCATCTTTTCAAGTGACCTCTTTATATAAACTTCAAGTTTAAGCGTGTTTGGCTTGCATCAATATATATTATGATGGGTGGTCACATGAAATCATAAGTGAGAACAAAGAAAACTGTGAAAGAAAATGTTGGTATGTAGAGCTAGTACGTCAATTATGGTGGGCGCTCACCATCCAATATTTATCCAACATTTACTAAGTTGTTTTTATTAGTAGCTCAACTTAAAATGTGTTGGAGAAATCAAATTTTGAATTCCAATTAATATTGTCCTTCTTACAACAGATATGAACTTATTTTTATCGAACACTTTTAGTATTTAGGGTTTGTTAATTATTCCTGATCATTTTATACAAATTGTTCATTCTCCGGAGAGGAACGAGGAAGGAAGAGGAACGGGAAGAAGTAATATTAAAAGTATATATAGTTTAAAAATAGGATGTATGAATTTTATATCGGAGTAAATTATAGATGTATCATTATTTTGAAAACTATATAAATAAAATAGTTAAAATCGATAGACACCATATTTTTTTTCCAAAAGTTATTTCTTTTTTTAGATTAAACTACTGTAATTAGTTATGACTATTCAAAGTGTAAAAGGAGCATTTTCGAATGAGAGGAAGGAGTATTGTCTCCAGTCAAGGATGAGGAACAATGTGAAAAGGACTGAGGCATAATAATGTACTGGTATTCAGACATGAGTTTTGACCAAGCACAAAACAACCTTTTCTACATATTACGACTTGTACATCAGTTAATATTTGTTAGGACTTAGTAAAATAAATTACTCACTTTGTCTCATTTTGACCAAAAAGTTCTTACATATTTGATCAAAGTGAAAGTGAGACTAACGAAGTGAAACGGATGAAATAATAAAATAGCTTTATAGCTTGGACTTAATGTGTTAATGTGCCCGAGCCGAATTTTGAATATTTTACATATGTTATATACACATTAGATCATGAAAATCGAATTCGAATGTAAATTACAAGTCAAATTTAACTTGAGCATGAGCTCGTATATTCCATCCAGCTCAATTCGACAACAAAAAAATAATGAAAAAGATAGCCCTATGCATGTAATATTGAATCATATAAGTAAGGAAAATGGAGGAAATTAATTAGTGTAGATTAGAATAGAGTGCAATGTGTAATATTGAATCAAATTATTAGTATTGAATTGAATGATATGATTAGTAGTTTGTGATTAATTACGTACTCACACACGCACGCAACAGTAATCGGTGAGATATTTTGTAGTAATGCGCAGGTTAAATGGTGTCGTATCAAGTGCTATATTTAGCGGCACGCGTTTTTCATGCCTATTTCTGCGTTTTCTCCTCGTGCCTTTTCTGTCTCAAATGGACCACTCTCCTAAATCCTAATCACCCTCTCTTTAGCTGTCTAAATATAACTCAAATCAATAAACAAATTATCAAAATAAAACCCACCCACCAATTTAAACTCCAAACCCGAACCGACCGACCCACTATTTTCCAGCACCACATGCTTAAATCTTAATGCTTAACTAACATTACACTACAATCCAACAATATATAATCACACCTTCACCTTCCATTCTCACACACTTCCCCTCTCTAGCTCTAAAATCACATCCATGGCGCTCGAATCTCTTTCTGACACGTGGCTGCTGCAACTCAGCCTCGCAGTCTTCCTCTTCATCTTCTCCGCTGTTATGATATTTCTAGCTAGGCTGAAGCCTTCGTGCGGCTGTGAAACGTGCCGGACATTTCTCACTTCTAAATGGACTCTAGAGTACAACAATCTCTGCGACTGGTACTCCCATCTTCTCGCGGAGTCTCCCACCGGAACCATTCACGTTCATGTTCTCGGAAACGTGATAACGGCGAATCCAGAGAACGTGGAGCACATGCTAAAGACGAGGTTTGATAATTACCCCAAGGGGAAGCAGTTCTCCGCCATTTTAGGCGATCTTCTCGGCCGGGGGATTTTCAACGTCGACGGCGATCTGTGGCGGTTTCAGCGGAAAATGGCGTCGCTCGAGCTCGGGAGTGTGTCTGTGCGATCTTACGCCTTCGATATTCTTAACTCTGAGATTCAATCGAGGCTCATTCCGATTCTTCAATCCGGTTCCGATTTCGATTTGCAGGATATTTTCCGGCGGTTCTCGTTTGATAGCGTGTGTCGATTTTCCTTCGGATTGGACCCTGGTTGTCTCGCGCCGTCGCTCCCCGCCTGCGACTTCGCGGCGGCATTCGACCTCGCGTCGAGGCTCTCGGCGGAGAGGGCGGTGGCGACGTCGCCGCTGGTGTGGAAAATCAAGCGCTTCTTCAATTTAGGGTCGGAGAAGAGACTGAAGCAAGCCGTGAAATTGGTGCACGAGCTCGCCGACGGCGTGATCCGACACAAGAGGGCGGAGCTGGATGGCGGCGCCGCCGCGCACGGGGATCTCCTTTCGAGATTCATGGAGACGACTGACGACGAGGTCTTCCTCCGCGACATAGTGGTGAGCTTCCTCCTTGCCGGCCGCGACACGGTGGCGTCGGCCCTCACCGCTTTCTTCTGGCTGCTCAGCCGGAACCCCGCCGTCGTGGCGGCGATCCGCGAAGAATCCGATCGCGTAATTGGTGACGAGACGGCGAGCTTCGTGCAGCTCCGCGAAATGCACTACCTGCAGGCGGCGGTGCACGAGAGCATGCGGCTGTTCCCGCCGGTGCAGTTCGACTCCAAGTTCTGCGAGAACGACGACGTTTTACCCGACGGGACGTTCGTTTCGGGAGGAACTAGGGTTACTTACCACCCCTACGCGATGGGGAGAATGGAGCGGGTTTGGGGCGAAGATCGCCTAGAATTCGAACCGTCGAGGTGGCTCGAGAACGGGATTTTTAAGCCGGAAAGCCCGTTCAAATACCCGGTTTTTCAAGGCGGGGTTAGGGTTTGCTTAGGGCAGGAAATGGCGTTGACGGAGATGAAATCGGTGGCCTTGGCCATCATTAGGAAGTTCGATATCACAGTAGCCGGGTCGGGTCAGGCTCCGAAGTTCGCTTCCGGGCTGACCGCCACTATCCGAGGTGGTCTACCTGTCGCTGTCAAAGAGCGCAAGTACACGAGTTCATGATAATGATCAACTTCAATTTTTGCGCACGTGTCAGATATGCGTGGACAAAACGACTGCGTTTTGTACGTATGAATTGCGGCGAAGCAAGATGAAATGAGGGTACAAACTACAAAGTACAACACTTTCAAGCACGAGGTGATGACGAAGTACCTTTGGGCCTTAGAGCAACACTATATGGTGTGATTGTTGCTTGGATTATTCGATATTCTTGCCCCTACATTATTAAGGCACGTGGATTAAAAGAAATCATTAGTGCAATGATTTGTGTGTATCGATTTAAGCAGGGGTATAAATGTAAGTATACAATGATGAATTAGGACTCATGTGCTATGTAGAATGAGATAAACCGTGTTAATTTTTTTATAGTATGATGTATCAATATTATGTTTGCTAAATTGTATCACTCTATCTTAAGGGATGCATATTAATATCATCATATACTTGATGGGTGAAATTATAATTTACATCACCAATACTAGCTATTTGTGTCAACGAATGTTAATATTTTACTATAACAAATTTTGACCTACATAATGTGAACATATCATCATATAGTGCGTAGAACAAACAAAACACTATACCCTTTTCTCCAAGTTGCAAGACATATTAGTTGGAGAAAGCCAAAATAGACAAAGCCAAGAGTTTCGTTCACATTATATAATTCCAGAATTTTATACTAATTTATTAGTTACACACACATATATATATTATTATATATAATTTATATGTGTAACTTGGATCGTATACTATTATATAGCCAAATATTTGGAACCGCTACACGTGAATGTACACATTTTAGCTTCATCCAAAAGTCGAATGTATATTATATATGCTTACTTATATATCTTGAATATCATGTCCCATCCTTTTGGACTTTTAAGCACATGTATCAATATTATTGAATAATTTAGTTAATTACTTAAAACAATATGGAGCCTACATATATAAATATATAGCGTTCACACACATGATCGCCCAAGGTTTCTGTTGATCAATACCATACCACTATTGTGTCACGTCTCAACACTCGACCAAAGTACACAATTCAATAAAATAAAGTAATTAATAATACATGAAATTAATATGTAACGCAATTAAGAAAGACGTCAACTAGCAATAATATAATTCCTGTTAATTGAAATTATGTAGGGCAAACATGGATAATTAATGTTTGCACACATAATTAACAGTGTCGTATTCAAATTGCTTGTATCTTAGTATCCAACATTACTAACGGTCACTATTTATTTATTTTTCTTCTAATGTGCTATAAACTATTCCAAACGACCAGATCAAGTCAATTTTAATGCCGTATATAATATTTTTCTAATTAAATTAATATTATTAAATTTGAGATGATTAGTTTTCCATTTTCTTTCAAGAAGTAATGAAGTACTAGTTGTATTAGATAAAGTGCTATTAGTCAACACTAATATAAATCTTAATACACCACCGCCCATATATATCCCTTTGTGCACATTAATTTAACTGTGCATATTATCATTTATATTTAATAAAAAAATGGGTAGGAATTGATTAGCTTATGGGTGTATAATTAAATTACAATTCACATGCAAGTGTACATACGAAATTAATATACAATCGGTTGTGTTAGAATAATAATAATTGATACTGCAATTAGCAAACAACCTATTGATTATAATATGAAAATATTAAACGAGAGATATATTAAATGAATATTATATATATTGGCATGCATGTTTTCTAATTGGTTATGATTGCACGAGGGAGGAAGAATCTGACACGAGGCCAATAAAAGAGGCCTCGAGATTTAGAATCGAAGAATGTGCAACCACAAAACTAAGGTGTTAAATTTGCCAAGTCTCGAGATTATCACCACTAATTATATGTTATAAATAATATTTACATCATCAATAAAAATATTATTATTGCAGGAAAAGAAGCTCGGATATGTTATAATAATAGAGTCTCCTGGAAAACCTCCTTGTTGTATCCCTCTGTCCCCCAATAAGTGTCCCCAAACATAAAAACCCATGTACCAATACAATTAATAATTTCCACTATTTACCCCTAATTATTACATTGAAATTATAAAAAGCAAAAAATATTCAAATAATTACAAGGGCAAAATAGGAACTTTAATACTACTATTTTACTCTTGAAAATTAAAATGAGACACTTATTAGGGGACAAATTTTTTCCCCTTATGGGACACTTATTAGGGGACGAAGGGAGTAATTCTTTGACATAATCATAGATTTTGGCGAAGATGGTGTTGGAGTCATGGAGTGTCGGAGCAATTGAGTTTTTATTATTATAAAGACCAGCACAATGCATTTGACAATTGACATGAATATTAATAATTAAAGTGTTGTGTTTAATTTTATTTTTAAGAAAATAATTATTTTTAATAAAACGATGGAATAAAAAAATGTAATTACTTTTAGAAATAGTTTTGATCATATATTATATCTATAAATTGATTATAATTGGAGTCATTCAGTCCTAAATCGAGTGTTACATCACGTGAATGTTAAATCTAAAAATGATACTTGAAGAGTGAAGAAAGAGTACTTTAGTAGAGAAAAATAGTTGGTGCTTCCAAATTTTCCCAATATCCCACATCGGTAGGGGAGTGGAGAATTAGGTGATGATTGAGTGCATAAAATGGAAGGTAAGGGAGATGGTTAAAGTATCTTTGCGCTTGGGGCAATGACGCAGCTAGTGAGGTTCTAACCGAGGCGCGTCTATTGCTGGTTGAAAACTATTTCCAAACCCCCTCTTCGGCCCGTGCTTGACTCGGGCCGTCGAGAATTTCTGGAAGGGCTTCCATTACTGGGTTGTGCCCTACAAAGTAGTCTTAAATCTTTACTATTTTGGCATTTTAAAAACTGTTATAATTATAATTTGTTCTAGAATCAAGGCTCATGTGTAATCCACTATATAGAGTCCCGAAAGAGATTCGAGTAAGACGAGAGAGAACTTCATTCAAGAACAAATGTGATGGCAAGTTAGAGTAGAGCCCTAATTTACATAGATTCTTCTCAAATGATTAGCTCTTTATGAAAGCAGTGATTGAATTCTCATTGCTTGTATTGTACAACAAAATGCATCAAAGAATATGTTCATGAATTCCTAAGAAGCTGTTCAAGAATTCCTCAATCGCTTAGGTGGAAAACAAAATTAGCAATGGTAGTATGCATATCCCCAGCCCCACTAGAAGAACAATCTCTTCTTAACAGTTGATTCTTTTTTGGTTGTTGATTCTCCGATAGGATCGTCTTTCTTTCTGGTATCATCTTCCTACACAACAGAGTAATATTTCTTTACACTATGGATTTATCTAAATCCTTCCATGCCTTTGAATCCAGTTGCCAAAATCAAGCGCCTGCAAGTACGATGGGAGAATGTACAACTCAGTCAAATCTAGTGTTCTTCAGAAAATCTAGCAACTAGGAAGCTATACTAGCAACCGAACAATAGGATATGCAAAGATGAGTGATCATACTGTGTCATTATGTCCCCACACCCCATTTTCTTTGAACAATACTTGTACACTTCAATCATACCAGAAAAGGGAGAGAAACAAGCTGCAGAATTACCTCTCCAATTGCATTGCTTCTGTTTCCAACTGATTAGATCTTTCCTTTGCTAACTCTAAAGGCATCGACACCCTAATTTCCTGCGCATCAGACTCTCTCCTTCGAAATTTTGATCAAGAACCTTCACAAAAGAAAGTAAAGATTTAGCAATTCGCTTTTCAGCTCCAGAAAATGGAGTGGTTTCGTGCATAAACTAAAGATGATTAGATGAACCACACAGAATTGCACACAAATGTATGGGAAGGGTATTTACGTCATTTCAGTAGTATTTTGCATATAGTCTTTTTTATTGCCCGAAAGACAATTTCATGATGCTATCTTTAGTTGGGCCAAAATTAAAAGCCCAATTTAAGTTCTGGCCAGTTTGCCTAAACCCTAACTATAAAGATTAAATCTTCAATAGTCATATATAGCCGGAGCTCGCGTTTTCCTCTCTGTATAACCCTAGCAGCCGCTGCAATTTTTCGTTGTGCGTTCGTTTCTCTGTGAAATTATCAGGTGAGGATGAACGGTTCCTACTCTTACTAGCTATATACTGTTCGTTTACTGTGTGTGTGTTTGTTGAGGAAGTTTTGTTCTGATCCAATAATTGCTTTTGTGTTGTTTTGTTGTCAACAGCAATGAAGGTTGTGGCAGCTTACTTGTTGGCAGTTCTGGGCGGCAACGCCAGCCCGTCCGCCGAGGATGTGAAGGGAATTCTTAGCTCAGGTTTGTCAATGATATTCCGTCAATCTAATGATATTGATTTGATTTGAATTCGCTGTGCATTTTTAATCTGTTTTGCTGTTTTCTCCTAGCGTCGTAGTCTGTCATTTTCATTTTTTAGTTATAATTGTGCTTGCTGACCTGTTGTTTCAATTGTATAAATTGTTGTGGTTTGCAATTTCCTTAAGATAATGACATTCAGCAGTCCTACATGTTTGCGTAATAGGGCAATGCATAGATATTTATTATTCAATAAGCTTGGATCATGGCTATGTGTGGAATATAGGTCTGATTTAGAAGATTCTGTAGTTTGTTCTTGTGAGAGTAACAAGAGAATATTGTTTTATTCTGAACTTAGATATATGATTCTGATATTATAAATTAACCAGTTATTAATGTCTGTTCGGGTACTAGGGTCTTTCAATAGTTTACATGAGTGATGTGCTACTGTATTGGTCGTATCTTTGATGTCTAAATGCCATAGAACTCATTTTATTTCTGAATCACTTTACCGAATAGTTTATTTACTTGGACAATTGTAATATTTTTCAGTTGGGGCTGATTGTGACGAGGAGAGAATTGAATTGCTGCTCTCTCAAGTTGCTGGCAAGGATATCACCGAGTTGATTGCTGCAGGCAGAGAAAAATTAGCTTCCGTACCTGCAGGTGGTGGTGCTGTTGCTGTTTCTGCTCCTACTGGCGGTGCAGGTAGTGCTGCACCTGCCGCAGCTGAGGCAAAGAAGGAAGAGAAGGTTGAAGAAAAGGAAGAGTCTGATGACGTAAGTTTATCACTATCAATGTATATGTTTGATTTTTTTTTAGATATGTTCAACATAAAATCTGAATATTGTTTATCTGACCATGCTATATTTCGTTTCTGTTTCAGGACATGGGCTTTGGTCTCTTTGACTAGAACTTGCAAATGCTGTATATCAAGCAAGCATTCACAACATTCTCTTCAAATTATGTTAGTAGAAAAGTTTTATTTAAAGCTTTTGGCACTGAAGTTTTGTATCTGATCACCTTGAGGATTATTTATATTGATCATGCTTTTGAATTAATATATCTGATTGTGTTTGTTGTTGTTCATTCTTTCATACTAATGCTAGTCATACATTATTGTCAATGCCTCTGTTTCATAAACGGTCTGATCCTAAACTGGATTTAATAGGTCACAGAAGTATCATTTTTAAAACTAAAATGAAACTATATATGCCTTTGTGATCATTGCTTTAGTAATTGTTTATTTATTCTGTTCGTTTTTGCATTTTTGAGTTTTTGAAATTTTGAATTTCCAGAATGAAGTTTTTGTTTTAGGCTCAAATAGGATTGAACCATAGAAGTCTTATCCTTTATTCTATTTCAAGATAAATTATGATCATTTATTTAGTTGCCCTGATATATTCGACTGATAATTGTTACGTAAGTATTTTCTTGCATCTTTGGCTGAAGTATGCATGGGTCTTCAATCAAGTGTCTTTAAATAGTTTTTCTTGGAACAATGTTAATATAAGGGGAAATGTACAATCCACATTGGGAATTCTATACTTGCAACAATTATTGGTATTCACGTGAATTTATGGTGTATGTTTAAGCTAATTACAATAATGGTTATGTCATTATAAAAACATCCCTCCAACCCTACAACTCTTCTATCTATTACAAAAAAATCACGTGGTGTAGCATTTATTTTTCCACTACATTACATAGTTTGCAACTAAATTTGTGGCAAATAAAAGTTTAATCCCTCTTTCCTCGGTGGTGGACTATGTGGACTATGTTGGATTGACTTTGTAGTTAAATACTTTTCAAATAACTATGCATTCTCACTAAATAGCATCATATTTTGTGTCACAAACACAATCAATTCTTGAATAATCAATTCATAGACAATTTTTATAACTAGAAACTTCTAGGATCTATAGAAGAAGAGAAAACAAAACATGACAACTAAGTGTGTACTAATCATGCAATGGAAGTCCTTCATTGTTTACATGTACCTTGTCGACAGCTCATTAGATCAACATAAGATATTTGTTATATAGTATTCCCTCCGTACCATTAAACATAACATAATTTATATTTATTTAAATGTATTAAAAATAATAAATTGCGCCAACCTCCTTGGCACAAAGGAAATACAAATTTTGTCACTTAGAAACAAGCCCTTAATAGACCACCCAATGAAAAATGATAAACTATGTGACTACCAAAATTTATATTTAATATATGTGGAAGGAAGGACAGTTGCATATTAAAGGATTAACCATTATTTACATAAGGTGCAATAATATTTTAATTTACTAATAATATTCTACAGGAGTATTAGGGCAACTTTCATCAGACAAAACATCTCGAGAGAATGCAGGTGGAGTGAAGGGTGGACGATTACATCTCAAGAGTGCCCAGTTTACTCCTTGGAAGAATGGATGGTGCTTGATCGCCGAAGCTCCCATCGTGGACCCCATGCGTCGAGCCGGGTCCTTAGCCAACAACTGAGCTATCAAGTCCTTAGCCGGTCCGGGTATCACCGGCTCCTTAGGGAACTCTAGTGCTCGAGCCACTATATTGGCTAGTGTGATCTCGTGGTCCATCCCACGAAAAGGCGTCACCCCGTAGAAAAGCTCGTAGATGAACACGCCTAGGGTCCACCAATCGACCGCACTACCATGCCCTTCCCCGGACACTATCTCCGGTGCTAGGTACTCGTGGGTCCCAACAAACGACATCGAACGGATGTCAATCGGCTCAGCTACAAAGGCCGGCCCGGCCGGGCGCCCTGCCTTCTTCCTCCGCCCGCGCTTGTGGTGGAAGCACGACATCGAGGGGACAATGCAGTTGGGGAGGATGCACGAGGTGGAGCCGAACGCCGGCCGGTCGAGGACGGCCTCCCCCTGTGGCGGCACAGCTGGTAGGCTCGGGGTCGAGATCACCTGGGCCGGAGTCGAGGTCGAGTCGTCGCACCTCAGAGACAGGTCAAAATCCGTTAGCATTATATGGCCATCGGATCGGACCAACACGTTCTCCGGCTTCAGATCACGGTACACGATTCCCATCATGTGCAAGTATTCCAAAGCAACCACAACCTCGGAGGCATAGAACCTGCTTAAAGGAAACACACACAATCAAGATTGGTGGAGACCTAATGAATTATTGATTGGTTAGCATCCAAACAAAAGAAAGGGGCCTCAATGATTGTCTTAACTTCACTAAAAACAAGCAAGATCAGGGTCGAAGATTAATGCAGCAGCAGAAATTGGTGGCCTAAAACATATTATACAATATCATTACAACATTAAAGAAGAGATATTCAACTCTATCATGTGATAATCATACAAAGAAGGGGCCAATGTGTTTGGATGTCGGAAGAAGTATAGTTTATAGCATGTTTAGGACCACCCCATCACCCAACTAAAATCAAGAAAATGTGTATACTAGGAGGGGCCTCATGTCCTAACATTATTCTGTTTGTGGTTTTCTGCTTTGTTGCTTTCTCATTGTTTTAGTGGAAAACAAATAAAGATCTTCGGATATGGAAAAAGTAAAGCTTCTCTCACCTTCTTTAGGATAAGATAGAAGAGAAAAACAACACACTTTGCATAACATTATCACTAACATATATATAAGTAAATAGAAATTAATTGCATATCATGACCACCCATTAACCTCAAGGGTTCCATTTGAATTTACTATTCAAATTATGATGTTAGGAAACAGAATATAACTTTGAAAAATGACTAAAAAAAAGTCGGTGCAATAAATAAATGTAAGAACAAAATTAATGAAGCTAACTAGGAAGTCGGTATTAAAGATGAGGGATCAAGAAAACAAATATCAATAACAAAATCAAGAATTCAGATTCATTGCACAATAATTCTTGTAATAATACATTAAAGATGAAGGATTTGTTTAATTAATTGTGGAAAATTATTTAAGATCCCATAGGCATTTACTCTTTAAGATGGACTCCAATTGTCCAAAAGTTGTGTTCAAACACTAGAATTTATTTTATTTTTGGCATGAACAGTGGGGTGCCTTGGGATCTGTAAAAGAGTATATACACCAAATAATCAATTCATGGATCACGTGTTTTATTGCAGCTATGTAAGTCAACCATTACAGAAACAGAAACAATATCAGTATATCAGACACCACCATCACTAATTTGAGCTGGCATCTTCCTTTACTAAGCTTTCAAATCTTACAAAATTCACAGTTTCCAAACTTTCACCTTTTGGGAAACTTACCATTCCTTGTCATACAAGAACTTTCCATGCAGTTAAACCAAGATATAGAGCTCATAAGAAAAGAAAATCCAGTTATTTTTAACACAAATTGACGGCGGTAATTTTAAATGAATAAAATATTATAGTAAAAAGTAAACGACCACGTGCGGCAATAACTCCACGAGTGGAGTGAATCTCGCGATTTTCCTTACACTCATCGTTTTTCCACTTTTAACCTTCCGAAATGAGGCCGGAGCTATGCTCCTCTGTTTCTCACCCCACAGCACGAGACGGTTTATTGGCCCTATACTGACCCCACTGCCCACATCCAGGTAGTGGGCCCGCCTTTCTAGCTCACACGTCACTCTCAATTGCTTTCTTATTTCACCATCAAATCCAAACATATTCAAAATCTCCCTTTCTACTTTCCCATTTATATTTCCTCTATGTTTCTATATTAAATTAGTATTAGTAATAAGAGAGGTATTTATTTATTAAAAAATATTATACTTCTATTTTTAACATTAATAGGTTGGACACATTGTGACGAAATAACATTAAACTACTATTAGTATTATTTTTCCTTATTACAAGCAAAATAAGATAAAAAAATCTCATAACATTACTTACTAGCTCAAAGTATTAAGACAAGATAAAGAACACTCAAAGAAAAAGGATTGATTTAAGGAGTAATGTGTATGATTTAATTTAGGTGCATGCAGGGTGCGACACACAGTAGTGCTCCTTTATTATATGAAAAAAAACAAAAAGCAAAAAAAACAAAAATTTAAAAAATAGACGCAGCGGTAGAGAAAAGTATATTTAATGGCGGAAATGAAGTTGGGAGGGGGGCGCACGTTAGCATTCAGAAGGGAGTGAGGCTTAAAGTGCGCACCTGACGGCGGATTCCGGGAAACGTTTGCAGGGCTGGCGCTGGCGGAGGACGTGGAGATCGCCGCCGGGGCAGAACTCGGTGAGCAGGCACGACCACTTCGGCGACTCCACGGCGGCGTAGAGCGTGGGAAGGAAGGGGTGATCCAGCATTTCGAGAATTTCCTTTTCTGTCCTTGCCCTCCCCTCCTTATTACGGCTCGCTAGTTCCTTCTTATCCATCACCTTCGCCGCGAAGAGCGTGGCTGAGGAGAGTGGCGGCTTGAGCTCGGCTAAGTAGACGGAGCCGATGTCGCCGGCGCCGAGGCGGTGGAGGAAGCGGAGGTCGGTGAGGGAGAGATTGGGGAAGCGGTGGGTGGAATCCCAGCCGGAGGTCTTGTTGGAGGAATGGGGCTTGGAGGAGGCGGTCCAGTCGGAGCCGGAGCTGGTGGAGCGGTGGATATCGGTGGCGGTGGTGGTAGTGGTGGAGTTGAAGCTAATGCTCTCGAGGTCGTCGGCTAAGTCGTCGACCCATGGCTCCATCGGCGGCGGCGGCGGCGGCGAGATAATAATATAATATTATATTTCCTTTTTGTAGAAAGAAAAAAGAGTATGCCGGAAAAGGAGGGTGAGGACACAGGAATTATAAAAGGGGAGGAGGAGGAGGCATTTGCTATCTTTTTTTTATTTATTTTTTCTTCTTTATGGCCATTATTTATTTTTATTTGTTTTGCTTTGCTATATAATATTATTGTCTCGGAATTGGAAATTCTTTTGCCATTTATTTACGTTCACCTTCTCAGTAAAATTCCATCCTATATCAAATTCATTAAAAGAAGGGTTGTGATTATTTAAAATGAAGGCTATTTTTTAATTTTGTAACTAAAAATAATCTTAAATTGCATTTTGTGAGTAATATTTTTTTAGTAAACTCCATCACAACTCTTGCTTTAACGCATTTGATGTATATGTAACTTTCTCAAGTTCCCATACTCCCTCTTAAATGACAAATGACGGTTATAAGGGTTCCGACATAAAGATTAAGAAAGTAAAGTGTGTTGTTTTAAGAAATTAGGAGATATGTATTTTAAAGGTAAAACATTTTACTTCTTAGAAAAGTGATCATTATTAATGAGACGGTTCAATAAGGAAAAACATGACCACATTTAGCGTGAGAGAGAGAATATTAATTTAGATTTTCAAATTCTAACCAACCCTATGCTGTCAAGTTAATAGTGAAAATCGAGTCCGTCTGAAAATCAATCATGCTGCTACTTTTATAGCATATTGCACCAAACTTTCGAGCTCATCCGATTTGAAGTAATTTTAGATCATGTCAGATTGATTTGAAAATTTGTTGCCCCATATAGCCATATATTCACAATTTTCAGATCGACGGGTGATCAGGTTATTTTTGACAAAACTATATATTATCAGTGAAAATTATCATATTGAATAAATTTAATCGATTGAAAAATAAAATAGAGAAAAAAAACTAATTATAAAATTTAATGAAAGTTAAATTATAATCATAAAGTTGGTAATTTATTAATTTTAGTCACTTTCTAAAACAAATTCATATTATTCATATCAAATATGATTATATGAACAGTATAAATATCAAATTTATACATGATATTATATAATTGTTATCATTCTTACAAAAAGTTGTTTACTTTTATATAAGACTAAAATAGGTGATTGAAGATTATAGTAATGAATGATAAGTAGTTAAGTGCAGTAAGAGAAATGTGTGATGGAGTAAAATCATAAGATCTTGATTAGCTTCAATCATGGGCTTTCCATCTTCAATCTAACATGTTCTAGAATTATAGCTAGCTAGGGTTTCCAGTCAATAATCATTAAAAGTTCATAAATTTATGTAGTAATTTCATAGGCCCCTCCATGGCTCCATCGTGTTGCTTTCTTCTTTTTTGCCATTGTGCAAATAATCCTTGATTACTGAAATTTAGTATGTAATCAAGTTTTATTAGGACATAGATCAATTTTAGGTTTAGTGGGTCCCAATTAGAGTAAGCATATGTGGTCATTTTTAAGATTATACCCGTCAAATAACTTTCTCTTGACCACAATCTTCGATTAAAACATTTATTTCTTTTACCTAAACAAACACTTTTAAATGATTTTCTATTAGACTAAAGGGCGAATGACAAACTTTTTGCATAAAAAGTCATGAATTTTAATTTATTTTTAAATTAATGTAGTTTATCTTATTAGAGTGATTTTTACAATGATGTCATGAGTGAGAGCAGTCTAAGTTCTTCTAACATATTTCCAATAAGCTCTATGTAAGTTCATTAGCAAAACATCTTTTCAAGATAATGGTTTATACAAGCACATATATGTTATTTTTGTATTAGTTAAATAGAGGATTGCTAGAGTTAATTTACCTAATAGCAAAGAGTTTCATACATTAAATTTTCAACAAAACTTATTGAAGTATTGAATTTAGCAAAACAAACACAAAAAATGTCATAGCAGCAGTCAAATTTGAATAAATCAATTTTTTATTATCATATTACCAGGTCGTGTTTACTTTGCATGATAAGAAATATTAATAAAATTAATCCAAGTTAATCTTATGTTTACTTTGATGGATTACATGATTTTGAACTAATTTAATAATCTTATCTTTCAAATACTCAATCCTATATTTTATCAATCCAACTTAGTATACAACACCTCATAAACTTTTAAATGCCATAGTCTGAGAACAGACAAACTTTTTTAAAATAAACAGTTATTGTTTCAAAATTCATATGCTTAAAGAAAAATACTTTTTATATGAATTTTAAACTTCATCTTCGTCTGATCAACTTTAAAATGTCATTGTAAAAATATTTATTAATAACATTAAAAGAAATTATTAAAATAAACTATGACAAAGACCCTATTAAATTCAACGACTGGCCTTTTGAGTTTACTTGTTTCTATCTATCTGCATTGATATTAATATCCTTGCATGAATTTATGGTACCTCTTAGCCACTTGTTTTCAAATAATTGGACATCCAAAATTAAATGATGCTCGCATCATACTATTTCAAATTTAAACAAAAGAAAGTCTTAATTTATCGTTTTTAAATTTCAAATATTAATTTATTCTCATGAACCACGAAACCTAGCCACTATTATTCATATCTTCACTGCCTCATTTTTTTTATATATAAAACATTTTATTTATTTATGCAACATCTAATCTTGAATTTATTATGATTATTCACACTTGATTAATAGAATAATATCCCAATCTTGATATATTTTTAAAGGTCTAATTATATACATTACCACTAAAAGTAGAAAGATTTCATGGAGCAAATGAAGTAAAGATATGTGAAAGGGAGATATAGTGTTAATTATGGTGTGGGAAAATTAGGTATAAATAGCCATTGTTGATAATATTGGTTTGAATTTAAAGTTTATTTATGGTTCTGCAGATAATAAATTGTTCCTTTTCTTTTGGAGGAAATTTCAAATTGTTCAGAAGATAGAACAGTCAATGTATCACTGCATTGCATTGAATTTATAAACAATGAATAAGTTTAATATAATTAGCACTTTATAAATGGTTTGTCCTTATGCAGTATATAGGCTTACATTTTCTATTACTAATTTATAAATCATGAATAAGTTTAATATAATTATCACTTTAATTATAAATTTATCTACAACTTGCATAACACTCATTCAATATTTTACGAAATTATTAATTAATTCATTTTTGATATTTCATAAAAATATTACTTTTTTCATTTTTATTTTTAGTAAACGAGTACCTTTATTCAATACAAATAACTTAATTATATTAATGAATCAAGTAAAATTTAAACTCCACTCAACTATATAATTCAATAATTAAGAATATTAATTAGGATTCAGACTCACTCAAAATATAATAATAATGCATTTAAGTCAAATTACTTTTTATAGTACGTTTTGTATCAAAATGAATAAGAATTTTGTAAATGAAGGGATTTTTATTGTTATAGTAATTTCAAATTGACTGACAGGTTCAAGATTTTTATTAGATAAGAATAAGATTTCTATTGAGGTAATTTCAATTTACATTGTTCGTCTCGTTAGAAGCGTATTGTTTTTTTTTTTTTTGGCGTAGCACCATTAATATATTGTTTTTAAAAATCATAAAAATAATTCTTTAAAATATATGAACCTCATAATTTTTAAATTTTTTACGCTATTTATTTTACATGTAAAAATAAAAACAAAGTGAGGAAGTAAAGTATACTCCTTCGTCTCATTTAAGACGAGGCATATTTTTTAAGCACGGTAATTAAGAAGTGTATGTTTAAAGTATACAGTGAAAAATAAATATTATTTAAATTTGTGTGTAATAAAAGTGTCCAAAAAATAAAATGACTCATCTTACTTGATACGGTCAGAAAGGAATACGACTCATTTTAGTTGGGACAAAAAAGTATAGCTTTATATATTCTGCCAATTTTCGAATTTTGGAAAAGAAAAACACTAAATTAAATAACATGTAAACTAAATTGGGCTGCAAGTGTGGGCCCATTTTTATTTGGACAAAAATTAGATCGACCTTTTCCAAACTGAATGTGATCAAAAAAGAAATCAAATTATGCAGTATAAGTATTGGTACATATCTAACATGAAATAAAAAGTGAAAAACAGAGCCCACACAAAAACAAATATCCATAAAATTCTTTATTCAATTTGAGGTTAATGCAATAGGTCTCGAGTTCGAGTAGTGATGCGGTTATGTAATTAATATTAATGTAATCCAATTTTTATTTTTTATTTTTTAAAAAAAAAACATTTATATGGTGATGGATCAACGTCTGTAAGTATATTTGGCAACTCCAGCAATGTGTGTCTTGCAATAATTATCCCAATCTATGCTTTTGGGATTGAAGTCAAATATTTCATTCTTTGCAGCGTTGCTTCTCAATTTTTCTGTGTTCGTATCATCATATCTGCATATACAGATAGGGCTGCAAACGAGCCCAGACTTCCTCGGTGCTCGATTCGGTAAAAGCTCGTTCGAGCTCAAACTCGTTAACAAACGAGTCGAACTCGAGCCCGAAATCGAGCTCGACTAAATTAATGAGCCGAACTCGAGCCGTTTAGGTATTCGACTCATTTTGCTCGCGAACATGTTCGGCTCGTATATTAATCGAGTCTGTTCGCGAAGTCTTAATATATGTTTATGTTCATTTGAAATGTTAAAAGAAAATATGTTAAATCATATATTTTGGAACGAGCTCGAGCTTTTCACGAGCCAAATTCGAGTTCAAGTCCGAACCGGATACAAGCCGAACTCGAGCTGAATTCAAGCTCAAATTTTTATCTCGAGCCGAGCTTAAGCTCGAATTTAAAGTTCGACTCGAACTCGAATTCGAGCCCGAACATGTAAAATATTAAACGAGCCGAACCCGAGCAGACCACAACTCGGCTCAGCTCGGCTCGTTTGCAGCCCTATATACAAATATGTATGTACACATATTAATTACTCTAAACCCTAAACTCTAAAAATAATCAATGTCATAGCTTACAAAAGAAGGAATAGAAAAGGTAAAAAAAAGTTGAGCATCGTTCTTTAATATTATTTTTAAGGTATATTGTAAATTTGTTTCCACACTCTGTTCTAATATAATCATTTGATGAAATTAAATAACGATAGAAGCATCTTTTAAAGTTTATATACAATGGACTAGTGATAAATTAAAAGTTTATAAAATACCAAAATAGATAATCTAATAATCTTATTCTTCCAATACTCGACCCTATATTTTATTAATCTATTTTATCATTCAAAGTAAAGGTCAACCAAAGGTCCAAGTGGATTTGCAACTTAATTTATTTATTTCATGAAGAGTCGATAGTTTTACTGTCCAGTTCAAACACAAATTCCTACAACATAATTCCAAAGACAGAGTGTTGCAATTACCAACTATTGATAATGTTCATTTGACCTCTTAACGAGGAATCAAGGGTTCAAGAAACCGTGGAGTTGTGAAGCCCTCAAGATTTCTGGGATTTTGATCTTATTTTTCTCAATGGATAATCAAAACAGAGGAAGATTGAATTACTCATACAACAACAAAATTTGGTTGGGGGGGTAAAGTGCATTTGAGAGGTGGACGCACAGAGATACCCTACCCGAGATCGCCCATAACAAGGCTTGTACGAGGAAAGAATCGTTGTTGCTACTCTTTTTGTGTACGGCGGGAATGCCATGCTTTGATTGTTTTCTTGCGATTTGCAGGTTCATTTAATGCATTCGTTCTGCAAGAGGCATGACGAGACTGAAGTCCCGAACTCCTAATATAGACGCGAAGATGCATTGACAGTGTGATATGCAGAAACTATTCGACACTGAGCATTACCACTGACTCTCTATTGGAAAGTATCATAGCTCAGAAAGTGTGATCTTCTTTGCTAAGCACAAATGTAATGCTCTTCCTACATAGCAATGTTTTTCACACTTTGGTTATTGAAAGGATTTATCTTCAATATCACAATATGTTTTTTCTAAACACAAAGCTTTGATTCCAAACATAAACCACCAAACTACACAAAAGACCAAGGAAGAAGTGTAATGCAGAGAAATCACAAGCATTTAACATTGATACTCAAAGAGAAAAACTAGCCTTTACACCATATGTTCGTATAAGTCCATGCTCTTCTTTCCATATCGATCATCATGGCAAATGTGTTCTTCTTATTCCTTCTTCCCGATACCATGAGACATGTTGTAGATCCCCCTCCCCTGAAAAAGTAAAGAATCAGGCGCCAAAAACAAACAAAACTATCGAATGAGTGCAAGAAAGAGCAGTTACAAGTAAGAAATAGAGGCGAGCAGCAGAACTATCAAACAAAGGCAAGTAAAGCAGCTACAACCAATAGAGAGGCGAGCCACAAAACTATCAAACAAGGGCTATGAAAAGCAATTACAATGAGATAGAGAGAGGTGCCAGCCAAAGCAAGAGGAATGGCGACTGAAGTGATTTTATCAACTGGTCCTTTCAAATAAGTGTGTTTATGAATGTTCTGGAAATGCTTCTGCTTCTCAACAAGCTTTTCTCTCGGTCTGAACGGCGGTTCGATCGAAGACATCCTGCAACATTCTTTTTCTTATAAAAAATTTGCACAGTTTTATCATTTATGCGAAGATAGGAGCAGTTAGAAGCTTCCAAGGAAACAAGTCATGCAATCAAGCCATCCAATTCTATGAATAATTATTCGCTAAAATCTCAAATCTAGCTCTTATTTCTAGAAATTTTAGTGAATATTATCAAAGATCAGATCAATTCACCTGCTTTAACTAATTTTGCCTCGAGTCTGTGAGGATGTTTGATTCTTTCATCCTAAACTCAAAAGTCTAAAAAGCCCAATTCCATAAAATATACGAAATAACTCATTAATACAACATTATAATTCATAAAAACACATTGCTTCTTTTTTTAACAGAAGAATCAAAATCCAACCATCCAAGCAGAATTTTTTTTCCATGATGACAAAATACCCTCTCTCTCCAGTACAAGGAAGAAAAGTTGCGGATTTAAATGGAAGAAACATACATACATCATGAAAGTAGAAATACGCCAAGTAGAGTGACATATGGACAGTCCAAAACAAAATTTGCTCTAAGCAAAAAATAGCAACTTTAAACAACGAAGCAGCAGTAAGTAAGAACCTCAGAGTTGAATAAATATATTTACCCGAGTCGACGCGTAAAAATCCCCGTGCGGAATCAAGAGAATGAAGTTTGCAGAGTTGAAACTTGAATCAGTAACAAGGAAGAAGATAGATGCGTGTGTAGAAAACTCCAGAATCCGGGTAGGATCCATTAATGTAATTTGGGCCTCACTGAAGTTTCATTTTGGGATTTTTAGCCCAGCCCATTAATAAATATGTTTGCATCAATCTAAAAGAAATGTAATTGTTTGTTTAATATGGAGATTTGGCTATTCCTTTTGCGTCTCACCCACAATTCAATAAATTTACTCGCCAATTATTTAAGATTCTAACATAATCCAATAAAAGTTATTGACGAGTTATCCAAGATTCGACTTGAAGAAAGGTTTATGTTGAGCTTAGCTCGAGCTCGATAGTTTTATCGAGGCAGACTATGGTTGACTCGTTGAATTTGCGAACATGTTCGAATTCAATTGTTTACGAGCTTGAACTTGTTCTCTAGTCTTCAATCAAACCAGAATACGAGTCTAGATACATATAACAATACAAACCTTTAACCAACTTGAAACCCATTAGTATAAAAATCAGACGAACCGAACATCAACTCAAGCCCGAAAACAATATTATCGACTAACTCACGAGTCAAACTCAAACTAGATAATTAATTTGATGCAAGGCGAACTCAAGCAACATGTCTAAAACTCGAATAAATCTCAAACCGGCTAGTAGTCGACTAGCTTGGCTCGACTCGTTTACGCTCCAATCTTACCGTTTAAATGAAGCATGCATGCCATATATATAAATGAAGCAGGTCTAAAATTGTTGTGTTATTATTATTATTTTTTTGTTGATAAAAATAATCAAGAAAGACGAGTACACGACAATGGCTGCAAAAACATCTCATGTCATAAAATTTTTTAGTTCAATACTCAAATTGATATTGTTTGTCTACTTTACATAATTTATTCGTCCACGATTTCTCACCTATAAAAATTTAACACCAACATTTTAGTAAAGTTTTGACCTTTCAGACCTTCTAGAAACTAATTGTTATTTTGCTAAGAAATGTCTTTAGAAATTAGAAGCTGAAATTTCCAAATTGAGCAGCTTCATGAGTCAAATAAAATAGCACCTAATTGATAGTGTACGTTACATGTAACTTGATCCTTCAAAACTATTGTACCAATCACATTCGTATATAGGGGTGTCTATTCGGGTTGGATCGGGTACCCGAATTCGAAAACCCTAAATTTTTCATACCCGAACCCAAAAAATATTTCGGGTACCCGAACTCGAATCGGGTATTTCGGGTACCCGAAATTACCTGATTTAATTTAAAAAATTATTATTTTTGAGTATTTATCGAATATTATCGGGTAATTTTACAAAAATCAAATATTTAGAGTATTAAAATATTTTAAATTATAAATTAAAATTATAATATTATATAAAAAATAAAAAATAATAAAAAATTCGGGTTTCGGGTATTACTCGAATAGACACCCCTATTCATATACATCATGTTTAAGAATTAAATATATATATTGTTTCAATTATCAGAGAGTGACCCCTTATTCATTTAATTTTGACGTAATTCCAAAATGATTTTGTTGTTCTGATGGCTTTTTTGGCCATCTAGAAATAAATATTTTATAGTATAATATATTTTCTTCTAACATATAATTGATATATATATATATATATGTATATATAACACAAAAAACAAATTTTGGGAACTATTTATGTGTGAAAGTCTCTCATATTGACATGTAAATAGTGTTCTCAAATTTATTAGGTTAATTTAATGCATAATATTTCTTTTCAATCATGGTATAGGAGTACGAGTATCCAAAAAATATTATGCATTTTTTTCAATTAGTTTTATTTTTATAGGGACCATTTGCTTTTTTTATTGTTCTTCATAAAATTAATTTCAAGATCTTGTTTGCATAATCCAACATATAAATTCTCTTCTGGAATATTAGTATTTAATTTCTCCATGGGATAATATGATATCACACGCCTAAATGTTGAATTTTGCATTTTCATAAATCATGTGCAATGTTTCTTGACCTGTCAAAATTGAAGAACAATAAATATTAATATGCATATACAACTTAAATCAAAAAGTGACTTGATTACATAATAATTATCACTACATTAATAGCTTCCCTATTGTCACTTGATTGAGTTTTAAATCTAATTAATTTTTTTCCTTCTTATTCTGAGGAAATGTATCAATTTTTTAAGATTGGACATTAAGAAAAAGAAAGTGACTACTTGTCAAATAATTTGCAGAAAAAATGGCATCACTATAGCTACTTGTAAACATGCATGTGCCAAAATTTGTAGGCTGCATTCTATTATTGGTATTGAAAAATAAATAATACTCTATGATATTTGGATTAGTACTTTAAGTTGACTCCAATACCTCCTGGAGGGTAGGTTCTCCATGTATCGTACCCGAAAAAACTTGTGAGAGTGCGGTCTGCTTCAGTCGAAACGGGTCTGCACTACCATTGTTGACGAGAGGTTAAATGAATTAATTAGTACTACTCGTACCAACATGGTGCATCATTTTTTCAAGTGGCCCTTTAGTAGAAACTCCAAGGTTAAGCTTGCTTGGCTTAGAGCAATATTATGATGGATGATCTACTGAGAAGTGTCTTGGATCAGCACCTCAAAGAGGACAAAACAGGCTGAAAAAGAAAATATTAGTGTGTGGGACCAATACATCAATTCTGATGAGCACTCCCGATCCAACAATGTTGAAACATCAAAATTTGTTTTTATCTATATTAGCAGCCAGCCGCCAATGGGGCTCATCCCATTTAGTAATAGTGATGGGTTCTTTAAAATCGATTAAATCTTTTAAAATAATATACTAGTACATGAGTAGTACTTATAGTACTACTTATATATACCCATTATAAGAAATTTATAATAATATTATATTCAGGAGTATTCTATTGACTCAAAAAATATCTTTCATTAAATCAGAGTACATCTAAGGAAACAAGAGAGTTTTCAATCAATCAAGATGATTAATTTTGTGGGACATAGGTTGTATGTTGAGGAATCGGGTAGTTTGAATAATGTTGGATTCGATTCGGTTATCTAAATACTTAGATTTTTAGGTTTTTGGATTAGTTTCGTGATTGCATATTTTATGAATTTTTAGGTTCGTATAGTATATGATATTTGATTGAGTATTACCTGAAATCTGAATTTTATATTTTATTCGTTATATAATATTATATTTTAGTTTGATGATATAAATTTTTTAATTCAAATACCTTAATTTCTTAAAAATATCTAAAAATACTTAATAAATATCAGAAAATATAAATAGTTTTAATTAATGTTGATAATTTCAAACATCTGAGTACTCTCCCAAAATATAGAATCGAGACCAAACCCAAATAAAAAATCCAAATAAAATATTACTCATGAATGAATTATTTTCAATTAAAACAAGCTTTCCCCTTGAAGGAATATTAAAAAGAAATAGTAGTGTTACATTATGTTTGGAGGCCACCCAAACAAGATATTCCCTCCGTTAAAAATAATAAACGTTATTCTTTAAAAAATGTGTGAATTTTATAATTTTTATCACTTTTACACTCTTTTTAATAATCGTGTCGAAAAAAAATGTCAAATTTAGTGTGAATGATGGATTATTATTTAGCTTTTCAATAAGATAACAAACTCGTGAATTACATGACATTACTGGGAGTCACAGAAAAGTTGATTTGAAATAATAAAACAAATGAACTTCGTTACAAAGTTCACGCGCTTTGTCAAATAAATAATCAAAATTTGCATATCTCCCAAGTTGAGAATTTTAGCCTGCATTCTAGAAGGGGAAAGAAAGGGAAACAAAATCTATTGAGTAAAACTATGTATGAATATAGCAATCTTTCCTTCTAAGGTCCATTTCTTTGAAATTAAGCATTATTTGAAGTTTCTCCTTAAACTTGCAATCAAATATTTTTATTTCTAACGATTTTTAACGTACGATATTGACCTCATCATTATCGTTCTTTTCTTTAAGTAAAAAAAAACACAGAAAAAGTCTAATTATTTTTTAAGTTGACCTTTAATAATTACTAGAGTAGTAGCAGTAGTATATATTTGGTCACGTTCCTCTAGATGGTTTGAACAATTGTTTAGGTCAGTGATTTCTTTTCTTTGCATTCATATTAAATAAGTAAATTAATTAATATTCAAACCACATGATTTCATTCTTTCTTTCTCCTTAGATATTTATTACTCCATTTTACACATGCTGCTGGCATTTCTTAATAAACAATTCAAATTAATGTATGTGTATGTATTCGGAAACAATATAAACATAGGTAGGAGTGAAATGCCATTTTTGTCCTCGACTCACTTTTGATATCGGAACGATGTCGTTTCGAAGAAGGTTCTGCTCAGCTGGTCAGCAAAAGACATCCATCCTCCTGCACCAGTCAAACTCTAACTGCCATTCTTTAATATTAAACTTTAATTTGATTCTTAATCTCTCAAATTTCCAAAACACGTGTTTATATTAGTAATGGAAATATCTATTATTCTAGGCTTTGAATACATCATTGTAATACATATTTTTCGATTAGTGAAAAATGATATAATAAAATTATGTGCTGTGCTGGATTTTTAGAGTCTCACCTCACCAAGACTTTAAGCCTTTCAAGTACACAAAAATAATGATAGATTAATCATCTTTAATTGGAGATTAATGTATAAATTCTCAAAAGTCATGTAATTGCCAAACCATTATGGTTGTCATCATGAATTGTAATTATAGTCATCTCATGTTTTATTATGGCATTAATAATCTATTTTGAAACTTTTTTACATTTTGTCATTTTGATCCGTATACAAAATTTCTTTACATTTCAAATTATTCATTTATAGTAAGTGGACTTACTCAACTAATACAAACAATTCAATTAAAAATAATAAATCATGAGATAAACTCCGGTCAATACACACAATCACTTAAAAATACTCCATCCGTCCACGAAAATTCTTCCTATTTTACCATTTTCGTCCGTTCACAAAATTTATTCATACTTTAAACTTTCCATTTATAGTAAGTGGATCCACCACACTCTCTACACACAACTCAATTTAATATAATAAATAAAGTGAGACCCAAAACTCACTAACTACACATAATACAATTTAAAACAATATATCAAGTGAGACCCTAATTACACTCACTACGTATCATCATCAACACTACATTAAAATTCGCACCGGATCAAACTAGGAATATATTTCATGGACGGGGGAGGGAGTAATAAATATGGTGGGTCTCAAACTCTACTCATTACACACTCTTACACAAAGTCAAAACATATTATTAAAACCAATATCGGATCAAAGTTTCAAAATCTTTGATGGAGGGAGAAAAAAATCATAAAACTTAAGAAGATGAAATTAAAATTTTAAATATAGAAGGTAAATAATAGTATGTGTAGTACCACTATATATATTTTTTATAATAATTATAGTAAATTGAAATTAGTTTATGTAGATTTAAATATAAATGGAGTGTTGATTATTACAGCTTGTTGTGTATTAAGACAGGAAAGCGAGCTTATAACGGACTTAGAAGCAACAAAAGCAGCCAATGATTACCCTTTATAACGGACTAATATTTTAATTTTTGTTTTTGTTTGAATAATGGTTGATTGTAGGAAGCTGTGTTTGCAAACCAAATTTGACCAGACTCAGTTGTGTCCGCAGCCATGCATACGAATATCAATGGAACTATTTCAACGCCACTATGTGTAAGACTCTTCATACACATACACATACATATATATATATAGCACATATGTGTTGCAGCAGAAAGAAAAACCAACATCCAACTCTCCACGGTTTCTCAGATTCAACAGAACTCACAGAGACAGAGAGAGGGAGGAAGGGAAGGAAGGAGACTGCATGGTTGCATAATTGTCAATCTTTCTTACTACAAACTACAACACACAGAGCCCACCAATTCTTTCATTCTTTCGACGATAAAAGTTCCCAGACGGAATCCGGCATTTTCTTGTTCAAGATCAACGCGGTGAGTCTGATAGGAGAATGGCGGCGGCGCTGGTTGGGGACGAGCTGTCCCGTACGGTGAGCAGCAAGCGGAGCTGGAGGCAGCAGAGTATAAGAGATGTGTGGCAGGGGCAGCCGGATGTGTTCATGCGGAGCAGCACGCGGCGGCAGGCGGTGGACGAGGAGGAGGAGCTGCGGTGGGCCGCCATCGAGCGCCTCCCCACCTACGACCGCCTCCGCAAGGGCGTGCTCCAGCAGGTCGTCAGCAATGGCAGAGTCGTCCACTCGGAGGTCGACGTGGCCAACCTCGGCTCGCAGGATAAGAAGCAGCTAATGGAGAGCATCCTCAAGGCCGTCGAAGACGATAACGAGAAGTTCCTCCAGAGGCTCAGGAACAGAACCGACAGGTACGGTACTCGTAATAATTTCTCCACCACACACACATACGTGTGGGTGTGTGCAATTTGTGATCTAGGGCGCCCAATTGATTTCAATTTTTTGGGTCTAGGGTTGGGATCGACATTCCCAAAATCGAGGTGAGGTTTCAGAATCTGTCAATTGAGGGAGATGCATACCTTGGAACGAGGGCTCTTCCTACTCTCCTCAACTCCACGCTCAATACATTAGAGGTGTGTTTTATTCTCATACATTTTCCACCTATTGTGTGTTTGTGAATCAGTGTGAAAATGTTTCTGCATACAGAATTAGATGATCTTTTTTAACTGAATCTGGTTTTGAATGATGTGATAGGCTGCTCTGGGTATGATTGGGCTCTCTCCTTCAAAGGCAAGAGTGGTTCAGATCCTAAGAAATGTCAGTGGAGTTGTGAAACCATCAAGGTAAGCTTATTGTAAATGGTTATTTCCCAGTTCTGCAGATTCTTGATCATGTTTTCTGATGGAGAAATATTATGTGATCTTTGTTTCTAGGATGACACTGCTTCTTGGACCACCGGGTTCTGGGAAAACGACGTTGCTAAAAGCATTGACAGGAAAGCCCGATGATGATATGAAGGTGTGTTTTTCTATCACCATCAAATCCTAGGATTGATCAGACCTTAATGATTTCAAAATCTTGTTTTAACTGTGCTGATTGTGTTAATTTTGTGAACAGGTGACGGGGAAAATCACCTACTGTGGCCATGAATTCCACGAATTCGTTCCTCAAAGAACTTGTGCCTATATCAGCCAGCATGATCTTCACTATGGTGAAATGACTGTTCGTGAGACTCTTGATTTCTCAGGCAGATGTTTGGGAGTTGGTACAAGGTATGACATGCTTGTAGAGCTGTCGAGAAGAGAGAAGGAAGCCGGCATCAAACCTGACCCTGAGATTGATGCCTTCATGAAGGCCACAGCCTTGGTGGGGCAAGAAACGAGTTTGATCACTGATTACGTGCTCAAGGTTCGTCTTCGTTTCAGCGTTTGCTTCTAAAGTTTACCTACGAATTAACAAGACTAACATGTGTGTTGATGAATTTTTAACAGATTCTTGGATTGGATATTTGTGCTGATATTATGGTGGGAGATGACATGAGGAGGGGTATTTCTGGTGGTCAGAAGAAGCGTGTCACCACCGGTATGTTTAATGAATTTTAGATCAATTCTTGAAAAAGTAAATGATTTCAAGACCATATCGTATGAAAAGTACAAAGACTGACATCTTATGATTATGTTTTGATTAATGCAGGGGAAATGTTGGTGGGACCAGCGAAAGCATTCTTCATGGACGAAATCTCAACTGGGCTGGATAGTTCCACGACCTTCCAAATTGTGAAGTTCATGAGGCAGATGGTTCACATCAATGACATAACCATGGTCGTCTCTCTACTGCAGCCGGCTCCGGAGACGTTCGATCTTTTTGATGATGTCATCCTCCTTTCGGATGGTGAGATCGTGTACCAAGGTCCTCGTGAGAATGTGCTTGAATTCTTTGAACACATGGGTTTCAAGTGTCCCGACAGGAAGGGAGTTGCAGACTTTCTTCAAGAAGTGACTTCAAAGAAAGATCAAGAACAGTACTGGTGCCGCAAGAATCAGGCATATAGCTATGTTTCAGTGCCCGATTTCGCACAGGCATTCAACAATTTCCATATTGGGCAGCAGCTTGTGGAAGATCTGAGAGTACCATACGATAAGTCCAGAGCTCATCCAGCTGCATTGGTGAAGGAGAAGTATGGTATCTCAAACATGGAGCTTTTCCGGGCTTGCTTTGACAGGGAGTGGCTGCTTATGAAACGGGCCTCATTTATCTACATCTTTAAGACCACACAGATCACTATAATGGCTACGATTGCATTGACTGTTTTCCTGAGAACTGAGATGAAGGCGGGACAAATAGACGATGCTACTAAGTACTGGGGAGCATTGTTCTTCAGTCTTATCAATGTTATGTTCAATGGAATGCAGGAGCTTCCAATGACTGTCTTCAGGCTTCCTGTGTTTTTCAAGCAGAGGGATAGTCTCTTCTACCCTGCTTGGGCTTTTGCGTTGCCAATTTGGGTGCTTCGTATTCCTATTTCTGTGGTGGAGTCTGCATTGTGGATCACCTTCACTTACTACACCATTGGATTTGCACCTTCTCCTGTTAGGTAAATTGGAAACAAATATATGAATATCCAATAAGGCAGTAGCTAGAAAAGGTTGGTGAAAAGGGTTCTTTTGTTTGATTCTTGATTTTCTATGTCTTTTTTTCAGGTTTTTCAAGCAACTGTTGGCTTTCATTGGAGTGAATCAAATGGCACTCTCCTTGTTCCGTTTCATCGCTGCAGTTGGAAGAACTGAGGTCGTTGCAAACACATTGGGATCATTTGCGTTGCTTTTGGTGTTTGTGTTGGGAGGCTTCGTCGTTGCAAAGGGTAAAAAACACTTCATTACCTCATTGCATTTGGACATGTGATCATATTGTTTTGATCTGATAAATGTTGGTTTTGAACAGATGATATCCAAGATTGGATGATATGGGGTTACTACATCTCTCCTATGATGTATGGGCAGAATGCAATCGCCATTAACGAGTTCCTTTCCGAGAGGTGGAGTGGACCTGCACCTCCTACTGCATCTCAGGATACTGTGGGGAAGACCCTTCTCAAGGACAGAGGTTTATTCACCACTGAGTCATGGTACTGGATCTGTGTCATCGCCCTCTTCGTCTTCTCTCTGCTGTTCAACGTTCTCTTCATCGCTGCATTGACATACTTGAACCGTAAGTGCATCACTAGTGTTTGTTTTTTCCGAGGGAGGATGATGTTTTAGCGTGTGTGCTAACTGTTTTACATTTTCGTTCTCAGCTCTGGGAGACAACAAGGCCATCATAAACGAGGAGAGTGAGGAGAGCAAGAAAAAGAGGAGAATTACTGCAAGTGGTGAAGGTACTCAAATGTCTACAAGGAATGATCATGGAACTGTGGGCTCTAGTGAAGCAAGAAGAGGGATGGTGTTGCCTTTTGAGCCTCTGTCTCTTACTTTCAACCATGTGAATTACTATGTTGATATGCCTGCTGTAAGCCTCTCTCTCTCTCACTCTCTCTATCTCTCTCAAACTATGCTAGATCCTAACTTGAGGCTCGATATCTGATTCAGGAAATGAAAACTCAAGGTGTTGATGATGAAAGGCTGCAGCTGCTGAGAGATGTTAGTGGTGCTTTTAGGCCTGGTGTGCTTACAGCATTAGTTGGAGTTAGTGGAGCAGGAAAAACTACCTTAATGGATGTGTTGGCTGGTAGGAAAACTGGAGGCTACATTGAAGGAGCCATAACCGTGTCGGGTTTCCCCAAGAATCAGGAAACATTTGCACGTGTCAGCGGCTACTGTGAGCAGAACGACATCCATTCACCATATGTTACTGTCTACGAGTCACTCCTCTACTCTGCGTGGCTGCGTCTTTCTGCTGATGTCAACACAGAAACACGAAAGGCAAGCAATGAAGCAACACTATCACCACCATCTCTTCTTACAACCTAGTAACACTAATGAGGAACTTGTTTCTAACAAAATCCTTTTCTGATTGCTTCAGATGTTTGTGGGGGAAGTGATGGACCTGGTTGAGCTCAATCCCTTGAAGAATGCTCTCGTTGGTCTTCCTGGAGTCAACGGTCTCTCAACAGAACAGAGGAAAAGGCTCACAATTGCTGTTGAGTTGGTTGCTAATCCTTCCATAATCTTCATGGACGAACCAACTTCTGGGCTTGATGCACGAGCAGCTGCTATCGTGATGAGGACAGTGAGGAACACGGTGGACACAGGCCGTACAGTCGTCTGCACAATTCATCAGCCTAGCATCGACATTTTTGAAGCTTTTGATGAGGTACAAACGAAACCACATGAAAAACATGATTGAATCAACCTCATCACATTGTTGGAAGTGATACTAAAACATGACTATTTGTTCTTTCAGCTGCTGTTGATGAAGAGAGGAGGACAAGTGATCTATGCAGGTACTCTTGGTCGCCAGTCCCACAAACTTGTTGAATACTTTGAGGTGAGGTTTCGACTTTCTTGTATTTTCTTCTTTGTTTATGTGGTTCTCTGCCTTAGGCGACGAGCCGTTTAGAGCTAGTTTAAACCTCAATCCAAACATGCAGGCTATACCTGGTGTCCCCAAAATCAGAGAGGGATACAATCCAGCTACATGGATGTTGGAAGTCAGCTCCTCTGCTGCTGAAGGTCAAATGGATGTCGATTTTGCTGAAATTTACGCCACTTCTGCCCTTCACCGGTGAGTGAATTCGACTTAAAAAGAATAAGGATCACTTGGCAAACTCTCCATGAGAAGCTATATAGAGATGATGGTGGTGTCTTAATCTATTTTCTTGATTCTTCAGGAGTAACCAGGAGCTGATAAAGGAACTGAGTGCACCAGCACCGGGGGCGAAGGACTTATACTTCCCCACACAGTATTCTCAATCATTCTTGACACAATGCAAGGCATGCTTCTGGAAGCAGCACTGGTCATACTGGAGAAACTCTCAGTACAACGCCATTCGGTTCTTCACAACTGTGATCATTGGTGTGATGTTTGGTGTCATCTTCTGGCAAAAGGGGGGCAAAATGTAAGCTAAATATCTCAATATTGATTCTTGAATCATCATTTGTTTGTTAGTGACTTGAAGTAAGTAACTGAGAGTTTGTTTCACTATTATTGTTACAGTTCTGGACAGCAAGACTTGATCAATCTTCTAGGAGCAATATATTCTGCAGTCCTTTTCTTGGGAGCTGCCAATGCTTCTGCCGTTCAATCCGTCGTCGCAATTGAAAGAACTGTCTTCTACCGTGAGAGGGCTGCAGGGATGTACTCGGAGCTACCATACGCCTTCGCTCAGGTAATAAAGACTCTCAAGACACACTCAAATCATCTCTGGCATCAAAGAAACAGGTTGCTGACAATGGTGTGTTTTTGTGATGTGTAGGTGGCGATAGAGACGCTGTACGTGGTGATTCAGACATTAGCATACTCCCTACTGCTCTACTCCATGATGGGATTTCAATGGACAGGAGAGAAATTCTTCTACTTCTACTACTTCATCTTCATGTGCTTCACCTACTTCTCTATGTACGGAATGATGGTTCTGGCACTCACCCCTGGCTACCAGATTGCTGCCATTGTTATGTCCTTCTTCCTCAGTTTCTGGAACTTGTTCTCCGGCTTCCTCATCCCTCGTCCGGTTAGTACTACTTACTACTACTAAACTCCTCTTACAAACATCAATCACAACTCAATAGTGCAATGCTAATGAAAAAACAATATGCACGCATGTTCTTGCAGCTGATCCCAATCTGGTGGAGGTGGTATTACTGGGCCTCACCTGTTGCATGGACAATCTACGGCGTTTTCGCATCCCAATTCGGAGATCTAACTACCCCTCTCAGCACAGTTGGAAACACCAGAGAAGTGTCGGTTAAAGAGTTTCTGAAGGAGAACTTGGGATATGATTATGACTTCCTACCTGCAGTTGTGGCTGCTCATGTAGGTTGGGTGCTCCTCTTCTTCTTCGTCTTCGCCTACGGAATCAAGTACCTTAACTTCCAGAGAAGATAAAGCAGCTATTCTTTTTCTTTTTACATATCATATCATCATAAGGTTTATTTGTTATAGGATATAAGTGTATACTATGTAGCTGGTTTGGGTTGAGATATGGTCAGAAAGGAGACTAACTCCATTCTTTTTTTGCTTTTGTTTCATGTTACAATAGTACAGTAGTACTTGTGTGTGTCCTGGCTCTATTTTTGTTTGATTTTTCTTGTTCACTGAATAAATTTATTTCCGAATATCTTCATGTAATTTTCTTATATATTTAGTGTAAAGTTCTTGTTTTCATTCAATCTCTCATCCACTTTAGATGGTACTCATAAATAGCTATATACAAATTAATACCCAAACAAGTGGTCAACTGATATTAGAACCTAGATTAAATAGTAAATTACTATTATAACCTTATGATATTATAAAGTAAAATAGTTTGGAGCGTGTTGTGTGGTTTAGAGTAGAAATGGTGGGTCTTACCATGGCAAACTCCCATATGAAATGCAGCCTATGTGATTCCGATGACTAATAATTAATTCACATGATATATTGGAAAGAAAATTGAGATGATTAAGAGAAAAGGTGATCTTTACCACTATAATTTGCAGACTGCATCTTCATATCCATGGAGATGCAGTGTGTTTTTGAGTTAGATAGAATAAAGGATGAATGGTACACTGTACTGTACAATCAACAATTTTAAGAAAAGTTGATGCAGATGTATTTTAAATTTTTTTGATAAGCCCAAAAAAGTCATATGATTTCAAGAAATAGAACAACACCGAGATCAGGCAAAGATATAAGATAATGCTTCAAACATCCTTCCCGACAGATCAAAACTAAAAATCCATTACAAGAAATAGAACTCAGTCAATTACCCAAAATTTAGATCCACAAGATCTAATAAACTATGAACCCTCCAATACTTGGAATGGAGCAAAAATAATAATAATAAGCAAGCTTTGACTTTATAACATGACAGAACTACTTCATTTGCCTCCATGCTTGGCCTTGGAATGAGACTCCAGAGCACTTCCAGAAGAAAAGGTTCTGCAACACAGACAACAATGGAAGATGAATAACACAGAAGGCATATGCATATTCAAATGGAGAAAATAGGAGTGTTCGGTTCGCCTCGACATACTTTGGGCATGATTTGCAGGTGAGTTGGGCACAAGATTTAGGAGTCTGCTCCTTCTTGTTAGGTGTTTTCCCAGCAGATTTTTTTGGAGGAGTAGAAGCCTGACCCCTTTTACCTATATAGAGTAATCAACAATTATCACACATTGCCACCAATTGTTATTATTATTTATAAATATAACATCAAAATCAAGAAACATTTCATCGTGAAATGCATGTATACAGCTTCAAACCTGACTTGGCAGGAGTGGATGATTTAGCCTTCTTGGCAGCAGGAGTTTTCTCAGCAGATGGAACTGGCCTTTTCTTTGACTGAGTTGCTGCTGGCTTAGGCAACTCCTCTTCCTCACTGGAGTCATCCTCATCATCTTCATCAGAATCCTGCAAGGAAGTTTACATTAGTGAATGTATCCACAAAATTCACATCACAAGAAACTGCATTTTAATATAAATTATCCGAGAACAATGAATTAAATTATAGGGCATACGTCATCAGAGTCATCGCTAGCATCTTGTAATCCATCAATAGCCATTTCATCATCAGAGCCAAAATCACTGTCATCTTCTTCGTCGTCATCATCACTGTTCTCCTTCTTCTCTGCCTTCTCTTCTTTCTTTGCAATCGCTTTAGCAGCAGGTTTTGCCACCTCAGCCTTAGGCTTTACCGAACCATTCTCTTTAGCTTCAATGGGCAACTCCTCCTCGTCCTCAGAGTCATCAAAATCGGAGTATACTTCACCATCTACAAGATCAAACAGCAAGAATATTTCAATACCTACAGAAGGAAACAAGACCCTCATAATTATTAGCAAGTAAAATTCTAGTTAAAATGTACCTGAAACGGGATCATCAGCAATATAGCCCATAAAATACACACTGCCATTTTTCAAGTCATGAGAAAGCTCAAACTCTTTCTCAAACACCAAATCAAACATGATTTGAGGTCGATCCTCAACTGAAAGTGTACCGATGACAAACTTCTTATCATCAATTTTCATCCTTATATGAACACTTTTGGAACCTTTAATATCCTTCACCTCCCCAATCGCCGCCTATAATAGAACATACAGAAAATCAATATTTCATAGCACTTAAATTCTTTGAAAAAAAAAAACATAATAAAAAAAAGGCAATCCCTAAATTTCCCTCACCTGAGAGATGTGAATCAGTTTTCCAAGGTCAGGTGTGACCTTCTGTGTCTGTCCAGACTTGACTTCAATGCCTGAATGTGCATACATACAAAGTAAGAAAAGTGTTCTTACAGAAATCGAATATTAAAACAGCATCATGTATTGTCGAAATATTTGTACAAATATATTGGCTTTAATTAAAATCAGTGTAAACCATTAACATAAAATCAAACAGAGATCCAACGTTGAAACAGCATCATTGTTTTAAAAATTAAGCTCATGACGATACACATAAGAGTACACAAATAAGAAGAACAAACCAAATAACCAATCATAAGCTAGCGACAGCATAATAGGCATAAAGCCAACAAAGACAGATCAAACGAGAAAAAAAAACAGCTACACCACTGAAATTCATCAAACATTCCCAACAATCTAATTTATTCGAAAATTAACGAACAAAAGCACAACAACACTAAAAATAATAACAAACACGGATGAGAATCCAATTATAGACTCGGAAACATACCCCAGAACTCCATCTTCGATGAAAAATAACGGTAATTGGAGCGATGAAGGCAGACAAGATTTTGAAATGAATTGAAAGCGGTGAAGAGGTGAGGAGGGTTTTACGAGGGTTATATAGGAGGTGAGGAGGGTTTATCGTTTGATTTGTTAGGGTTTTCATCACAGCTGTATTTTATTTTTCCTTTTCTTTTTTTATTTCTTTAGGCTTTCCATTTTCGAATTTAAATTTTTTTATGAGCGATCCATTATTTTAGCCCAAGTTCGGCCCAATACTAGCCCAAAATCCCAGTTGCAACATAATTTATACTAATACTACCTATAAATTTTTGTAACATTAATTTATACTACTAGTTATAAATTTCGAATTTATAATAATTTTTTATTATGAGGTAATAAAAAGGATTTTTTTTATTAAATTTTTCGGTTTTAATTTTTTTTGAAGATTTATTTGCTTTTGTGTTTTTTTGGGAAGAAGGTAATTAATTTATTTCCAATTCTTCTTTTTTTGTTTTTTTGAAAAATAATTAGTAGTAATTTCATGTAAAAATAAATACTTCTTCTGTCATAATTAATTTGTATTGGTATTTTTTAAAGAAAAATAGTCAAAAATAAAATATAAATAAGTAATGACATTTGATATAAGTTAGTAGTGTAGTTTGTTTGAAGTCAAACCACAATCAACATTTTTTTGAAAATTTATTTGCAATTTTTCTTCTCTCTTTTCGGAAAATAATTAGTGTTAAACTTAAGTTGTGTACAATTTAGGTTCTCGCAAATTATTACGAGATCGATTGCACGTGGCAAACTAATTCCGGTCGGATTTCGATGGAAAACTTAACAGGGCGGGTTCTAATCCTAAGTGTTATTAAAACAAAACAAAGGAAATCAAAAACACTAATAAAGATAAACATGAGGAATGAAAAATAAAACCAAAACAATAAACAAAATAAAAATGTGGATTCGGGTTTGAAGGGCCTAAAATTCATAAAACCTACAATTAATTAAATCATGCTCCTCTACTCATGCTATTGTTCGTTTATCAAAGACTTCCCAAAATTAGTCTAACTAATCACTTACGTGTTCTCAATTAGACAACAATCAAAACTCTCGCATTAGATTACTCTAATAGGAGTTCCTCAACTAAAAATAATGATCCGAAGCTAATTAATGACTTCTTAAAGTTGCTTAATTACTAACATTTGTATTCGACAATTAAGCTGTAATTCTAACTTACGTACTCGAATTACACAATAGGAAAATCAATAACAACTACGAATATGATTCCTCCGTTTCTGATTTGGAATCATTATTTGAATCATCTCTCGATCTCAACCAATAACGATAAATCAAAACGGTGATCAAGCATTTCAATCAAACAAGCACAAGTTAAATCAAAAAGCACGAATCGAATAACAATCAATAAAAAATTAAAAGAGATTCTAAACCTAGGGAGAGGAAGACAATCAATCCATAGAACAATCAAAATAAGAATTAAACATGCTTATAAAGATTGAGTCTCGGATTGAGAGCCGAACTCGTCCTCAATCATTCATCCCAAGTAGAAATTACAAGCAAAAAGTACTAAACTATAGTTCTAAGATTACAAGTTCGAGTTCTATCTAAAGAAATGAGAGATATGGATGTTAGCCCTTGAAAATAGCCTGAAGAAGGCTTAAAAACCCGCTATTAACTGTCAGCCAGAGGCCGCTGGCTTTGCCTCTCTGTCTGCTGCTATAGCACAGGCCCAGCCACCGCTAGCCTATGCAAAATACAAAATTTTTGAATAGACAGAATTGAAGCTCGTCTCGATAGGAATCTGTGGCCGTAGACGGATCCAAATTCGGAATTGTAACGAAGGAGAACGAGCCAAAATAAAATTGTTGTGCAAAACGCAACAATTTCGCATATGATCATGCTCTCGCGTTCTTTCTCCTCTCGTTTTCTACCCGTAACTCCTAGCAAGCTCTCGTCCAGTTTCCTCGGGTTTGTTCGGCTTAGCACATACGACATAATCGGCATCAATTCAACTCATATACGTCCTTTAATTCACCATCCTACAACAAACACGAAAACAACAAAAACCGGTGTAATGCAAAATAAAAAGACACAAAAACAAAACAAACTAAAACCTAGACACAACGAAATATCAACTAAAAACACACAAAAAAACGAGCTAAACAATTAGTAATACGATTTATGTATATGGTTTGGTATTGTCTATTAAGTTGTCCCTCGCAACGGTCTCTGTTCGAATATGCAATTCAAATATATTTTACCGATTAGTGTAGTTTAGAACATCCAAAGGTTTTCGGCCATTACCAAAATATAATTGTCATTAAAAGAACACAACATATTTTATTCAATCTTTATGATAATAAATTTAATGTATTAACAAAAGGTTTCAACTTTATAAAATAAAATTTAAAACTAGTATAATAACAAATCATCAACATATTCAATATTTATGGGCGCAAGTTTTAATTGGCAAAGCTTGATGGTTTTAGATAATAAAGGGTAGTAGATCAAGGACAAAGCACAATAATTTGAGAGTAGTGAAGATTATTGTCTGAACAAACAGGGTAATAACACACATTCCACACATTCATCGAATTCAACCACCCGAAGCTAAAAGCTGATTAAAATATGGATACCTAACTATAGTCTCTTTCTTTCTACTACATCCGATTATGTGATCTGGCATTGACACGTACCAGTTTGCAGATTAAAGATACGGTTCAAACTAATTTCTCAAAATATAAATTCACTCACATTAAGTGACGCCAATTGAGTATTTGAGTTGATCAAACATAAAAGAAAAGGAAAAATAAAGCATTTACATAATATATATATATATATATATATATATATGGAATTCAAATTGAAGGTAGCACTGTGCTTCCCTGAAAAACATCGAGATTACGTTGTTGAGAGAGAGAAAAAAAAAAAGTCGATTCCTACCTGGAAAGTGGGGAAAGCTCAGAGGAGTTAGAGAGAAATTCAAGCTAGAGTTTTGTGGGCTTTTTATTGGGCTTTCAATTTCATTTAACATTCTACTCCCATACCCTATTATATGTGTTTTCAACAATCGCAATTACATTAAATATGGTTTGTCATTTTTTGTATATATTATACAAGAACACATATTGTCTCGCCCAACAACTTGCTAAAATCAATTTCCATGGCCCCACTAACACTATGTTGAATAATTGATTCCACCCCAAAAACTTCATGCCACCATTAAGATATTTTTACTTATAATATGAAATTTGATCCACTATTAAGCATTATTAGGATTTGATTAAGGAATACCAAGGGATTTGATATGGAGAAAGGTCAGCACAAATAAAATATATCCACGTCACCTATACAAGGCAATAATTTAACTAGTGGAATCACTACTGTTCCGAAAGTATTTGTCAAATTAAAGCTATATACAATAAGCCAAACTTCCAATAACACACCTAGTATATACTTTACCAGCTATACATACAGAAGATTGCATTTCCAAATAATTACTGGGAGTAATTTTGGTGATTTACAGCAAGAACTCCATAAATCTTAGCCATGGTAGCCCTTGCTTCACTTCGGCATCAATTGAGCATCTCGCCGTTGACGCGGCCACCGCACCGCCGCAATTTACCGCGGTGTTCGCCTCCTCCCCCGCCGCCTTATTCTGGAACAGAAAGAAGTTCCTTGACCCTAACGACGCTAGCTTCTCCCCCTTATCCAAACCTGTATCCACAGTTGATTACAACACGTTAATATTTTTATATTAGTTTGTTAATTGAAGTTAATTATTCACTAAGCAACTTTAATTTGAGTCTTCTTTGAGCACACGGAACAATAACCCTATTTAATAATCCACAAAAAAAATACTAGAAAATTTCAAATTCCAATCGGAAAACACACTTACTTTCCAAGCTAAATTGCGAGTAATGGAGATTGAATCCAGAAGCGTCCCCGGCGCGGAGAAGAGGCAGACGCACCTCCTTCTCGTACTGCCGGAGCGCCGCCGCGATCAATTCCTCCACCGTCGCCTCCGGTGAGATCATCACCCTCACAGCGCCGAGACTCCGCTGGATAGTGACGTTCAGCAGCAACTTCGTCAGCTTCGGCGCCGCCGCAACCTCGGCGGAACTCCCCCCGGCGAATAGTTCCGGTGCCGACCGCCGCATATCCACCGCAAAGCAGCCGCCTCTCAAATCGAGCGACGACCTCCCCTTCCTGATCTTCTCATAACTTCCTTTCCGGTTACTCTTCGGCGAAGGCATTTGAGATTCGTACAGTAGTAAAATATACACGTTGAACTGGTTAAGTGAGAGCGATCGAAGACAACCGATTACCTTAGGCGGCGGCGCAGGAAGCGGAGGCGGGGGGAACCGAGAGCGGAGGCGAGGGAGGGGCTCTCAGGTTCCCAGCGTCCGTCTGCAAACATGAAAAACAACTATTCCTAATTTGCAAGTAAATAGAAATTATTTCTTAACAAGCTATAGATATGGAAATTTATAGAGATTGATTGGCTGTGAATTTATAGAGGAAGCTTTCACCCTACTTTTATTGGGAATTACCTTATTGTCCCTTGATTACTCTTTTATTTTGTGTATAATCTTATCAATTCTTGCAAGTCAAGTCATTTTCTTTTTTTCATAAATCAATATAATGTTATGTTTCGAATTATTGTGCAGTTTCTTGATAATTTTCGGCAATATCATTTTAAATGAAAGAATGTAACACGAAATCCATACGTTATACACACTATATTAGAATAGTAAGTGGGGTTCTTTAGAAGTATTAAATACTCCTACAATATAGTGAAAGTCAATGAGTGGAATTAATTGTACCTAATAATTTAGGGCTATGTTATTATTTTTTTCAATATTTTCTTGTGTTATAATGATTAACTAAACCAAATTTTCACATATAATTGCTCAATTATAGTTTGAATTTAGATGATTAAGCTTCAATTTCAATTGTATATTGAATTCATCCATTATAAATTCAAGTTTAATTGCTCATATATTATTCAAATCGATTGATTTTTTGAGTGACTCAGCCCGATCAAATTTTCACAAAAAGATTCAACAAATTTGGATGGGGTTGATCAAATGTCTTTTGCCAGCTCTTACATACAATGGTTAAAATGGGAGACTGTTATTGAATCGAATCAATTACTAGTTTACTATGCTTATATGGTATTTTAAAGTAAATAAAAAAATAAATTAGGTGGCTAATCCTAATTGACACTAGTAGTGAGTGTGGTTGGTGTCACGTTTTCTAATTTCATGACTGGGAATGAAACTGGTGGCAAGTAAAGGTTGGGGACCCCCTCACCATTCGCCACGTGTTCCTTTTACACTGTTTAGAATTTTTATCAAAAAAAGTTAATACAATGATTTAGATATCTCCAATAAAAACAAAATATTTAATACGTTTTTTGTCTCCTTATTATGTAAAAGATTCCAAGCAAGTTCGAGAACTAACTACAATTATAAAGAATATACATTTATCACGTACGCCCTGATTTGCATTTTGTTATACAGTGGAGTTGAAATTAGTTGTTGAGATAATATGTTAGGGATATAAGCAAATTAATTCGAACTCGTCTCGATAAAAGTTTGTTCATTAAATGAATCGAAATTGAGTCAATATTATATTCAAAAGATTCGTGAACATATTTGAATATAATTTTAACTTAACGAGCTTCGAATAATTCGCGAGCTTGTTCACGAACTGTAACAACGAACAGAGATTGAAATAATTCACGAACTTTGTATACGAACTAGTTCACAAAGTTGCCAAATTAATACTAATATATATTAACTCGAATAATTTAATAAGTGAGCTCTTTAACAAGTTCGAACTTGAGTATTTAACAAACTAGAGTTGAGTCACTATTAAATCGAATGATATACTACCTCCGTCCCACCGGTAATGACCCATTTGTAAAGTAGATAGGTGTATTAAAATAATACAAATGAGTCATTATCGGTGGGACGGAGGGAGTACAAATTAAACTCAAACTCAATTTTTTATTTATTGAATCGAGTTCGAACCAAACTCGAGCCTTCAAATTTTTGTAGCCATCCCACTAAATGTGACCTAGATAAACAAAATTACAGTAAACCGTTAATATCAATATGCGATCATCAGGCGTGGCTTTGAACAGTTATAATAATTAATATGCACAATATATATAAAAAAGAAAAGAAAAGGAATAGCTGCACTAAATACCCAACATTAAAAGTATAATTCAACGTTGCTTAAATCAAATCAATCGCATAAATTAGTATTCCCTCCGTTCCAATAAGAATGATATAAAATTTTTGGGCACAGTTATTAAGGAGAGTGTATAAATTAGTCCACACCTTTTTAAAATGATAATTTTTACTATTTTAAGAATGTGTCAAGTTTAGTGGGACGTTCAAATAAGAGAATTGTGTCAAACTTAATAGGAGGGAGGGAGTATGATTTAGAATAATTTATGAGAGTGTTACATATATCCAATCAACCATGCGCAATAAAGGGTAGTGGCAGTCTCTATTAACTTAATTCTTGTAACATATATATTAAAAATAGTTTTGTATTTTTGGTTAAAATTAAATAGCTAAAAATATTATTTTAGTTAAACAAAATTGTGAAAGTTGGACTCTCAATTTCAGTGTGGTGGCTGTTTTGGCCATTACGTTACGTAGCTATTATTGCAATTAGTTTTTTATTAGGTATACTAACTGAAAGTTTGGTAAATTTTATACTATTAGCATAATATTTCATCAATATAAATATATATAGGTTATATTTGATTCATTTTTAGAATCAATATTTTCTTTAAGTAACAGCTTAAATAGTTCCTAATATACAAGGTATTAATACTTTATCAGTTATCACACATAAATATGATTGGGTGCAATGTTTTTATATATATATATTTTAAGGTTTGACATAAGATCTATTAAATTAATTCTTAAAATAGCTAGAAAAATTAAAAAATAGTAGTCACTAAAATGGTCACATTTTTTTATTGAATTATTTTATTAAAATAATAATTTTTTTTCTCAAAAAAGTTACTCTTAAAATGTTAATTTTTACTTTTTTTAATCTTCGTGTTATATTTCTTAATTGATGTAGATATTTTTTAAAGAGTGGACTTTTTATAGAAAAAAGAAATTACTTTCAGTCGCCCAATGATCAGAAATATCTTGATTTTGTGGAATCCAAAGCATCGATTACTTGATCATTAAAATTTATAGTCATTGTTGTGAAGATATTCTAAAATCATTACTAATATGGGGACTAACTTAAAGAAAGTTTTTCATCCACTACATGAAAAATCAAAGACACAAAATAACTAAATTATTACCTCAGGTCCTCAACTACTACTACCATTCAAAAATCACCCCAAACAAAAAAAATTTAAATATTTTTTTATTCCTACTTAAGAAACTGCAAATATTAAAAACTAGTGATAAAAATTAAAAAACATTCGAAAATTGATTAAAAGAAATAGTAAAATTTATTTAATTGAAGTTGTAACAAAGTGCCTCCAATCTTCACAACTTGAAGTGTATTAAATAATAATTCATTTGATTTGAGAGAGATGAAATATAGCTTTGAACTTCAACAAACACTACAAAAATGGATGTAATGGAACTCGGTGTCATGTAAGGTTCAGTGGCGTATGAAATGACAATATGCTCAACTCCACACCTGATCCTGCCTCCTCCCAAGCTCTTGTTTTCGCCCGCCTTTTCCAGCTCAGCTTCGAGGCTCCCTCCAAGTGATGCGTTCGTCGCTGCCCCGTACATCCCATCTTCAAGCTTTTCACGGCAAGGGGGAACCCTACACTTGACACGTTCAGCAACTCGGATAGTGCTTGATGCAGATTATGAATTGGAGTTGTGGGTCGTTTCTCGAATCTCGTCTCTTTCCACCTTAAGAACTGGTTTTGCAACTTACTTGGTACCTGAGGGAGAGAGAGAGATGAGATATATAGTAGCAATGTGAAATATCTGATTTCAAGAATCTGGGACTCACCAAGGAAACCAGATTAGAGCTACCGAATGTAAGAGAAGCTGCTGCAAATGTTGATTTTCCGAATCCGCCACCCTTCTCGTTTTTATTCGTGGAGGTCTGATCTCCGACTGACCCGAAACTAGAAGCCGTCGCATCATCTTCTTCCTCATTATCTTCATCCTCGTCTTCCTCTTCATCTACAGGAGGTGTTTGGTCGGTTTTCATTGCTGGTTCAAATATCGAGGTCTCTTCCACCTCAGCCTCCTCTCCCCCTTCTTCCATTTTTTTCTCCTCCTCTTGCTGCAACATCTTGAGTTCATTATCCAAATCTTCAATGGCTTCTTTCAAATCCATTTCAGCCTCCATTAACTCTATTTCTTTCTTCAACAAATCTATCTTCGTCTCTCCAGCTTTCTTCCTTTCTTCGGCCCATTTTTCCAATTCGCCAAGCACTGTCGTGCTTTTCTTGTCCATGGATTTTAAGAGGCGTATCCACCAGTTCTCTTCTGGAACACTGACTTCGCGGCCATAGAATTCATCAAAACCAAGCGGAAGAAACTCTACCTCGTCAGGGTTGGCATCTTCGCCCTCTTTTACAGGCAGCTGCCAAAATAATCTGATCCCGTGCTCCTCATCATCCATGTAATCTATGATTCTTCCAGTAGGAGTATGCAAAATGAGCGGATCTTCTTCGTAGATAAGCTCTGATGGATTCTCGGGATCAGGTGTGGGTTCTTTGTTAATCAGCACAAATTCTGGCTCTTCATCTGATTAATATAACAAGGGTCAATCAACAAGAGCAGCAGATTACTTAATTATCACATCACATATTATAAAGGCCAATAAATCCATATACGCTATAGAGAAAATCTAAATATCGAAACATACAATTAGACCACCAGTACTCGAGTTCGGAAGGCATGGGCAGCCGAAGTGGAGCTTTATAAAACGAGTTCAACCACGACTCCCTTTCTTGGTCAACCTCATGGACATACATTTTCCAGTAATCCGGAACCTGACAATAGGACATTTACTTCAAAAACTCAATATTTGTGATCTAATATGTTCTTTGCCTCAGCTTAGTAATTTCAGTTACCTCGTAGAACTGATAGATGAAGCCCGGTGCCATCCACACATCTTCTTCCTCGTAGAAGTATGGATGTTGAGGATCAGAATACGGACCTCTTTCTTCTCTAACCACTGCAGGCATTAGCAATGATAGCATTGAGTAAGGAAAGGATATTAGCATATACACATTCACAAATTAATTTTATCACCTAACTAGAAACTGTGTACCAAATATTAGTAGAAGTCAGGAAATAGCAAGAAATAATCGCAAGCACCTGAACCACTAATATATTGGTGAAAACGAAAGGAACTTCCAAGTTTCAATGCAACTTACTTCCATCAGGCTTGTTGATGAACATGCGCGCCTTAGCCGCTGCAACCTCAGCGATTCCTGCATGGAGCTGAAGTAATGTACATTAAGTTAAAACCCAATAGGAGTGATGCCAAGATGGTAAAAGTTTCATTGATCAATCACAAGAAAGATAACATTGAATTACCGCTGAAATTTCAGAATCGCAACCACTCTCATCCCCCAAAAGGTCGCCAAAATAAAATCGACCCTGGTCATGTGAAAGAGAATTAACTAGATATCTTGTTTTTCTTTCACGATGATATAAACAAACCTTAAATTCTAAATCAGAAGGCAGCGGACAAGACAAAGGAGGCACAAGGAAAAACAAACGCATAACTTCATGTAATTTAAGGTGTTACCATTTTATTAAATTTTCCCATTAGGTTTCGTGCAGGGGTAGAATCAACACAAATTCTTAAGGCAAGTCAAGAATAGCACCAACTATAGCGAGTTCTCACCCAGGTTGTTCTCTCATTAACTTCATATACACCGCACCCGTGCATCCTCCCATGTTTCCATTCACCAGCGTATCGGTATCTACCTTTTTCCCTGGTACACATCATCATTCAAACTTCAGATGAGCAGAAATTAGATAATTTCACTTACAGACAAAGTGAACATACAGGATTTTCATGCAAACGTGAATCGGTCTGCATAAGCTAGGATATTCCTTTATTTAGGCAAACTAAAAGTTTTGAAATACTATCTTAACTGCTAAGATCAGGTACAAGGGTGCAGTACGATGAAGTGTGCTCAAGGGTGGTTTAACCTTTATAGTTATTTATAATATCAATCTAAAGGCTCTCTTTAAACTTTAAAGAACTCAATAGCCTCAAGCTTCTCATCATTAACTAGAACACACTCCACTAATAGTAAGAGCAGAATATGTACTAAAAGGATGGCAACTAAAATCTCAAAATAAACTAGGGAATATCAGAAATAATTGATCAAACCCATACAGCAATAGGAAACTGGAGGATGCTCCAAAGACGATCAATGCAGAAAGAATCATAAATGCGAGTCAACAGTTTGGCACATCAAGCTTTTGTATGCTATATAGAAGAAAGTATATAAGACGAAAGATTAAGCAAGGAGATTTTTTTATTTGAAGGCCAGAATGACTCACGGTTTTCTTCCAAATTGCCGCACCCACTCTTCGTTTTCGTAAAATGGAATTTCAGACTCCCCGTTAGCAAAACGCAAACTATCTTCAATATCCATCTCCAACCACTCTCTATCTTCTGGTGACATGAAATCTCTTGATATGATTTTCCCTTCAGCTCTCATCTTAGCTTCAAGCCTGGAAAAAAAAACACGAGATATAAATAAAAGAGCATTTACAAAGATGATTATCATTAGCCTCTGATTATTGTGTGTACTTGGAACCAGGAATAGGCTCCGGATGAGGAATCTCCACTTCAACCACTCCATGACCTTCCATTTGGTTTTGGAGCCATTCTCCTTCATATCTACATGCAGCAACCAATAGTTAAGCTTGTATAATTATAAATGCATAAATGGATATCTGAAATCAAACCAGAATACCACATTAAAGAGAACATTTTCATGGAGGTAAAAACGTTTGGCAAAGAAATCGAGTGTTTTGCAAATAAACCTGACTAGGCCTTGCTCAGCAATATAAACACCTTTTCCATGGGCCATATCATCCCAGACGGTGCCTTCATACCTTTAAAAGAGAAATTGAATTTAAATAATGGTCAGCAAGAAACTCATAAATGGAATAAATGTATATCCACTAATCAATGCTCCTATTCTTTAGTACTACAGAAGAATTAGACGCGAAGCTGGAGCTTCTATATAAAATTGCAATAAAGATTGTAACTCTGGCTCTGGCATGATAACATAAACCACGTAAAGCAACGGAATGATCTGTCCGGACTAATTGATTATCTACTTGAAGAAAAGAATTTGCAGAATGTACAATTAAGCACTAGTTTAGGAGGAGGTAATAGCCTCAACATTATTTTCAAGAGAACATCAGGAAAACTGCAGTACACAATTGCACCACAACAACATCGACTCGTCAAATCACGATACGAATCACCTTAAAGGTGTTGCCTTTTTCTGAAAAGGAAATTCACAAAGCAACAAAGCTCACAAAACCAATTGAAAATAACAAGCAGTCACGAGTGAAGTGTTTATGTTTTCTATACAAAGTTACATGATTACATCAGTAATATCTAGATGCGAGTGTGTGATCACTGAAAGACCAAAAAACACATTCTCCCAACGATGCTGTAAAAAGGTTTTTCAGATATCTCATTTCCTAGTATCTAATCCTATCTATACACCAAAAGTTACAGAATCAATCCTCTTGAAATTCGTAGGAGTGAATGTAAGCTCAGCAACTCATAAACCTCAAACGCCAAAGAAACCTTATCCAAGCACACTATAACTTTTAAAAATAACACAAGATTTAATCCCCAAACCTAATACAAGTTCACAACAATCAAACTCACACTAAAAACCCAAATTATTAAACCCCATTAAGTTCGAAGACTCACGAGCTCCCATCTTCAAAAATGAAGCTAACCCAAATCAAAAACTCCTCAATCCTATCGAGCTCCTCAATGACCGCCTTGGGGTTGGAGATATCATAATGGTCATCCGGAATGACCGGATAAGGCTTCCGATACGGCACATAAAATGGGGCAATGGGCGGGTCTCGGCCGGCCTTAATCTCCTCGCTAATGATCTCCACCTCATCATCATCCACTAAACTCGGATCCCAACCCGGTTTGGTCATCGCAATTGGAGCATCCGCCCACAACTCCTTCAAATCCTCCTCCTTCCAATTCTCCGGGTCGGGAGGGAAATCGAAGAGGTCCTCCGGGTACTCGGCGTCTTCTTCCTCCTCCTCCTCCGGGAGGGAAAGCGAAGCGGCGCGTGTTGACCTCGGGGATATTCTCCGCGTCGGAGTCGTCCTCGAATTGCTGCAGCGTGCCGTCTGGGCGGACGTAGGCCTGGGGCTCTTTGTCTTCTTCGGAGTAGTCGGAGTCGGAATCGAAATCGGAGGAGGAGACGGAGGCGTTGGACTCCACGGGGGCGGGCTCGGAATCGGATTCATTTTCGTTTAGTGGGTTCTCGAAGTCAGTCGGGTTCGGGCTCGCCATTGTTGGTGCGCGGTGTGTGTGAGAAATGCAGAGCGGAGTGTGAAGAAGATAAGGTATAGGGGTAGGACTTAAACTAAGTGTTAGTTATGGAATATACCCATTGTTGGTGCGCAGTGGGTTCTCGAAGATAAGACTGCTGTATGTAGTTGTACCCGCATACGCTTCGTCAGCTTGTACCCTAAATCTTTTTGTCTTTTCTTTTAGTCCCTTATCAGATTAAATTAAGTGTTAATTATGGAATATACCCAATTTGCTAAAGATTGATAAAGAAAATACCCATTACAAAAACTATGTAAAGAAAATACCCACTTTTTGATTTCTTCCCTCAATCATTACCTTATTATATGTTATTAAACGAAATATAACTAACTTTCATTCAGTAAACGTCACATATATCTCTCTATCTCTAAAGTATATTACATTTTCTCTTACTACATATCTCATTCTTGATTTGCTTGAACGAGTCTACGGGTGGAAAAAAATACCAAAAAATCGGTATACCGGGCATACCGAACCGAAAAAAAACCGAAAATACCGTATTAACGGTATACCGATTTTTTCGGTACGGTATCGGTATGAATTTTGATGATACCGCGGTATACCGAATTATACCGAACTTTCGGTATATACCGAAAGTTCGGTACAACAGTATATACCGAAATACCGATAATCGGTATATACCGGATGTTCGGTATTACGGTATATACCGAAATTTTTTATATTTATATTTTTAATTATATATTAATTTTATTTTTATATTTGATTAACATTAATATTAAAATAAAAATTAATTTATTATATTAATGATATACTATAGAATAATATTGCAAATACAATATATAATTTCTTCTTTTTAATATTTTAGTAATTAGAGTAAAAGTAAATATACTAACAAAGATAATAATTGTATTATATTTTATGTAATATTATTGCAAAAATATTTGTTAGAGGTGTACTCCTATAATCAAATAATTTTAATTTGATTGAGATATATGTTCGAATATTCATATTTCTATTTAATATTTTATGATTCAAAATTCAAATGTGGGAAAAATGATTCCATTAATATTTAAATACAAATAAAAGTTTATGAAGTATGATTATATATTCGAATAATTATATATTCATATATGATAATTGACATTTCATATTGTATGTGTAATATGTATATATTCATATTAAAAATTGAATCTAATTGAATACTTTCAAATATCATTATCAAATCAAATACGAATCAAATAAAATAGATGCATAAAAATTAAATTTGAATATTCAAATAAATTAATGAATTTGCATCAAATCGAGTATTATTATAACATTATAATACATGTAATTTTTTTATGAATTAATTATTATTTGCTAATATATTTTAATTATCTAATCAATTGTTATACTGATATATATATATATATATATACTGTTTGAAGTTAGATCCGAGTCATTTACACCCTATTCACATCAATCATCATACTTATAAGAACTTTAATTTAAATAATAACTTTATAATATAGGTAAGTTTAATTATTATTTTTTTGAATGAATTATTATTTGCAAATAAATTTTAATTATTCAAATAACTTAATGAATTTGTATCAAATCGAGTATTATACTGATATACTATTTGAAGTTTGATTCGAGTCCTTTACACTCCATTCACCAATCATCATACTCACAAGAATTTAAATCTTAATAATAACATTATAATATATGTAATCCTAATTTTTATGAATAAATTATTATTTGCAAATATATTTTAATTATTCTTTATTAGATTATAAGTAATTTATTATAAATTAATTATATTATTATTTATAAATAATTTAAGCATGTAGAATATATATAATTTATTAAATATACCTAAAGCAATATTAGCTACTATTAAAGCAGTAAAGCATAGCTAATATACATATTATTATATTTAAGTAGTATTTTAAGATTTTAAATATGTACATATATCATGTTGTTGGCAAATTTGTTTCTTTTTTTTGCTGAAGGTAGTTAGTGAGTTATTAATGATTTATATTTGCTTGCTCTTTTAATTTATATTCATATTTTTGTTAGAAATTTTGATTTTTTTTATGTTATTGTTCGGTATACCGTGAAATTTCGGCATGAACGGTATACCGTGAAATTTCGGTATGAACGGTATACCAAAAATTCGGTATGGCATGCCGAAAGTTCGGCACGGTAACGGTATCGGCGATTGGTATACCAAACTTTCGGTATACCGAACATGTTCGGTACGGTATCGGTATACAATATTTCATACCGTATTTTTCGGTACGGTATACGGTATGACAAAATATTTTCGGTATGCCATACCGACCCACCCCTAAACGAGTCTAATTGAAGTCATTTTCCAGAAATTTTTCAGGTAATAATCTCAAACTCAATATTTTGTTCGGTAAAATGTTCATACCGCTGGGAAACGAGCAAATACCGCTGGCAACGTCGGCACCAGCGGTATTTGCAATCGTAGTCCTCTTACGAGCGGTATTAACATATATATGTGTATCATGCTTTTCCAAGCAAGAAATTGTGGGCTTCTGTTAATGGTTTTATCGTGTGGATCAGTTTATGCTTAGGAAAGTTGTACTCACTGATGTAGTTGTTCTAAAACTATTCATTTGTTTTTTGCCGTTTAATTTGGGTTGCTCTACTGTGGCACTAAACATTTTTTTAATCTTTTAATGTGGCACTAAACATTTGATGCAGTGTATTTTTAGTGCACTCAATTACAATTATAATGTTTTTACGCGCGGTAGATATATATATATAAGGATAACAGATATATAGCTACATGAATTACTTGATACCGCCGGGAAAAACGCAAATACCGCTGGTAGGCCCCTCACCAGCGGTATTTTGCACGGTGCTGATATCCCGAGCGGTATCAGTACTTTAGTGTATAGTTATCTTTTCCATGCAAGAATATATCATATTATTTCTGATTGCTTATTACATTCATTATTTGTTTTGTAGATGAATGATTATACACCTGTTTACGTGAAATATGGTGGTTATTGGGATGGATGTATTTATACGGGTGGCCAGGAGCAGACAGCACCTCTCCCGAATAATCATATCACTATCACGAATTTAAAATTCTGCATCGAGTACATGTCTATTGCAAGTGAAAATCAGTACGATATCTTCTGTTTGTCGAGATCGAAGAATGGTCGGCTTATCGATGAAGTTAGAAGACTATGTTTGATCCAATCATCACCTACAGTGTATGTGGATTTTAGGGGGGAATCGAGCAGCAGAACTGAACCCACAAGAATTCCGGACCTCAATTTTGCATGTGGTGACAATGTTGGTGAAGAAGATGGTGGTGGTGGTGATGATGATGATGACGACGATGATGATGATGAAGATTATGTTGGGAGTTCAGATTGTTCTTCATCATCTGAATCCGAAGAAGAAGAAGGTCCTCAGATGAACAATGGTACATTTGCCGAATTTGCAGCATGGATACGTGATGCAGGTGGTATGCGAAGAGTTCTGGAAATGATGTATCCGAGTGTGGATAGTGACGTCGAGTACAACCCTAATACAGAAGGGTTTTTAAGAAATTGGATAGTTCCAATGGTACCCCTCAATGCTATGACCTCCGAAGTGCTGACTGAAGAAAATCCAATACTCGAAGAGTTAGGTGATGGGTCGATCTTTGATGATAAGGACGACTTGAACATTGCGGCTGGATTGTGGAACATGGAGAACCGAGCTGAATACAGAGTCGTAAGATCAGACACGTATCGATTGCATTGGGTTTGTAAGTTGTATAGTTGGACTGTAGCTGAGTTTCGTGCTCAGCACACTTGTACTGATGATATCTCACATCTTGGTCCGAAAAAGGTACACTCAAAGGTGATTGGCGCATTCTTTGCGAAAAAAATGCGAAATGTGAAAGATATCATAAGACCGAAGGTTATTCAGGAGGAGCTGAGGAGGTGTTTCGGTATGGATGTCAAGTACGATGTCGCACTCAGAGGCAGAAATCATGCACTTGAGATGATCTACGGTAAGTATGATGCATCATTTCAATTGTTGCATGGTTATCTGCATATGTTGGAAGTGATGAATCAAGGTACGATCACTGATCTTGATGTTGGTCCTGACAATAGATTTAGACATCTATTTGTCGCTCTTGGAGCTTGCAGAGCTGGGTTTGGCTTGTGTATGAGGCCTGTTATAGTTGTTGATGGCACTCATCTAAAGGGGAAGAACAATGGCATTTTGTTCGTTGCAGTAACGAAAGATGCGAATGAACAAATTTACTCACTAGCTTTTGGGATTGGGCCGATCGAAAATCACGAGTCTTGGGTTTGGTTCCTTACAAGAGTGAAAAGAGCTTATGGTTGTACGCCAAACACATTGATCGTATCCGATCAACATGTGTCGATTGAGCATGCCTTGGGTATCGTATTTCCTGAAGCAACACACGGTTTATGCTACTATCATCTTAGCGGCAAGATCAAACGGTTTGGAAAGACCACAGTTGGTTTATTTCAGAGAGCTGCTTACACATACAGACTGAATGAATATCATAAAAGAATGAGTGTCATACAGGCTTCAAAGCCTGCTGCTTATGAGAAGTTGATGAGTGTTGGACCTCCCAAATGGGCTCGATCGATGTGCCCAATGCGAAGGTATAGCTTTCTAACATCTAATGCAGCTGAAAGCTTCAATAAGACACTGTTGTGGACTCGACGTCTACCTATTTGCTCTCTTATGGAGGTAGTGAGACTTGTGTTGGAAAATTGGTTCGATGATAGATGTCAGAAAGCTACCCGGGATCAACAAGAATATCCGGAAGAAGTTATACGAAAAGTGCGCCTGCAAATTGATAGATCTCGTGCGTACAGCGTAGCTCGTGTGGATGCTCATACATTTAAGGTTGAGACGAGTACGCGGTCAGTTATTGTTGACTTGAATGCATGGAGTTGCGAGTGTATGGAGTTTCAGTTCGATCTCATTCCTTGTTCTCATGCAGTCGCGGTAATTCAGTACGTATAATATCTACATTGCGATATTTATGAATTTATTATATTGTCTAATTACATTTGTTTTACAATTTTACAGAAATGCCGGTATGTCCATATCTCAATTCATAGCAAACTTTTACAAACGGATAGCGATGCAGGACGCCTACAGAATACACATTGCACGTGTTCCTCGCAAATAGGGAAGTTTTGCCAAACAAAGCCATACGAATGTCGGGTCGACCTTGACTAAGTAGACGTAGATCAGGAGGGGAAACATCTGGGAGACGTAGGAGAGGTAGACAACCATGTCCTCATTGTGGTATCACCGGACATACGGGTCCGAATTGCCCCCAAGTAGATGATGATTATGAAGACTAATTTGTTTTGGAGACTTATTTGTTGTTAGGAAGACTTATTTGTTGTTAGGAAGACTTATTTGTTGTTATGAAGACTTATTTGTTTTTATATTTGTTCGACTATATATTTGTAGATATGAGGCCAAAGGCAGACCTTAGGTAGTGCTTCTGATGACAAATTTATAGCTGTGTAGACGTGATAAGTTAATATTGATTTGTAGATGTGAATTAAACGAATAAGAGCAATAGCTCGACTGGCATTCCACACTCCTATAAGATCTCCTACCCATCAGTGCAATTTTTTACATATGATGCTTTTTCACTATATTATTCATATTCTCTATATATGTGACGAGTAAACATGAATATATGATGCAATTTTTGTAAACATGAATATATATTCACTATATTTTATATATTTGCTAAAATATTCCCTATATTTGTGAACATGAATAAATATTCACTATATTTTATATTTTTGCTAAAATATTCCCTATATTTGTGAACATGAATATATATTCACTATATTTTATATATTTGCTAAAATATTCCCTATATTTGTGAACATGAATATATATTCACTATATTAATAGAAATAGTCTAATATTTCATAAACAATCCCAAATTAATACAAAGGCAAAGATACTATCAATCACACAAATGAAAAATACTACAAGCCACAAAAGCACGATAATCCGAAATATGCGCCGATCCCCACTCAATTGATGGCCATCCACTGATTATTCGTTCCACTGTCATGCACGCGAATGGCCCACAGCTATGACTGTCACTCTGTCGGAATTGTTGACTGGGATCTGCACATCGTACACTGAACAAATCTGGATTCTCTTCGAATCCGAATGTGTTGTGGCGATAGTACATCGCATGTCGCAGCGTCACATGAAGACCATAAATCAATGGTCTCAACGTCCTAATCCTCTCCTGCTGAATCTCGGGCGTAATCGCATGCCAATTACTGTCGTACAATGTAAGTATACGAGTCCTCATACAAGCAACTACAACGACGTAATGATGCGAAACTAATATCGGAAATATTACCTACAATTAAAATCAAACATAACACAATTAGTGACATATATAATTATAAACTAACTTATTTAAAAAAAATTACAAACTTACTTCATTAGCATCCCACCATGCACGACAATTTGTTCCATAAGCCGTACCTTGAACGACTTCACACACCCATTTACTTGGCGTCCAGTTGTTTTTTATGTGGGCAGCCACGTTTTCCTTTGCAACCGATTTACGACACTCGGCAACAAAATTTACCTTGAACGACTTCACACACCCATTTACGTACCTTGAAAAGTTCAAAATTTATTTAAATAAAGAATTTACAGTAAGAACTGATTGTGAAGCAATTGTAAAATTTATTAAAAACGATAATAGTAAAAAAGTAAATAGAACTCGATGGGTAAATCTACAAAATATAATCCAAGGAAGTGGATACAAAATAAATTTTGAACATATAAAAGGAAAAAATAATAGCCTAGCAGATTTATTATCTAGAAATATTTATAAATTTATTAATGCAGGAAATGGAGAAAAGGTTACTTAAACCTAAAGGGAAAGAGAAAGTTAATACAGCTTCGAAGGAGGAAATTCCTTTTAAAGGAAATACTTCTAAAAGTTTATACAGTGAGGAATCCTCAAAGGTAACAAACAGAAGTATATCTCCTATGCAGACTTCTTCTGGAGAAGAAGAAACTCCTACTACAAAGTTTACAAAAAAGGAGTCAAAATTAAAACAACAGGAAAATGAAGAAAGTTTCCAATTTGGTAATGTTACATTACCAATATGCTTTGATCCTTTGAAAAAATTTAGAACAGATTATGGATCTGAAGTTACAAAAAAGCAGCAATGTTTGCTTGATAATTTGTGGCATATTAAAACAGTTTCTCAAGCCACTTCTTTCAAAGTTCAAGTTTTAAATGCTTTAAGCTTTTATTTTAGTGATAAAAGAATATTGTTCCTGAAAATAAAAGAAAGTTTTCACATTATGTGATTTTTAGAGGGACAAAAATTGGGCTTTTTAATGATTTTAATACAGTAAGAAAACATATTATGTGCCCAAGCCCTATTTTCAAAGGTTTTTATAGTTTTAAAGAAGCTCTAGCCAGTGCTAGAGAATCTTTGGGACTTAATTTTTACATAGAATCTGAAAAGGTTAAAAGTTTTGCTGATGTAGCTAAAGAAAATCCGAGTGAACTAATACAGTCACAACAGACTGTTATTAGAAAATTGGAAGCTCAATTAGTTACAAAAGAAAAAGAAAATTTAAATATTTTTTTAGAAAAAGAAAAAATAAAAAATGAAAATTTATCAAAAAATAAAGAGATTTTAGCCTTAAAAAAATGAAATCTCTAGATTAGAAAATAAAGTGTTAAACCTGAGGAATTCCCTTAAAAAAGGGGAAAAAGAGTTTGAAATTCCTCAGCGAAGTTTTGAAAGTTTTAAAGCAAGGGTTCTTGATCTTCCCCTAAAAGAAACTCTGGAACCCATTTTTGAAAAAATTCCAGATTTGGAAGAAGTTATAAACCAAAAAATTCTTGAAGAATTTCCTGACTATCTTATGTCTCTTCAAGAAGAAATTTTTAATATATATTGTTCACAGATGGAAGGAGTGATAGTGGTGCAGAAACCCATAATAAATTATACTAATTATAGTAATGGACAATTTGGAATTTTAAGTGAGTATACCGAAATGGTAGATCATTTAAAAGTTTCTGGGTTACTAATGCTCCAAATAAATCTTAATAAAACAGATCTGCCATTTGAAAAAATTATTACATATTTTCATAATGGCATGATTGATTTTATTGAATTTAGTTATGCAGAAAAACTTGATAAATATAACAAATAAATATATCAAATAAATCATAATGGATATCACATATAAATATAACAAATAAA